>VYXC01011606.1:3565146-3727188 GCA_013397175.1 Platysteira castanea | reverse complement strand
GGTTTGTTGGGGGTGGGGGGGGAGGGGGTTTGTTTGTTCTATATATTTTTATTAATTATGACAAAACCCACAAACCCTCCTTGTCATGAGTCTGAACTAGAGGTCTGTAACTCAGTTTTTTAAGCGTGGACATAACTACCAACCTCCAAACTGAGAGAAAACATGAGAAATACAGCCACAAATTTGGAATGTTTTGTGTTTTTTGGACTGAAAAATTTTAGACAGTTAAAAGGAGATATGAAGAGTCACTATGTACATTTTGTACATATGTACAAAGACAAAAAAAACGTGCAAAATGTGCCGTGCATGCATGAGCACTATGTTTGGTAAGTTCTTTATATGGAGTAAGGCATAACATCTTCAGCACTTACGTATTCCTTCTCAGTAGTTCAATGCATTTATGAGTTGTCTTGGAACTTAAAAACCACTCTCCCACTGCATGCTATAAAGTGGGCAACATTTCAAGTATTACCTGATTTGAAGATATGTATTAAGCACATAAGCAGCGTGCCCAGCTCCTGGCAGTAGAAAGTGTGTTGCTGCTCATTCATGTCCACTTTTAATTGCTTGGTAACAATATCTTCCAGTAGAATGCCAACCAGCTGTAGTAAGAATCTTCAAAGAAACATATAACAATCAATAGGAAAACTATCAATCTTTCAGAACAAGATGAGGTTAGCCTGTGAAACTTTGGTTTGAAAAATAAAATACGAAGTTCTTGTCCATTCATCCTAAACAACATACTAAATGAAATGATACAGAACAGGTTAACCTAAAACAAATAGGATGCTATATGATCACAAGCACATCACAAGTGCTACAAGCACTTCAATAATTATATAGTAAATCTAGATTATCAGCTACAATCACAATAGCATTCATACACTGGCCCAACTCACTTACAAAGCAAATATTCAGAATGCTGTG
This sequence comes from Platysteira castanea, assembly GCA_013397175.1. Taxonomy (NCBI): domain Eukaryota; kingdom Metazoa; phylum Chordata; class Aves; order Passeriformes; genus Platysteira; species Platysteira castanea. Next base: position 3,726,261 of record VYXC01011606.1, on the reverse strand, counting down.
GTGCCTTTATCGTGACTTGTTAAAAGCAATTGAGCTAAATCGAGCTAAAAACAGTCACCACAGCTCAGTCGAGCAGGGGTAATTCTGCAAGTCACAGTAATTCACCCATTTACGCCCTCATCTATCCACACTCTACTACACAGCTTCTTTATCAAACCACCAGCTGGGACAATGTGTGGTGCCAAAAGAAACTCCAAAAGAGGGCATTTGAGGAAAGCCAGCCTTGCTCCTGGCCATAATCATTACTCTGTTAGTTAAATCACTGCTGTTGGACATAAGGTCACAGTATGGGTGCCCAGAAGACTCTCTTCTGTCTACCCATCACCCTCACAGTGAGCTGAATGGTATGAAACAGCATTCTATTCCTATCTGAAGTCCCCTACTTGAGTAAAAATTTCTGATTTTCTTAAACAAACAGCTATTTCAAATGCTTCCCACCACGTTAAAACATAATGCCTTAATAACAAACATTAAGCCAACATAATACTGCTGCCATCTCTCCATGCTTCTTTTGCCTGAAGTTTGTCACTCTCCAAGGACATCAACATGGGAAGCTAACTAGACAAAGCTGGGCCTTAAAAATGGTAAAAGAAGAGCAGGACTAACTCAATAGATTTGAATCCCACTGCTGCCAAGTTTCTAATACAGAACGTGGGCTTCCACTTAAAGGGATTTTTCATCATTTAGTCCCCACAGAGGAAAGAAAGAAAGCAGTGAAGTTTCAGGTCCTGCATTTAGTACCTCCAGGATTCAACCATTTTAACAGCTCCATTAGGTCCTTCACTTGGCTTGAGAAGAGGTACCAGGACAGTCCAAAGTCCTACTAAAATCTGCTCAACTTCTCCAACTCTATCTATCTCAATATTCCTTCCTCCAACACACTTGTCCTATATCAACTAATTAACAGACTTGATTCCCACCAGACAAAAGTTTTATACATGTTAAACACTGCCCAATGTATTTGTGATTACTCAGAAGTCTTTACCTTTCCCCAAGTTATTCAAAAGACAATTTACCTGGCAAATGTCTCTTCAGGTGGGTATTTCTCCTGTTTGACGTCAGTGCGATCCTCTGGTGTGGACACATTATTTTCTCCACATCTCAGTCTGTTGATTGCTTGACATGAAATCAAGTACGGTGAGAAGGAAAGCTCTTGTATACGGGATAGAACGATGTCTTCTGTTGACTGTGAAATCAGAACTCTAAGGATAGCTAAAATTCCAGAAATCCACAGTTGGACAGTGCTCACTGATGCCTAATACAAACACAGAAATACAGAAGACTGAATACTTTTGAAGTTAAACGACACAACATAGAAATGTATTAAAAATTAACATTTTCATTAACTTGTAAAAAACCAGACCCTTTTGAGAATGGAGCAATAAATTTTGAGTTCAGATCTTACAAAATGGTAGTCCTGTGGTAACTGTCAAGCTCATATTCACTGTTAAACAGTCTCTCAGCTATAGAAACAGTACTAATACTTGTATAAGAAAAATGTGATTTACCTATTAAATCGTGTACTTTTTATTATAACAGTACCTTCCTTTACATTCCTGATACTCAAAATACAAATGAAGAGCTTAAGCAGAACATTCCTGTATCAAGTGTTCCCACTTGGTAAATCACATTAGTTCTAGCCAATTTGTTCCCAAACTCTGCTGCAGGTATTTAAACACCACTTAGCAAATTATTAAAGAGAAACACATTCTCTTTTGTTTTGCATGGAAAGATACCAGATCCTCTCTTCTTTGAAAACAATAGCTTACCATTGTTTTAGGAGTAACAAACATACTCCTTAAAAGCATGTCCACAGGGCGAAGAGATGAAGGAGCCAAAATTTCAAACAAAGTGTTCAATACTCCCAGAGCATCATGAGAGTCTATATGCATCTGTGAAAGAAAAACACAAAACTAACTTGTAATTATCCACTAAAGATAACTTCAACACAAAATTAACACTCCATGTTCTAAACATTTGTATAGCAACTTATGTGTAAATAAAGGTGTTCTTTTCAGTACAAAATTCAGAGCAACCAAAACCTATGAAATATCAACTGAAGTTTCATTGCAGGCCTTCCTAGACTTGAGTTTTGATAACATGGACAAAAATCTGTCATATGAAATCCAATGTGCATACCATACATATATTTCATTTGGAGAAACAGGCCTTATTCAGAGAATGAGACCAGAAGAATGACTTGCCATAAAATTTAAAGTCTTTTCTCCTCCCTGCACATCCTACCAGGTTTATTTATAGAGAGCAATGCTGGTCATGACTAAACTTAAGCAGGTAACTAGGAGGAAAGAAATCTACTCATCAGAAAAGTGAACAGCTACAGTGGTATTAAAGCAACAGAGGTAAGACAGCTTACTTAAACAGTTTTTTAGATAAATTACAAAACAATCAACTCCAAAAGGCAAAGCACTGGACTAAAAATTTAGATGACCCTATCCTGGTTAAATAATTTGGAAGATGATCATGTGCAGTCACACAAAACAACAGCTATTTCACTTTGCCAGCATTTTAGCTCTGCTCTGAAACTGTTGTCTGATCCTGCTCACACTCCCCAACCATGAGATCTCCTCATGGGATTGAGGAACTGCCATCCCAGAGCAAAGAATATCTGGGGCTGGAGCACCTCTGCTATGGAGGCTGGGAGAGCTGGGATTGTTCAGCCTGGAGAACAGAAGCTCCAGGGAAACTTAAGAGAACCTTCCAGTACCTAAAGGTACTTTTTGCACAGGCAGTAAGTGATAGGACAAGGGGCTTCAGTGCAAATGGCTTTACACTGAAAGAGGGTGGATTTATATTAGGAAGAAATTCTTTACTGGGAGCATGGTGGGGCACTGGAACAGGGTGCCCAGAGAAGGTATGGCTGTTCCGTCCCTGGAAGTGTTCAAGGCCAGGTTAGACGGGGCTTTTAGTAATGTGGTCTGCAATTAGACCCACTTAAGCCATGAAAATATAATTTTGACACTCTATAAATATGGGACAATCTTCACACCATTTAATAAGTGTTCTGATATAATCATGTATCTAAGAGAAACAGAATGAACTTCCTCTAGAGACAGTCTTGATCATACTGCATATACTTCATGCATTTAAATATGAACTTCATAACTTCAAAGACTTAAGTAACTGTTTTTTCCAGACATGACAACCACAATTTCAAGAAAATTTGTCTTCATGTAAGAAAAAATAAAAATCGAATATCCATAGCCATTATTAATACATACATTAGAGCAATTATTATATGCGTTTATAGATTTAAAACCATCATATAACCACCTGTTGCTTTGCAAGCATTGGGAGAATGATGTCAGCTATTTGCCGGGACAATCTCTTCCATTTGTCTTCATTTTCTTTATGACACTGTTGCAACACCAAGATGAACATTTCTAGCACCTGAGGAAAAGTCAACAAGAATATAAGTAAACACCCATACTACCAGAAAACATTCAAGTAACACCATAGTTGGAAAAACATTCATTTCAACCATCTATGAAAAAGACAAAAGACTAAAAAAAACCACATGAGAAATCGTACATCATTTTTAAAACCCCATTTTCAGGTTAGAAGCCTGTTCTTAGTTACAAGGTTTTTGTTGGCGGTGGTCGTCTTTAAAGAATTTTCCAGTTACTTTCATAAATTAGGAAAAAAAAGTTTTATTTGTACCTTTTAAATGGTATTTGTCAAAAGACTACTCAAACAACTGGAAAAAGAATCATAAATCAAAATACCACATCACTTACTCAACAAAAAGTGGAGGAAGAAAGAGAGCAAATTTCCCTGTGTATACTGTCTTGACTCTAGCTCCAATAAAAATTAAATTTGGTCAAGGAAACAAAACAGACATTTTTACAGGGCTCATTCACCTGAGATACATCACTTTCATATAAAAATTTTAAGACACAACATAATGGAGCACACCAAGCAAGGAGCACTTCTGGTAGCTGAATGTGCTATGGGTTTGAGGGTTAGAGAGATCACACTACGAAGGACAGGCAGAGAAGAGACACAGCAAGCAAGAATGTTAATCTATGGACTGAGAAGGGGGACAGAAGAATTTATTTCAGAAAACAAGTTAGAGCATTTGTAAAGGAAATTCAGGTAGTTCAGATTAGGAAGAGGGAGATTCCCAGGTGACTTTCTTCCCAAAATGTTTTCTCATGAGAGGAGATAGGAGCAATTCCAGGCTGAATGACTTAACTCTGGAGCTCCATGGGTGGCAGCTACAGTTGTAACAGAAAGAAGCTGAAGGCTGCAGCTCTTTGAACCTCTCAAATGTCCAACCACTGCAGACCATCCCAGCCACAGCCAGGGAACAATAGAACAGCCCAGAGTTGGGTTATATGTACTGCACCAGAAGAAGAGTGCAGAGTAAGAGCTACAAATGGGATGGTGTGGGAAGAGCAGTGCATGGGTGGTCTTTAATAGGTTAAGTGTGTCAGAAGGGGATCTGCCAGCAATTGCAGTACCTTATGTAACACAAAGTTATTCACTATTTCACATCATGTGTCTACAGAGTGTCATTTCATATAGTTACATTAGTCATTTTATGATTATAAAACTACAAATTCAAAAGAAAATGTGGATACACAAAATTACCTCAATCTGAACACGCAGTTCTAACAAATTATTTTGACAAGATGTACTGACTTTTTTCAGAAAATACAGTGCTTACATTAGCATACACTAGAACTGCATTTTCACATTATGAAAGAAAGCCACATTAGGTTTGTTAAGCACCTGAATAAGCAGTAAGATCCCATGCTGATCATGTCACTTCTCTTAAAATTACTTTTATGTTTTTCTTTAAAACAAAGTGTATTGAAGAATGTCATTGTTATACTCATACAAAGCAGAAATATGTTTTCCAAACCCATGAGGTCTGGGTCAAAGTAGTAAGTCATAACAAATACCTAATTACCAGTGTCATTACCTTGTTCAAATAAGTGTTATTCAAGATATTGTTATTGTACAGTAATATCTAAATTATCTGTATGCAGCATCTTTCCTAATTTTAAACTTGTCTCCTTTTCCATTTTACTCCCATTCTTTTAAGTTTCTTCTCTTTCACCAACCTTCTGTTTATTCTGTCTGCAACACAGCCAAGATCATGATCCTAACTGGAGCTTTCTAGTGCTTTGTTTTCTAGGCTTGACTACAAAATTCTACAGATATGTTACTTGACTTGAAATACTGATTTGTAGTGCAGAACCCTTCTCATATCCTTAAAAATCCTTGCATACTCTCTCTATAAGGAAAGATACCACACAGAGTCCAGCTACTCCAGTTTTGTATAGAAAACCATTAATGTTGCCTGAAGCACTTCTAGCAGTCACAGCAATGTTACCCTTTCACAGACCACAAAGAGGGACCCTTCATCCTCCTCTCCTACCTGATGGTACTGGATAAGTCTCAGCAGCATTGACACTACAACCTCCTTCTGGGTTTCCAGCTCTTTTCCAGCATCAGCTTTATTTGTTCCTCTTAACACAAAGAGATCATGAACAATGGGTTGCAGAGCTGGTATTGCTGAAATGAGATGTTTTAGCATGTTTAGAATCACTCCTGAGCAGTGATTTCTTGAACTAACAGTTCAGTTACTAAAAGTAAACTGGGCTCTAGTTCATTGAAGGCTTTACCCATACCTGCAAACTCACAAATCCCATATTAATCGTGCATAATGATGGCTATTATTTTACTTCTTGTTCAAAATTTAAATTATGGTCACATTTGCCCCTTCTCACAGAGCCAAAAGAATATGTTTTAATAAAGTATTTCTCAGCAGAATCACTGGAAAGTATGAGAGAGATGCTTCTACTTAAAGGCTGAAAGTAGAAGGACAGGGGACCAAAAATTAAAATCAAAGCCTTGAACATACTGCTAAGTTGTGAACTTATTACTGAATAAAGCTTCAAATAAAAGCTTTGTTGTAATTATGAACAATGCAAAATGTGGGGTAGCAGTGTTAGTATGATATAATAAACTTCCTGAAGGAATTAAATGAGAAGCGTTTCATGTTTTAAAAATTTAAAAGTTGGTGTCTTCTGGAACACTCAGTACAGTAACAGTTTTCTATAATTTAGTAGTCAACACTGATTTTATTGTTAACTATTACTGGTAAGTGTTGATGTCTTTTTTCTTTCTTTCCTTTTTTTTTTTTAATAACAAATTTTTTTTAGGATTACCATGTGTAACAGCTTTCCTCCCACTGGCCATGATACCATCACACAGCTGAATGATCTTGGGAATTCCAATTATCTGTTTGGAATGATATCGTTCATAAGACAGCAACACCAGGAAAAAGAAGATATTAGGAATAATTGCTTCAGACTCCCTGAAAACAAAACAAAAAATTAAAGCATGAAGTTTGAATTGCACAGCTTTGTTCAATAAAACTTATCTTTTTATAGTCAGGGTTTTTTTGAAGAATGTGTTGTTCTGGTTTCATACAATATTGCCATAATTTTTGTGCCATGTTCTGTACTACATTTTTTTTCCACAGGGATTTCTTCCAAGCTTTGACCATTACAGTTACTAATATTATAATATACTGTCTGATGCATATTAGATTATTTCTGTAGAAGATCCAGAGAGCAAAAGAACAACTTCTCTCTTCATTAAAACTCAAGTGTGAGAAAAAAAAAAATAACTGACAATAAAAATTTCAATGGCTTGCTTATGATCTATTAGGTCCTACACAATGTGTACCAAGTGACCAGAGGACATACGGATTCACTCTGAATCCACAATAGGAAGAAGTAGCTCTCCCTTAAGCAACTGAATCTAGCAATGAAATGCTGATTTCTGGAAGCATAGCTCTGGCAGGGGGTCCCAAAGGAATGGGTTTACAATACCAAAATGGAGAAACAGAACAACAAAGTTTCAGATTATTATTCTTTTCCATTTTACTTCCTGAATTCTTCAGTCACATGGAACCTAAAGCATCTGAAAGGGTTACCACTGGAGCCAGAGAATAAACAAGCACATTGCCCAGAAGGGAACTCTCCCTTTCTCATAAGGCAGAAATAACCAGCAAATCTAATCAATACTTGTTTCAGAACAAGACAGTTGCAAACCCTCACTGTTCAAAGGATCTTTGCTAATTTCATACCTGAACTGTCCTACTTCAATGTATTCAAACTGCTTTAGCACAAATCCAATAAACACCTAAAGAGAGAATAAAGTGTGCATCAGAACAGAGACATTAATTCCCATTTGAAACCATTTTGACAGTTACAGACAGGCACTGAAAATCCTCTGCACTACGTTATGAAATGTTCCCTCTGTAGTTACAGATGATGGAGATTCCTGTTGATGTTAAGCTTATTACAGCTTGCATGAACTTGTATCACATTTTACCTATATTCTGTAAATTTTTAAGTATAGCTTCATCCTTCACTCATGGAATACACTACTTGAGGTATTACAGTCAAGAAGTTAAGAATCAGCCAAAAATCTATATCAAGATAAAATCCGAAGTACTTATACATTTAAAAGAATTATCTCTGTATGAACTTACAGAAAAGTTAAGTATTGCAAGTCATGCTAGTTTATAAACTTGAAAATAAATAAAACACTTCTAAGCAAACCACTTAAATTTTATGTTACAAATTCACTGCTTGTATGGACAACTACGCAGACTACTGTTTGCCACTAGTTTCCCTCACTGCCATTAACATCAAACAACAGTTGTCAACCATGATGCTCATTATCAGTCATAAGGAAGTCTATACTCTCAGTATGGAAGAAGGTATTTTCATTTGTAAATGAAGTTTTATTCAATAAAACTGATTGTATTGTCCACATAATTTTATTCCTCAAGTCAATCTCATGAGCAGTTCTTAAATAGTTGTTATAAAACTCAGGAAGTAATTTACGTGCAAAAAACCCCAGAAGTCTGAAGCTATTTGTGGCTGGGGGGGAATTGAGTCTCATCCTCCTTTGTTTCCATCCAAAATACAATGAATGGACTGTTGGAAATACTTCTGCTGCAAATGTTAATTGAGCCTGCTGGTGAGATCCCTGTATGACCATTTGCAAATGTGGTGAGGTACCAACCTGATCTGAATCCAGAAGACAGTAGTTAACTCTCAGCTGAACCAGTTGAGCTAGCAAGTCTAGAACTTGTCTCTGCAGCTGTACCGACGTTGTTGTTGTGTATTGTTTCAATGCTTTTATGACAAGGGGTTCAAATAAACGAATGTGATTGTGAATAGCATTCTGTAATAGAGAGATTTTAAAGTAATCTAACATCTGAACAGGTCTCTGATTCAAAGCCAAATTAGTTCTAAAAGGAGGAAAAATGTTTTAAATCTAAGGTACAGCTCTTTCAGGAGAACACAGATAAAAGTACCTTATCAGCACGATGTTTTGCTGCACTGGAAATGCTAGTTTTCAGCTGTGTAGAAACTTTCTGCAGCACGTCAAACCATCTGTTACAAAAAAAGCACAAAAAACCCCCCACACATTAAAAAACAAAAACACCCCAAACATACTGTCCCTTAAATGAATTTTATTTTGCCAATGCCAGTTTCTCTTAATCTACTTGACTACTTCAAGAATCTTAGTAAATCCAAAGAGCAGAGACAAGTACAAAATACTTTGATTGGAGAAAGATTTTCTAGTCTTTGCTTAGTTATCCTTCTCGCCTTCCCTTTAACATATTGACTATTTGCTGTATTTAGAAATTAATGATATACTTTTGAATACAAGCATTTAAAACTATGATGCTTTCAAAAAATTCCAATGATATCCATTTTAATGACTTAACTTTGCTTTGGAAAACATGTTAGTGATAATTGCATTCAGGATGTCCTCACCAAGACAAGTTACTCTGCTTAAGTCTATTTTTTCAAGTTACACAGCAACCCAAGATACTCACATTTATGAAAAACACTAACAAGAGACTCTAGTTCAAGTTAACATTGCAATATAAGGGAAGAAAGTTACCCTGAAGCATCATGCTCCTGCTCAGCCTGAACCATGTTCCTCAGACTGGCATCAGCAAGGGCCTGTGTGAAGTGTGTGTACGGAGCCATGAAGCAATAGTGGTAGAGACCCGGCCTCAGACTGGAGGAACCCAAGCGCTGAGCTTTGCCTTGAGCTTTGTTGGGGTTTGAAGACAAGCCATCATACTGAGAAGCCAGATTTGTCCCAAACAACGTTTTCAATAACTAGAGAAGAAAATTGGAAGGAAAAGAAGAAAAGTTAACATTTCAGGGAAAAAACCCTTGACTCGCCTCTCACCATAATCAACCTTCGGTGATTTGAACCTAAATATTTAACTGGAAGTCTGCATATCCATCAGTAAGGCAGTACTTTGCTTTTCCAGGTTTTTCTGATGCAGTTAACTGGCTAAAGAACACTTTCAGTAAGGTAGGAAACAAGCCAGTTTTCTGAACATTAGCTAAAATAGTTCTGTGAACTGGAAGCAGTTAAAGGAAAAACTGTATTATTCAGATAGTATGAAGTTACAGAAGTCCTGAAAATGGAAGAAAACATGCTCTTTTTGCTCCACCCAGCAAGGTTTTCTCATACCACTTCCCTTAAAAGCATGGCTAGTCTTAGTATCCAACTGACAGCCAAAGGACATCAGAATTAACTTTCAACTAACACATACAAAAATACCTCCTTACCTGCTGTACACACACTGTTGCCATTGTTGGTTCTCTGTTGAAACATGATTTTAGATATCCCAAAATTTCTTCTACACACTAAAAAAATCAGAAAATCAAGTGCATTAAATTGCATTTTTCTTATGCAATTTTCTCATTATATAAAAGATTACAGTGAAAATTGGTCACTAGCACAGGTTTCTGTACTAAGTAAAACTACACTAACTTAAGGGAAATCATGGAATTACATAAAGAAATAAAAATTCAACATTTTTCTCCTAACCTTAAAATACTACAATGTCTAACACCACAGTTAAGGAGAAAAAAAATATCAAGACACAGGAGAGGGAGGAGGGCAATACGTCTTCTGACATTTTGTATATTTAAAAATATGACTACAGGGAATGACTGAAGGCAACCCATATGGCTAGAAAGAATAATCGCCACGTGAAATTTAAAAAGTAAAAAATTGTTCCAGTTTTCAACAGCAGCAATTTAACCTGGAAAATCCACATTAGCACTTTACTCAATTTTATGGAAGCACAGCACTTCTAGGACTACTGCCCCTTTGAAGAGTAGTCAGTTTGAAATTGGTGGTATGTGCGTTCTCCCATTAAGGACCGCGGATATTGGACAAGTTAACTACAAAAGAAAAAACAAACAAGTCTTATACCTTTCCAATGTCCTGAAGAGTAGCAAATTCCAAGATTTGAGAGAGAACATCTAAGGCAGACCGTAAGAAACATCCAAACTTCTCATTAGTGTTCTGGAGATCCAAAGTAACCTATTCCCAGAAAAAAAACCCACATATTTTCTTAACAATTACTTGACAAGGAGATACAAGTTACTGGAAGAAGTGAGTACTGATACAAAATGATTTCTTGTCTAAAATTTCAGTGTACTTCAGTCAACACCACTGAGAGTTTAGACGGCCTTACGCATTGCTGGAAAGGCAGAACTACATTTTGACTAAGAAAGGAGAGGGATCTTCTAGCTTGAGGAAGGCCTAGGATGTTTACAAGAAATGGAGCAGGATAATGCATTTCTGATAAACACAGGAGGTGTAATAAGAACACAGTCCTTGAAGTGTACATATCAGATGACCAACTCTCTAGGGAATGCATCTTCTGTCGCCTGAACTAATGAGGAAAAAGCTTCCTCATCCTGGAATAAAGTGCAGAGAGAACAGACATGGGGATCAATTTGGCATTGCCTAGCCAGCAAAGAGTCATTTGGTACCAGCAACAGTGACAGCAGAGAAACAAGCAATAGGGTGACAATGCCTATCACGGGTTCTTGTTTGGTCAGTTTTTGTTTTTATTGGTGGCAGTTGTGATCTTTCTTTAAATTCTTTTTTTGTGTGTATAAACTGTTTATACAGATAAACAAGTTGATAGACGCAGAGCGTGTTTAAAAGAAACAAAGTGATTATCCAACCCCATTGTAATTCAATCAAACGATATCAGGCAGTACCTTATAATTAGCATGGGTTGCTTTCAAGACATCATATAACTTCAGGTATGATGGAAGATGATAAAAGCTTCCTACTGAAGATGATTTACTTATGGGAACAGGCCCTGTAGCATCAGTTTGCCTAGAAGCTTAAAAGAGTATCACAGATTAGCACAATATGCCTTTTCTAGGTTGCTCATGACATGTACACAACATAATTTACCACATTTGCATTATTAAAGAGCATGATTTTTTCAATCCACATGCATATTCCAAACTGCAGAAACACACTGTGCACAACTGGAAAATGAACAGCATTCCAACAATCCAGCCTGCTGTGGTGAGAGAAATTAATCCAGAGGGCTTAGTACTGAAGTGAATGTACAATTTACAAAACAGAATTAACGTGTGTTTCCTTCATTCATTACTAAGAAAAGAAAAGGTTTCATGATTCAGAATCCCATTTCCAAAAGCAATGTAAGCCACTCCTGGCAGAAGCTGGAAAGCAACTTCCAGATTTCTTTTACGTAACATACGTGTAAAAATTACTTTAGTCAATAGCTGAGTAGATTCAGAAAAAGTGAGGAAAAGGATTCAGCACTGCTTTGGTTCTGGAAAGTATACTTAATTTTAATAAAAACCAAAACAAGAAGAGGCCTCCAACCATAGCTGCCTTTCCGCCAATGCAGTACCTTGCCAACCTCTTGAACTGAAACTCTAGGAAGGTTATTCAGTTTTATTTTTTCTCTCTCTGCCATAACAACACAGCGTGGGGCTGGTAGATGGAAGGGTTAACAGGAGTGATGTGCCTACCTGGACTTGTTTCACCACTCTTTTTAGGGCTCATTGGCACAGATGCCTGTTCCACAGACTCCCTCTCTTTCCCCTTCCTCCGAATTGGACTAAGAGAAGGTGGGTTTGTGAGAGAAGGTAATGCTGCCTAGAATTAAAAGAAGCTTTATTAGTTTTGTAAGCACAAGTAGTTTTTCTTCTTCTACACAAATACAAGCATATTCTTCTTTTGTTTAAACTCCCCTTTATTTGACTGTCAGTTAAATTAAAATGTTTCAGGTTCAGGACATGAATTTCCTCTATGAAAAGGAAATAGTTTAATATATTCCCCGCTTTATTTTCAACTTCAGCATAGGCCAATGAGATGAAATTAGAGCTCAATGAGTAGAGTTTCTTTTGATCCCAGATAAAGGAGTGTCAAAATCATATTCACACATTTTTAAAATATGAAGAAATTACTGATCTTATAAATACTGTCTTACAGTTTCTAAATCAGTCTCTAAATATATATGCCTCAAAAAAACCTCAAAAACCCCCAAACCTGGAAGTACCTCATATAAGCTGTTTCAGGAGTCAAAATATTTTACAGGATATTCAGAAGATAAAAGAGTTATTTTTAGCCCCAAAAGGAGCTCAGTGCATTACAGCCAGCCAACCAGCCCAAAAGTCAACACATTTCCCAGAGTATGCAATCTAGTACTCCACTTGCTCTATATACTCCTCACTGAATTAATGTTTCAAGAGTAGTTAGCAGGAATAAAAGACTGAAAATTTAGGGTAGTATTTTAAACACTGCAGAACTAAAGAAAAACCTGTTATGTGGAAGAAAAACATGCTTTTTTTTATGGTGTTAGCTTTACTACACAGATAATATGGAGTCATATTATCAAGGAATTACATACTTACCTGTATCAAGTCTAAAACATGAAGAGGTCTAGCATAACAGTATTTAAGTCACATCATTTTATTTATTTATTTTTAATATATACCTTTACTGCTGGACCAGGAGCAACATCATCCATCACATGTGCACAAATATTAATGACCTTCAGCAGATGAGAAAAGAGCTGTTCTACTAAAGTGACAAGAGCTCGATCTGCCAGAGCTGGCCAGGGTTCCTCCTGCTTTGCAGCACCTTGGTTTGAATCCTCTTCAGCACTCCAGGGATTCTTTAAGCACTTGGGAGCACTTGCTGCAATTTCAGGAAATATAAGACAAAGCTTGGAATTAAGCATCAGAAAATTTTAGAGGCATATATGGTTATCTTCTCTATATGAACAGAAATTCAATGAGAATTTCAAAGCCAGGAGTAGCTGCACAATTTAAAACAAAAACAACAAAATTTGAGTTCTTTATACCCATGTTGTACAGAGCATACTGCACATGGCCTTTGGCAACTGGAGGAAATTTGCAACTTAGCAACAAAGAGGTAGTTTCTTTTCAAACCTCCTGCATGCAAGTTCCTTCACTTCTTCTGCTTAATCTCGCAAGTTTTTCACTGCATAGTCAGAAGAGAGTGAGGATATGGGCCTTCTAATGCCAATGGTAAAAATATTAGGACAATCCTACTTTTCTCATCCTGCCTTACCTGCAAGCAAGTTTCCAGTCAATATCAAAGCATCCTGATGTGCTGAGAGGTCCAGTGGGAACCATGCTGATGAAAGGAGAGACAGGACCAAGCCAGCCATACCAACGGTGCAGCCCTTCTGAGCTTCATCTGAAGAACTTGGCTGGGAAACACTGGAAGTTTAATTTTGGAATATCATGACTTTTTTTCCCCCTTTTGGCAAATTAAAAGTCTTGAGAAAACCAACAGTCAAGCAGATGGCTAATAAAATGAAATCTATGCTACAGAAATACATATCTAACACTCAAATACAACTTTAAAAACCCATTTGCAGCAGAGACCTGACAATACTCTGGTTTCTTTAAGAGCCATTACCTTCTCTTGTAATAGCAAATATCAAGGCTATAGTGACATCTACTGACAAACTGAAGAATTCTGTATTTATTTGCTAACCGCTACAGTCCTGAACGATCTTCAGTTAAGTCTTGTGCATATGCAAGATGGGATGGGAGACATTAGCTATAGTATTGCAATGTAACGATTGCAATTGTTACTTTAAAGTGACAAGAAATTAATTAAACAATTGCATTCCATCAAATCCTCTATAGTTTTTGAGTGAGCACTATCCAAGATGGTAATTTTTTGCTGCATTCTGTATTTTCCTTGATAATTATTGTAAGACCACATTTTCCCACAGAAGTCAAGTTTAAGAAAGAGCAGGCAGAGATCACCAGATGTTTGGCAGAATACTCTGTGAACTACACACATCACTTCAAAGCTGTAAGACCTAAATACTTCAGTTTCTTTCAGGAAAAGACCTTATGTAACCTCTAAATTACGAGAATCTGGGAATCTTTCAAAAATTTTTTAAATTTAAAATTATTAAAATCTTCTAATACAGTCACTCTGGTCTAACACAACTACAAGAATTTCAGAAAATCAGATTTACGCTAAGTATAGCTATTATTTTTATAAAGCTCCAGAAGTAATTACAGTGCCTTCCTTTAGTTTTTTTGAAGTATTTTCACAGGCAACTGTTATTTACTTCACATACAGTTAGAAATCCATTACTTAATCCATGTTGGATTAAGTACAGAGTTGGAATGCAGCAGTTCCAATTCTTAATCGCAAGAACAACAATACTTGAGATATGAAGGGATTCTGGCAAAATTCTCATGTTACTATCCATGTTATTACATTCTTATTATCCAGAATGATAAATGTCTGTATCATTCCATAAAAATAAAATTACAATCCAAATTAGCATAAACGTTAGCCAAAAATTTGTAAAGAAGGAATCAGAGGAAAGGGCAAAGGGTTATGTTATTGGATCATGCATAAATACTAGATACATATTTTAAAAAACCCATTTTTAAGCTAGGTAAAAGGGAAGATACACTGATTTTATTTTCCAGCTAAGCACTGCTCACGTCCTGAATTACTTCATTTGTTACTGCTGGACCTGTTGTTCAAGACACCTTTTACACTACATATACAGAGCACACCACACCTAGGGCCAGCAGAAAAGCAGCTGAGGGACAGTTGGGTTTTTGGGGGTTTGGGTTTCATTTTGTTTTTAAAGTAAGACAAAATTTTGCAATTGAACAGAGTAAGAGACATAATGACAGCAACAAAGAAAATCAACAAAAATTATGTTAGATCTATTTAAAAACCAAACAGCTCCACATGTGCACATCTCCAGTAGCTACTTTCACAGCTCACATGGCACAGCAGTAATAATCAGAGGCAAAATCAAAGCTTTCAGGCTGCCACCTTTACATTTTCATCCTGAAGAAACTCTTCAAAATGTAAGCAATTTGGGACTATCATGTATTACTTACATTAACACTTAAGTATTACAGATACCTCATTTGCTGTTCCCACTCAGTGTGCCAAACGAGAACAATTCAAATGCATCTGACACTGTTACAGAAGCCAAGATGAAACAGCTTCCTTGACTCACCATTTTTCAACATAAACATGAAACCAAGGTGAAAATTATAATGTTCACATTTTCAAGAGACATAACAAAATATAATATCCTAAAGATAAACATCCTTTCAAAAGCATGGAAAATTTTCTCCTGTATCATATTTCATAGATGTTGACTATATCTCTCTTTCTATTAGAGCAGTTGCAGCCAATCCCTGGGACAGACACCGTGGTCCAAGGGATGACAAAATGCTGGCACTTAATATCCTGACAACCTGACACTATAATCTTCTGTATTCTGTATAAAGTTCTTAAAGAACTACTAAGATAAGCTTAACAGCAAATACCTAAACCAGGACTTCCAATGCCTAAGTAAGTCCACTTTTGTTTCACCAACATGACTTTCAGAAGCTTGACTAAAAAAAGAGGGAACATACCCACAGTGCCATCCCACACTCCAGGTGCAGACTGGAAATGTTGTGGAGAGAAGACACAAAGCTTCACAGCAGCCAAACTGGAAAGTAAACACCAAGAACCGAATTACTTTCACCATGCGAAGAGTTAGCAACACGGTACCTTAAGAGTTAAAATTAAATCTATTACTACTGCCATTGTCACAGTACAAAAGCTGCAAATACAAATACAGCCAGGAAATCATAAAAAAAAGCAAGCATGCAAAACAAGAAAGTCAGCCACCACAGCAAGACAACTCAAAGAAACTCACATTTACGAAAACTCACCGTAAGTGCTCTTGTAGTGGATACTGTCAATGCGTGGGAAATTGCTGCAATAACCCTTGAAAGGTTGTTCTCCATAGTGACATCTGTTGGACTTTGCAGCGTATTGTAACCTCTGTATGTTCTGAAATAAAAACATTTATACCCACTAAAACATGTACTTAAAAAACCCCATCCCAATCAAAAATGATTAATTGTATTACTTAAATATTTAAGTATTTAAGCTTAAATTACTACTATGTATTTCACAGACTGCCTATAACATACAAAACCAGGAAACAGTCTAAATATCATCTTCTACTGTAATATTTTTGAGGTTGTATTAGTATACTATTTAATTTATAACTAAAACCTTTTTGATAGCAAACAGAAATAGTAGATCAACTGTCAATATCTAACTACATACTTGAGAAATGATCACCAATTTAATATTAGTCTTTGCTGTTGCTCAAATCCATTCAGCATTTTTGCATGCTCACAAACTTTGGATTATTGCTGTAGAAAAAGTCTATTTTCTTTCCAGAGTAACACTGGATCCACAAAGTTCTATTGCTTCCATCCTATAGTACATACCTTAAGTGACATGATCAAGACCATGTATCAAAAAAGGTATACAATTAAAAACTTGTAGGACAAACTGATAGAAGCCAACAGCCCCTATAAATATATACAACTCATACTGTCTGTAAGACAGAAAAAGTACAGTTGGCAGCAAAAATACAACAAAATCACACTATCAAAACTAGAATTTATTTCTAAATTATAAAGGGACTACAGCCTTCTGCAACCACAACCATTAAATAGGATGTGGAGAGTTATAAATCTGGATCAACATACCTGAAGAGTAACATACATACAATAAGTTTAAAAAGCTTCACCTGGCTGTATAATTTAATGGACAAGTAGGGTGACTTCAGGATGGAGAGAAGAAACAATCTCAAAACAATGACTCTCAGTGTGTGAGGGCATCACCAGTAACTCACACACAGCGTATTCTTTAAACATGAGTCTGCTTCTGCGGAGCTTAAAACTACTACAGGTGCTCCAACAGACCAGAAAAAGAATTCATAAGCATGTGGATTTGCAGGATTTAACTACAATTCTAGACATTGCCAAGTGAAATTTGGGTCTCCATTTCTTTAGATGCAATGCCAGACAGGTAACGCACCTGGTGATAGTGCTCACTGCAAAGTGAGATGGGGGCTGCGTTTCATGCATGAGGAGTTTCAGGTAGACGCTGCTTTGGTCTCGTGCTACTGCCACAACTGGGTCAGCCTGTCCTTGATCACAGTTAAAAAACAGCTTTGGAACAAGCCTGAAAGAATATTAAATGTCAAAAAGAAAAATTATTATTCAGATATTATTTAACACCCGACTTAAAGTACATTTAATATACAGTTCAGCAAGCTACATATGCTAATTACACATATCAAGTTGTAAATAAAAGCTGTTACTAAAATCCATTAAGCTGAATTCATCTTTATATAATTGCTCTTCATTACCAATCATCCCAATCAAGGAGCTCAAGTCAGGACAAAGGAACTGGTCCAGACACATGGTAATTTAAAAAAAAAAACCTTTTCTGGAAGATACCTCACTATACAAACTACAACAAACACTTACATGGAGTGCATCTCTCTTGCTGTTCCCTTATCTCCCCTGATATTTTCCCCATGAATTGCTGTATCAACTGAAAACTGATTTTTACCTGAAAAGAGCAATTTTTCACCATCTGATTTCTATGCAGCAAAACCTAAACATGAAATCAAATCCAGTCTTCTTGAACAACAGTATTTCCAACTTATGTAAAAGTGTAAAACTACTGTAGGCATGTTTTTGTCATTTCAGTGAGAGTACTTCCAATAAATGTCCATACTGAATGTTTCAAGGGGTTTCTGCAAGCTTGTAGTAGCTTTCTTGGGCAATTAAGTCTTTTCCAATCTTAACACACCTCCTCTCACAAAGTCAGCACGAAGATAGAAAAAAAACTTAAACTTGTTACCACTCAGCTAATAAAGTAACTCCATTTCAAAATCAAGTCCCTTAATAAAAGTAACGAGCTGTGTGATGCAACAGTTCATGATTCCTCTGCTGAGCTGCTTTGGCAATATAAACACTTTTCAATGTCAGAACTTTAAAGGTTTTCTTGTACTTTGTTATTAGGAATGGACAGCAACTAATAGTATGAAAACACTAGGAAAGAAACTCCTCTGATAGTAAAATATACCAGGAATTCAGTATTACACGCTCCCAACTTCTTTAAACATAAAATATAAGTCTTTAAATTCCAGTAAATAAACTACCAACTAATTCCTACTCTTTGGTGCATTTATCTGCACAGCAACTATAACTGTAGTAGGTTACAGCAAACATCTGCTTTGCAAACAAAATTAGCTGCTGCACTATAATCAGTGAGCACAGAAGTTTTAAACTACACCATGTATGACCATGCATGTGAAAACTGTAAGGGTTGGGATTCTGGACAAATCTGTAGAACTGCAACATTGTAGGTCAATCAGCCACTGTCAGGATACTGAACGAACCACTTCAGCAGGAAGAAAAATATTCTGAAGAACGTGCAACTGACCCTTAGAACATAATACAGTTAAATGTAACTGGATTGCTAAAAGATTCGATTGCCTGATGAGTCAGAATGATGCATGTTCCAGGTACCATAAAGATGCATTTGTTTCCCATCTCTCTTTTAAATAAATATATATACATGCTTGTGTATATATATATGTGTATATATATATATATATATATATATATAAAACACTCAAGTGATTATTTTAGTTATAGGTACACATCAATATGCAAGTATCTTTCTAAACTACTTTTTTTTTCTATAAATAAAAATGCCACATATACCTCATTAATGAAGCTGCAGCTACATGTCTCACTCTTGGATCTTCATCTCCAAGCAGACTTATTACAACATTTTCAAGCACTCTCTCCTGAAGTTTTAATAGCTAGAAAAGAAGTCAGTACAGTAAATAAAGCTCATTAAACATTTTCATCATTTGAGCATATTGCTGAAAGAGAGTTAACAAGTGAGATTTCATCTGTCATACAAGTCTGTAAAAGACCATCTTTACCTTAACACTGCCAATCACATTATCTAACTACACAAATGCCAATTTTTTTTTAAAGTTAAAAAAAACCAAGCCACAAAATACACACACCAGAGAACACTAAAATACCTGCATCTCCATACTAAGGATATTCCCAACTGTATTAAGTTTTAGAACATGAGTCTATTTACACAAAAAATACAGCAGCTATCAATGTTGACAGAATTTAAAAGGGATGACATTGCACTGGTACCTTAATTCAGAAACATAATATACAGATTGAATAATTTACTTACACCAGTATAATGATGAATACCTCTGTGCAAGCTCTCAGTTTTTCCTTCCAAGAAGCTGACTAGCCTATGATAAAATAAAATTTAGAGTACATTAGTTAACCTTGTGTGTTATTTCTCCCTTCAGTGCTCTGAGGGTTCCTTCTGTTTGTTTTTTAAAAACACCACTGTAGGGAAAATGTAAGTAGTAAACACTTTTTGCAACCTTTAGAAAAGGTAAACTATTTACTAACCTACTATCTGGCTAGTGTAACTGAAGAAAAATAGCCCCTCTGTTAAAAAAACCTCATTATTTCAAGACCATGATTATAATTGTATTTTTTCCCCATGCACAGAATAATCAGACTATTTTGAAAAGATAGTAACCCATTCCAAAACTATTCACAAAGAGTCACTTTTGTATGACTAAGGATAGCTTGAAGAATTTTCATATAAACATCTTTTGTCCTTCAGCTTGGAAGAACCAATAGAGAATGATGGAACGCAAGAAAAGATCTCAAGTTACATTTATTTCAGTATTAACTGAAACTGAGTGACTACAGAGAGCTAACAACAGAGAACAAGTCAGGGACTTTCTCTTTAAAAACACACACAACTGGATGGAAAAAATAAGCTAGATTCCAAATTATGTGGTCCCTCTCTGATCACACATCTACAGAAGACTTGATAGAATAGACCAATGTACTAAGAATTCCTATACAGTGTCACCAGGTCTGGGCCTGGTTGTGAAGTCAGTAGTAATATGACAAAGGAACGTATACAGGATCGACTGATCTGAGTTAGTTTTATGAAACCCATTAATGCTTTAGAACAAATTGCTCCATTACAGTTCCAGTTTCCTATACCTCTCTGCACTTCAGCTACTACACCCATGGAAAAATACAAACACTCACCGAAAATCTACCTCTGCAAGTGTTTCCAGAAGTTCTGTCCTTACAAGCCAATATGAACTGTTCTTCAGAGTAAGGAGGTCAACAATCAATTGCAAACCTAGTTCACTGTAACTGCTACTGCATAAGCTCATGATGCAATGCTGAGAAGGAAAAACAACTTTAAGTTACATTACAGAAGAGGTTCTCCAAATAGCAGACTGAAAGTGATCAAAACCCCCCCATCTGTTTTATTTAGACTACTAAAAAAAGCTATTGCATAAGAGCTAGGAGAAAGTACCAGAGCTAGGTACTTTGCAAGGCCAGAACACCATCCCCATGTGAATCACTAAAACCTGATGCTGCAATTCAACTCTGGAGAGGAATGCAGGCCTCAGAGATCAGAGGGCAATGCTCCAAAGGAGGGCTCACACGGCTTACACATCCCAAGCACTATATTCTCATCTGTTCAAAAACAGTTTCCTAATTTCCACAGGGCATTTTTAAACACCTGGTTCTTATTTCCAAAGTTTTTGAAAAAGTCATACATCCATATTTGAATGTTCAGCTATAGCCACAATGTGTCATCTTTGGAAAAAGTTGTAGAACTCCACACTTCCATGTCTTATTTAACTACACAAAATGTACTTCCTTGTTTGAGGATTAACACCCCAAAAGGCTTAGAACATTTCTGCCAAAATATATAAAGTTGGGCAACATTAGGTATTGAGAAAAAGAAAGAGCCAAAGTAGACTAGTATTAAGTTGTCTGAACTGAACAATTCCGGTGAAGCTTTCTAAAAAGCCTTTACCACAGATGTAATCACACATGAAATCACTATACAAAAACATGAAGATTGCTGAACAGAAGGTTAAAAAGACAGCCTCATTTACCTATCTGGATTTCCCTCCCTCAGCTGTATCACAAGCCTCTTCTCTTTGAATATAAAATCATAATTTTCATTTAAAAACTATCTACATTTTACTAAAATTTATGCTTTGTTTCACTGGTCTTTAAGCTGCAATAGTCAGCCACCTTGTGCCTCTCCTTGATAAAAGATTTTCCCTCGACCTCCAATTTGTCTGTGTTCTACTTCGTCAGGAAAACCCTCAAATAAAGCTCACCCCTTCAGCCCTCTGCTTTTTCACCAAACACCTTCCACAGATTTTATTAGAGAAATAAAATTCACATACTCTAAGTTCAACTCACCAGTTCAGCTGTCATCTCTATTTTAACAACTGCCTTGCGGGATCTTTCACCCAATTTGAACTGCTTCCTTTCCTGAGACTTCCTCACTTTTAAAAATTATTATTTCAGAAAATAATCACTATTTTACTTGTCATTTCTCACATTTAATTTTTGTTCTCCAAATACAGGCTACAGCCAGGCATTTTATGTTCACACTCCCCTGTTGAGCCTACATATCCTTTCAATCTAATGCACTCATCCTACTGTTGGCTAATGTAATGTTACAGCTCATACCAGTACATTTCTCGTGAGAAACATCACAATTAGGTTATAATGCTACATGCTCTAACCACATAATTATTTTCTACCTGTATGTTCCTCCATTTCTGTGCCAATAAAGTTCCTGGGGAAGAAATCATTTTTTGCTCCGTGTTTATACATCTGTGCGTAGCAGGATCCCAGTAATGAATCACAACCCTGCGATGTGTGGTGGCACAAATAAATTCCTACTGCTTACCCTCACAGCTGTACAAGCCAGTTTGCAAGTAACAGACGACTCATCTTTCAATGTTTTCTGTAACAGAGGTATGCAGTCTATCAAGGGAAAGAGATTTCCTAAAAAAAAAAAAAATTGAGCAATGAAACATTGCAATGTTACATTAGAAGACAAAAAGACACCCTTAAAATAAATTGTTACCTGTTGAGCTTCTGACATTTATTAGCCATTTTTCCACATCAAAGCGGGATTTAATGAGAATGGAGTTGACAATTGTTCCACAGAGAATGGCAGTGGCTCCTCTAATCTGGGGATCTCCGTGGTCAATATAGATCAGAATGTCCGATACATATTGCTCCTCTAAGAAAATAAGTTACAACTACTTTATTTTAAAAATACTAGTATTAGACTTTACTGATTCCTATAAATGTTTCAGTGGAGATCTCAACTACTAGACAATCAATTATCAGCACATCCAAAACATGCCCACCATAGCTCTCCCTTTCTGAGATCCCTTTCTGTGGATTAAATCTACATACAGACCACTCACACCATTCAAACCAACAATCACACATATAAAAACACTACTGATTAATTTCAGCTGTAAACAAAATGCTCTGGGGAAATCTAAGAAATCATTTTCGTCAATGCATCAAACCAGCTGCACACTCCAGGTTCCTGCAATTCACTTGTAAAAATGAACCTAATGGCTTAGAAACTATCTATAAGATTGACTGAACTAAATTAGAAGAAAACATATGTAAAATAAACAAACTCCTACATACTATTGTTTTAAAACAGCTTCAACTTGTCAGAAGCTCTACAAGCTCATCCACTGAAACTTAAATCTTACTACAAAAAATGTACCTCACCACACACACAGCACTTTCATTGAAATTTGTGCAACATTTGTTCTCAAATACTAAACTGGGTTTGGAGTTTTCACCGTAGATGCTGCCTCACTTATTTGAAAATCCAAACACACTATTAAAATGGAATATGTGAACTGCAACATACCATACTCTTCTCCCATTGCCTCTAGGGGTGTTTTATACAGTTTGCTGAAGAAAGACTCAGGGTGAAGTGCAACAGCTGCTCCAACACAACTTACTGCCAAGGCTTTTACACTGACTCTCACATCTCTATCAGGAACTAAAGCTGCAGGGAAGAAATAAAAACTAATAAAAGGAAGGTATTTAAAAGTTTCCTGAATTGTTTTAAGTTTAATTAATAACACTATATAAAATAAAATAGCCTAGCCCGGACAAAAATATGAAGGCAGAGCAAGCAGTTTCAGTTTGTATCAGAGGCAGCAATGATATATGGCTACTTTTTTGCCTTCCTCAAATAAACTGTATCTGAAATATACTTGAAATATTCAAATATAGCCTTAACATACTTCCAGCTCACTTCCTTCCCAAACCAATACATTATATGAGTACATAAGCAAGTAGGAGTTTAGAAAAGGGAAAACAAACAAACATCTTAAATCAGTCATTCACCATGACAGGAATGTGTTTAAGTCCCCATCCCTGAAGGTATATAAAAAACATGTAGATGTGGTGCTTAGGGACTGCCACAGAAAAATCTCCAGTATTTCCAATAAAGTGAGATGAAAACCAAGACAAAGCAAACTGATCACATCTCCAACTTGGTACACTGAGAGACACACAGAACCAACGAACCTCAAAGACAAACATACCTCCTTTGTCCCCAGTGAGCAGGAAGGAAGCCGACAGCAGCCTGACGCAGTGCACCAAAGGAGCACAGTCTCGGTCAGTATAGTGCCCTATGTCCCCCTTTACCCTGGAGGGCTATTGAAGGCAAATCACAATGTTTATACAGAGAAAAATTAATCTCCAATTGAAATAACATATTAACAAGATTTAGAAATACTGCACATACTCAAACATATAAAGTTTAATACAAAACGAATACATATTCATGTATAGTTTAATAGACATTCCAAAAAAAAGGCCTCAAAATGTAATGCTCTGGGGAAATTTATATCCAGTATCAGAACTGGTTCAATTTTATTACAGAAACGTTATATTGTAGATTTTCCTAAACTATCTAGACTTGCTATTTGCATCTGAAGAGTGTGCTAAACCACTTGCTGCCATCAAACTTCGGAAACTTTGTACGAAAAGCATATTATTTCCTAGTTGTTTCCAACGAAGAATGACAGTTTTCTGTAGTTTCACATTTAGAATTCCCCAACAGTCCAAGCTCATCTAATTCTGCCTGCCACAAATGAAATTTTTGCCCCAGCTCAGAACAAAGTCCAAAGGTAAAGTCGAAAAAAGAGGAAATCGGTAACTTGTAGTTAGAATGGCACAAGGCTCAAAGACTAACATCTGAGGAGATCATGAAGTTACCTACACAGGCAGCAACCAGCACACAGATATTTCAAGTAATAAAGTACCAGTGTAGCCTACTAATGCACAGACAAAAAGGGTTTGTGTTCTCAGCAGTGTGTTCTGGTATGGCTTTGCTGGTGATTGCATTTAAGATATCAGCACTTTTGTATTCACCTTACGTTAGATGAAATTCAGGCTGTAACTCAAGATTCCCTACACAGCCTTAGTTACTTTGACCTATAACAAGGCACATCACATATACATGCTTTCCACATTTACCAGTAATTTACTTCATCATAACTGTAATTTTTAATTTTTGGTTTAAACTTCATTGTTTTTAACTTTAAAACTGACGACTGTGACTACTTCTCACCTTGTTCTCATGATCACCAGCATCTGCTACATCTTCTTTTGATGTAAATCGATCCACGCTGCTATCAGAGGGCTGCCTACTATGGCTCATGGTTTTCAGCAGGTGAGGCTGCTGAAGAGCTTTAGAAAAAGGCAATTCATGAAATATCATTTCAGATGCAAACTAAAAGCACTTTAATTAAACTTAATTATACAAATATAGAAATAAATTAGCAGTGATCAAAACAAGTGATTGATTACATGTGTTGAAATACATTCTTTATTTTACATATCAATCTAGTTATTTGTTTTTCCTATCCATACATGAGTCTTCACTCCCTTGGAAGTGCAGATGCACCTGAACACCTGTCTTAATGGTGTCACCAGTCTCGCCCATCCCTGTATTTATCAACATACCAAGAGAAGAATTTCTGAAGGACTCTGATGAATCATCCTGGAGAATATTTGCAGCTTCATCTTCCTCATCCTGTAGCTGCCCAATTTGCATTCCAGAATACTGTCCTTCAGCACCCTCCAAAACCTACAGAGTACGAGGACAGGACTTAAAGTAACTTATCTTTACACAGAGTATTAAATCTGAAACATGCAGTGTTAGTAGTCTAGAAATAATCTGAAAGCAAATATGAGCCTGATAAACATTAGTGTCCAGCTGCATGCAAGCCCCAAAGCACTTCCCCTCCTCCTGCAGCACTGGAGTTCCCAGCTGAGCTATGAACTTAGCTACTAACAGGAACAAAGTGAAACACTCAGTCCATTGCTCCCCTGCAGCTCCCCTTGCTCCCTCATCACAAAGGCCTCTCTCTCAGCAGTTACAAATCACAACCAACACCTTTACTGCCACAAAGTGAACCTGGCTCTTGTTGTCAAACTCCCCCACAACGTCACTTGTCCACCTAGATATGTGAAGTCAAACTGAGAAGATATTGTATAGGACAAGAAAGGACAAGTAAGTTTAAAGTATTTTAATTTCTTCATTCAAAACCAGAGGCTACTAAAATGGACTCATCTGGAAGAGAGTTTGACCCTTGGAACCAAGGCAATATATAGCCAGTAGATACATAGAAAAATAACCATAAAAATTAATCGTAACAATCAACAACAGTAAAGTAAAAAAACCAATTTCACTTAATTTTATCAGAAAACAGGACACTTCTTCAGTTACTTCCTGTCTTCATAAGCATCTGGAAATTCTTCATTAAAAAGTCTGTGTGTCAGTAACTTGGACAACTATTTAGTCCATCAATTACGAAAAGATAATTTTACATGTAATTACTGCTTGTAAACAGTATGCAAACTGATGCATGGAACAGTCTGACAAGAATTTGCATAAACACATCAATAAACACACCTTGCCAAGACATGCCTGCTCACTGTGGCCTCTGCACTACCTTCATTTAATTCAGACAGCAATTATCACCACTCTTTTTGTTCTTGAATCCTCACACTTGCAGAAGTATTTGCTCACCATAATTACAAATTTTCTATATTTTGTAGTGCTAAGAGACTATTAGTCTTCCAAAGTAACTACCAGAAAACTAGAGTCAAAAGTTTGATAATGTTTGAAAAAGTCTTAAAAAGTTCTAAATTTTTCCTCTTTTGCATTTTCTGCTCTGGCTCCCAGTAATTTTATTTTTACTGTTTTTATTACAATCTCACAATACACTTGCCCAAGAGAGACAAATGTCTTAAAATAGCTATATTGTATGTACATTTCAGGTGTTTATTAGATATGTAACTGCTACATTAGTAAATCATGCAGCATTTTCCCATTGTAGGAGAAATCCTTAGGCTGGATTAAAAAGGAAAAAACAAAGGTGAGTTGTGCTGCCAAGTGTAAAAGCACAGGCAGAAGGTAGTGTGAAGCATTATGATTCAAAAATATTCCTTTATCATTCCAAATAAACTGTTCACCCTTTAACACTTCCATTAACCCTCCTGCACCAAAACAATTATTAATATATCTATACAAAATTAAGGATATATTACTAAAAGAATATATTTATATCAAGACTTTGATGTTGCAAAATTTCAGTGAGCAAAATTTGTAATGCCTTCTCATGACCTACCCAAAGAACAAACTGATTACAGCTTTCTAGTTTTTCATTATTGCTAAAGTGAAAGTGTCAAAAGGAGGTCAAGCTCTCCAACAGAGGTGTGAGGTGCTGACCTTTCCTCTGTTACTAGCTGAGGATTGAAAAGTAGAAGACAAGTAAGGAGACGAATCCAAGTCTGGGCCCTCCATGGAAGAGCTCAGAGATATGTCGGGCCCCTCGGTAGAAGGAGATCCCCCCTCTGCCCACTGCACACTTACAATTTCAGAGCTGTCCGAAGGGGTTACAGCAGAGTCTGGACCTTCTGTGGTAGTCTGAGAGCTATCACTAATTGGTGAGGAAGCCTGTGTGCCATCATTCAAATCCATAGTGGCATCTGACTGGATGGCACTGATCTGGCTGGAGCTTCGACTAAGCACTTCATCATCTTCTCCTTCAGTAGCTGTACTTGTCAAATCACAGCTGGCCAGGTCTACAGAGTCTGACTGCAGCGTATGCTGGGAACGCGGCTGCTCTGTGATGATATCGTGTCCCGTGGGATCAGCAGCTGAGCTCCCCACTGACCCAGCTGTCGACACACCTGATGAAGAAGCCAGTTCACTGGTTATCTCACCCTTCACAGAAGCTGCAAAACACAGGCATTTATGAGTCAATCCAGTTTAAATTTGTGTTTCACTCTTAACATGGACCCACAGACTAAGCCACGTATTAAACTAAGCTAAGGCAAGTGTGTAACTAAACAGTTAAATTATAGGTAGGAAAATAGGCATCTTCTAAGATATCACCATCCCTGCCAGTAACTCCCATTAAAAACAGAATGCAGTCAACTTAATTAAGTTTTACACTCAGCAGTATTTATGGTTCCAGTTTTGTTACCATGTCTTTTGAATGCCCATACACTTCCTCACCACCATAACACATCACTTACATATTTCACATAGAGCAATAGCAGAACGTATTTGCTGACTGCACTGCTAAAGAGAAAGGCAGGTACCTGCAAACGATGCAGCGCTGACATCGGATCGGGTTTCAGAATCATCATCCAAGCCTTCTTCTTCACCAAGAAGTACTTTACCTGAGAAGTTATATGAAAACCTTTAGTTTTCAAAAATTATAGTCAGCTTGAAGTGTTGAATAGTTGAAGTCAGTTCGATGTGAAGTCTATTTTAGATTTAGATGTGAAATCTATTTTTTAAAAAGTTTATCCAAATAATTTTTCATAGCTATGACAGGCAACAGATGAAAAAAATAAGGGAATGAATAAAATGCACATCCAGTCCCTCACTAACTCATCAGGAAAGAAACAGGCAGCAGTGACAAGGGAACAGAGTTAACTAGTTTTATTTACCAGTGTAACCATTCAGGAAACTACAACCTTATTACTTCTAGTTTATTTTTGTGGACTATGTTTACGATGCCACTAATTTCATCAAGTATGAGGTATTCCTAAGGACTGGATACCTGGCATCTGCATGTCTGCCCTCAATTCTGAAGGACATTAATGCACCACAAGTAATAGAATAAATAACCTCTTCCTCCTTAGGGCTACAAAAATTATCAAAGGCTGCTTTGATATCAAAGAACTCCAAAGATAACAGAACGGAAAACGCCCAGGGGGAAGAGCAGTGCAGACTAGAAGCACAAGACAACACAAGTGGGACAGGGCGATGAACCATGGACAATAACCATTGAGAGTTAAGGATTACTAAAGCAAAAAAATCTTCAGAGAGGCTTTTGCCATAAGAAACTTGAGAACCACTTCTAACATAACCCAATTACCACAGAGTTCTCTTACTCACAGAGCATTATCTATTTAAATTACAGGCGGTAGAAAGAGAAAGATACCTGCAGATGCACACTGCCTGGAAGCCAGCTAAGGACACAACTGTACTGAAAAATCTGTCCATGGGACAGCACACAGTGGGCAGAGGGAGGTGCTGAGCCCATCCTCCTAGATGTTGCAAGTCCCTTGCTGAGACAGAGGGATTCACAGTAACTGCTGTGAGAAGGACCATTTTGCTTAGACT
Source organism: Platysteira castanea (assembly GCA_013397175.1). Classification (NCBI taxonomy): domain Eukaryota; kingdom Metazoa; phylum Chordata; class Aves; order Passeriformes; genus Platysteira; species Platysteira castanea. The sequence continues at coordinate 3,697,425 of VYXC01011606.1, read as the reverse complement.
ACCAAGCTGCACTGGTAGTCTAAGATTCATAATGCAAGATACTAATGTTTGGATAACCCTGGGTGAATTCTTTTGTACCTTATTCAAGTTATCTGGGGGTAAAAAAGCATTAATACACTTTTGTATTAATTTCTTTTTCTCAAATGCTTTCATACATAGTAGTACCACTGTAGAATTATCTTCCTCTGAAAAGGAAGATAACTCCTCTGAAAATAATTCCTCTGAAAAGCATTTTTTACAATACTCAAACTCGTAAACAAGGCAGAAAAGTAACCATGGCATTTCCATATAACTTCCACATAAAATAACAGTAATTGAGAACTACACACTCCTATGAATGAATGAGTAAAATCCTTCTAGGAGTTCCCAACAAAAAGCACGAAATACAATATATTCTTCTCTATTATTTCTCACATTTTCATCCATTTCACTGAAACAAACCAGGATGTTCTTCTGCTTTCCAAAGCTGTCTACTTCTAAAAGTAAGTGAAAGAATAAGAACACTGAAAAACAGTCATTAGGCACATTAGGCTTTGTATGCTTAAATGAGTATAAAACACATGCAGCAGGATACTTTCCCACTATTTGATAAGAAAAAAATCCAGCTAAGTTGTTTTCAAAACATAGGTTTTGATTTCAAAAGGAGTTTTCAGCCTTTTTTGCAAAGAGTCTTCTGAAACTGAAACATAAAAAAAACCAGTGCAGGCCAGCTGCTCAGAACTGAAGTTGGTGTGATGCAGTAAGATTGCTAAGATGTGGAACACAGAGATTTCTGTAGATTAGCCTCACTTTACACCCCCTACACACAAAGGAGCACTACAGCTTGAGAAGTCCCATCCACTGCCCACTACCCTATATGACAGTGGACTGCAAAACAAGGAGGCTGGGAATAGGCTTGGATCTTCCCTCCTTTCTACAATGGAGAGTAGCAGGAAACGAACAATTCATTATTTGAAAATAAATCTATATATTTATTTGAAAATAAATCTATGAAGCATAAAATTGTGAAGAGATTTCTTCAAGTTTGTTTATGCCATTGTTTTAGACCACAAAATCTTCATACCATAATCTTGAAAAAGGATAAAAGCTGATGACTCATACATGTTTTCTCACCAAGCAAAGGAAAGATTAGTGTTTTAACAAGCCCTTTAATTGAACTTACACTACTATGAATATTTCAAAGTTACGCTGAAGACTACCAACAAGACAAAGGACCAAAACGGTAATTTACCATGTTTTTATTTACATGACATGCACTGTTATTCTGATTCGTTGCATTCTGTGTCACCTTTGGATGCTGCAGCAACATCTACTTTCAGACACTCATTCTTTCAATCTGTCCTTTCTAAACTTGTAACCATTACTGCATCCACAGCACTATCTCATTCAGCTGTAATCACTACTTTACATTTTGGTATACTCTTAAAGCATACAGATGAGGTTATTTAAGCTTTATGAGGTTCCTTGCACATAAAGATTGAAGGACATATTGGGAAAAATATAAGCTATAATGGTCCTTCATATAATCTCATTCAGTTTTAAACTACTTTTCCTTAAAGTTTTTCTTTTCAGCATTGAACATCTCTTGCTTACTAATGCTTGCAGTGACTGCACTACTCTCACACAATTTCACTGCAGTAAAAACATTTTCCTTACCTAATGCAGGTGATGAAAGTGTTACACAGTTGTACCTAGATTGATTCTGTCACAGTGATATGACTGGTTTTAATTAAAAAGTGTAAGCGTATAATTAAATATTAAGTACTTTCATGCACAAATTGGGAAAAGAATACTTCAGAGCAAACTGTATTCTTTAAAATCCTGCTAAATGAGTTACCTACTGAAGAAAGAAATGAGAATATACACAAGCAAGACAAAAAAACATATAGAATTAATCAAGAACAGAAAAAGAAATAAAAAAGCATCATATTGAAGCATGCAAACATACACATGCATTAGTGAATTACAGAGAAAAAAACCAAGCCTAACAAAACAAGAAAAGTTAACTATTTTGCAAGTTACATTAATGGTTAAGTATTACCATAAAAAAGAATGCCCTGTTCAGAGAGATTATTTTTCCATGTGCTCTTATCAACATAACTCTGCGAGTTTGTAGTGAACTACAGCAGAAATAAAATTATATTGCTTTAAATGATTTTAGAATGTCTTGATTGCAGTAACAGAAATTGCATCAGAATTCTTTCATTATTTACAGTGATTAAGCTCAGCTGATAACACAGGCAGTTGTGAATGAAGACCCAAGTTCAGCAAGACAATGAAGTAGGGAGGGGGAAAAAAAACAACCCCAAAAAAATCAGAAAGTAATGCAATTAAAGATTTGTTTTCAAAAATAATCACCTTTATGCTTTCTTGCAAGAACAGGGCTGCATGAAGACCCCCCTCCAGCTGCAAATCACAGAAAGTAACACATCAGGGCAAAGACAGAGCTAATGAAATCATGAAGGAATTCTAATAGCCACAAATGGGAAACAAAAAAAAAAAATTCCAAACAAAAACCAAAGCCAGGAAGAAATAGCAAACTTGTTGCTTTTGAAGTCCAAGGTTTTTTGAGCATTCGCCACCAAATTACTTTCAATATTCTATGCCACTCGTGCAAAGTTTGCTTGCAATAACATGTTCTAAATTTCCCTACTATGATTGCTTCCAGCTAATAATTTACCTTCCAAAAGCAGCAATATTGACTGATCCATTAGTTCAATACAGAATCCTTACAGAAACCCAATCAGAGACTGATTCTTTTGAAACAGGTAAGTAGCAATTAAGAGAATTTTAAGAACGTGCACTCCACAGACAAGAAAGCTGATAGCAGATTTTAACAGTTAAGGATAAGCTTAAGTCATGCTTTAATTTCATGCTGGTTTTGGTATTCAGCAAGGAGCTCCCAGTTAATATAAATTCTGATTACATCAGCTTTTATGAATCACAGTTGTCAAGACGATGGGTAAGAACAACATTAATTTTGTGGGTGAAAAAAAGTCACCATATTTAACTTGCTTTGTGTAACCAAAAAAAAAAATCATCAACACAAACTGTAAAAAAAAAACCTCTGAAGTTTGTCATTAATCAATGAATGTATATTCACTTAAAGGAAGGAGGGAAAGAACTTCTATTGTACCTGGGGAAAAAAGAATGCTATGCATAGCTTCACACGTTTCATTTTAACCTTCATGCTTCTGGCTAACACTGAGAACTAGAGCTGATGATATATGTTACTCAAACTACCAAAAATAGAGCTTACCTATAAGTTCCACGATGCTCCCACTGCGGCTTCTGCTGGCAGGTTCATCTTTGGACACACTGACCTGAGCGATGCCCCCGCGGGTGGTCAGGGCATGGAGCAGTTCAGGTGGGGGTGTTCTAAAGAGCTGCTGGAGCAATTCTAAAGCTCCAGTCACAACATTATGGTCCTGATGCTGGGTGTAGTGCAAAGTCAGTTCATAAACCTGAAAGCCAGCAGAGTACTGGAATAAGTCTCTATGAAGACAGAACATATTACGTGTCTTGTCCTATACAACATCAAATTTCAGCAATGAATTAAAAATAACTGATGCTTGATATATCTGATCTTCACCACAATCTTCCAAGGGGAAGATGTCAATCAATTGTAGCCACTTAACTGCCTCTTCGGTAGGAGTCTGCTGTTTCTTTTTATTGTTATAGAAGGAAGGATCACATCAAAGGCACTATAAGAAGTTTTTGGCTCCCTTGGGCACACCTAACAAGTACTGCTGATTCACTTTCCTGGGATTTCTGGTCATTACTTATCAATAATTCCAGTCACTGGACCAACTATTATTTATCAAGATAAACAAGAATTTGAGAATTCAGAATGTTCAGTACCAGATTAATGCTTGATCACGATTTACTTATTTTCCTCCCAACTACCACTCTTCAGGTAAGCGTTATTATTCATATTTTACCTGTATAAGTTGTTCTGGTGAAGGTGAAATCTCTGCTTCTTTCCTTGTTACGCCAAAACTGCCTTTCAGACTGGTATCTTTTACTTGTTGTTGCAATAAAGGTATGAGATACCTTAGTGTAAGTAAAACACCCAGAATTAAAAGAGTAGGACGATCATCTTCTACAGGAACCAACAAGCCTGAGGGGAGAAATGAAGTGGCCAAATAACTTACTGACAGTGTTTACCTTCAACACAAATGCTATTTCACATAGTCCATATAATAGCTTCTTTAAATTAAAAAAACCCAACAAAACAGAACAACCAAAACCTGGCAGCAACTTAAGAGTGCTTTCCAAATGTAGAAACGTTTGAAAATATGTATTTTATATTCCTGACAATCAATTAAGCAACGTGGGAGAATGATCAGAGAATCCTGTCTTACCTTCCGTGTTTCCTACCTCTTTTTACCCCATAAAAACACAAAAACATTTCTTTTTTTTTTGTAATAGCTGATGCTTTCACCAAGTGATCTGGACTCTCATGCTTTTCTCACCTGCCTCCTCTCTCCACTTGACAGCTTACCCCCAAATGTAATTCCCTTGCTCACAGAAGCACTACTATCCTCACGGAAGATATTTGCACTTTGCCCTGTTTTGGGAACCTTATTCCATATACCTACCTGCTCATCATAATCAACCCCAAAGCATATTACGAACAAATATAAGTTATGGAAGAAAACACAACCTTTGATCCAGGGAGGGGAAAAAAATTCAAAATCAATTTATGGAGTTCCTATTAATGCCTCTGTTTGAATTCTGCATCATTGTCAAGGACATTATCACATATCACTTTAGAGGGAGGAAAGTCACAATGTGGCATTTGAATTTTTCATGCTTCTTGAAAGCAGCAATGCTAACATAGTAACACCTGATGTATCTGTTGGTCTTCCTTATCTCTCCTTTTGCAATAGTCTACACAGTAAAGAACCTCTTGTCAACAACAAAACCAAGGCAAGTTTCGACTGAAATCCAGAGAAGCTTCTCGTCATGACTTGCAAAACAACCCAAAGACCATGTAAACTTCCCAGCTGAAGAAATACAGAAACAATACCGGATACAGTCTTGTGCTTTTAAATAAAATATCCCTCCATTTCTGCTCTAAGTTATAACAGAATCTATGTGGTGGTCCTTCTAAGAAAGGTTACAGTGTATGTGATCATGGCTCAGAGCACAGCAGGGTACCCTCCACCTCAGACCTGCTGCCCTAGCAACCAAGCTGATGGACCATTGAAGTCTCCAGATTCCTGATGCTGTCCAAGTTCTCCCAGAATCCTTGAACCTCCTCATTTTCCAACAAGCTACTTGCTTCCTAAGCCTTAGCTACTTCTTTTCAATATTACTTACTAGCATTGCAGCACAGAGAGAGAGACAAATAGCTTTAGGAGCATCTTCCTTTAACGTAACACCAAATAGAGAAAGTATCAGCAGTGTAACTGGTAGTCAAAGTATCCTTCCTTTACCTGAAAATCTTTCACATATGCAAAGTCATACATATCCTTAAATGGAAAAAAATGTAATGTTATTTACAGATAAAGCAAATTAGGGTTTTTGCCCTGAATCTTACCTAAAAGTACATTCAATAACCAGGCATAAAAATACTGTGTTCTTCGTGAATGTTGACAGATGCTTACTGCTGATCCTGCTGCCGTTCGACGGATAGTGGGGGAACTGGATTTAAGATTAGCTATGAAAGCCTTCAACAAAACCTAAAAACAAAGATACCTTACTTAACTTTTTATCAGAAGTGAACTAAGAAGCCAGCAAGTGTATTTTTCATTTATTCAAAGCATTACTTCATGTACATCAAGCAAGGGCAACTTCTGCCTTAATTCAGACATGCAGCTGTAACACTGCTTTCTGTACCATCTGACCGATAACGCTGATAGCTCACCATGCTTTGGGATATAATAGGAAGCACTAATAGGGTAAAGAAAGGTACCTTAATCTCATTGTCATTTGCAAAATTGCCAAAGGCTGCCATGATTTTGGGTATTGCTGCAGCCAGCGTCTCTTGTACCGATTCTTCGGGTCTCTTACTTATCCGTGTTAGACAGGGCAAAAGATTCACCAAGTATGGCCTAAACATGGCACAGGAGAAGAACTAATTTGAGATCAGAACAACCATACCCTTCTACGTATTTTTAATTCATACTCAAGTTCTGTGGTATTACTAAATCATACAAAAATGTACCTGTTAGCTACATAGAACATAGAAAAGAAGAAGAATCTTCTGAACGCAAGAGAAGAATACACTTAAAAAATACAAGTCATTATCTTCATAAGTTTTTTTCCCTTTGCAGTAATGCATAGCATAGAACTAAAACTCCATTAAAAAAACACACTGATCAAATAAAGCTACTTCAGAGAGAATAAGGTGACAGCAATTCCTCCAACCTCCTAATTACATATTTAAAAATTCCAAACAGTAACGTTTCGTTAACATCTGTATTTCTTTACAGGTTCTTAGGGAAGTTCATCATTAGAATGTATTTACCTGCACTTTTGAGGCCGAACTAGATGCGCAAGCTCAGCAAATCTCCAGAGTGCAGCACGTAGACTTCTTGAAGCACCATTCTAGACAGAGTATATAACTATCACATTTCATCATGCAAAACCATTTCCTACAAAAACTGCCTATAATATACAATATGTATATAATAGTGTACATTTTACTTACAACAGATAAAAATGTAAGGTGTCTGGAAATCATAAATTTCGTTTAACCAAAAGGAAGTTAAGTCAGTTCCATGACTACCTTCATTTTTCTAGCTGGTATTAGGAATTTTCTGAGTAATCCAAAATGAATAATAAGAAACACCACAAAAGAAAAGGAAGTGTCTGAGATCTCTGCTCTCAGATTTCAGAGATTCTCTGCTGAAATCTGCTTAAAATACCACAGAGAAAAGGCATCAGCAAACAAAGAAACACTGATGATATGAGAGTCTAAAAATCACTGGAACACTTGCAGAGATATAAATACAGCATAAAATTGACAGCAGTGAAGATATGCAAATAAACAACATTCAGCTTCTGAGTGCACCAAAGGAAAAGTCAACATATTGATCAGTAGCACTTTGTAACGGCTTGACTGCTGAAGTTTAGTATCTCTTTGTCTGGATTGACAACTTCAGTTGAGCACCTGACTTGAACCAGAATGCCCTTACATTAGCGTCTAGGGATACAGTACCATTCCTTAGTATTGTTGGAAATACAGAAAATTACAGAAGTCAGCAGATGCCTAAGAGGGTGTCTACCTAATGTGTTCAAACCCAACCAAAAAGCTTCTCAAATTGAGTCCCCTGAAGGCAAAGCTGAGATGTTTAAAAACTGTCATTTCTTTACTACTTTATTTAGCTGGCATATCAAAGGCTTGCAGCCTTGTTAGCATGACAAATAAAAAACACTTGCATCTGAATTACAAAACATGCATTTCTCAGGTTCACAGTCAAACAACAAATTCTGGCATGGCTTCTGAAGTGATCCTGATGCACAAACAAAAGTTCAGTCTGCTGGGTGCACCTGTTGTACAGGCTACCTCTCCCTCACCTGTCACGAATCCAAGAGCACCTTTCAAGAAGCACATGCCAGCTGAACAACAAAATATTTCCTCCTACACCTGGTCATAATGTGCAGAAATTTCAGAGCAATTTACATGTTGGCTGTTTTCTGTTAATTAGGTAGATGTCCATTTCCACACCCTCAAAAATATTGCATGACATTAAGGTACAGCAATACAGTAAGATATCCATACATGGCCCTACATCTAACAGAAGAAAAGCTATGTGCATTGATTTTGTGACTTATCTTCTAGAGTTCTATTATTCCCCGCAGAACACCCAGTATCATTACCATCTGACAAGTATTATTTATAGAACACCTTTATTTTCTGTATATATGTCTATAGATGCATGATGTCTAGTGACAAAATTTCAGTGATACTGTCCTAAACAAAGCGTTTCTCTTCTGCAGTCACAAACTTTTAATTTACACTAATGCTACATTCCAATATACTAGAACAGATATGATATACCACATTTCAAAATGACATGAAAGAAAAATGACTCACCTTTTTAATCTCTTTATACAGTTCTAACTGTAACCTGGGAAGATTGGAATCCATCAAAGCCTGCAGGAAAATGCATTGAGAACATACTGTATCAGAGGGGAGGCGCTTTACAGGAACAACATTACACTTGCAGTAAAACACCTTCAAACAAGGCACAGAACTATCTAATGGTCCCTATATTTGATGTTTAACTAAGAAAGTGATAAATACTGACAAGAGACACCTTTATCCTTCACACAAATGTGGACAAACTCCACAAATTCTAACAGTTATTTGCAGTTAATATTGACTGTTTTACCCACTGTACCTGCAAAAAGCCATTTGGGATCAGACTACAAGCAGAACCAACCTATTGTGCTTTCTGGCAATCACCAGGAACAGGTACTTATGAATATTAAAACACAAGAATAGTATTCACAAGCAGCAAAAGGCATTCCCTGCTATACTCCCCCACTGTCAAGTAGGCTCCTACTATTTCTCAAACTGAAGCTGTATTTGTACCATTACCTTTAACAGCCCCTGAAAACCCTTTGTTTCACGAATCAGCCTATTTTCTGCATCCAGTTAGTACACACACTACAAGGAGTCCTGCATATCGCAAGTGTCACATCCCAGGAGCCAATCAAGCATACAGCAACAGAGCATGCACTGTAGGTTCAAACCTGCAGCCTGGCTAAAACCCAGTGTACGTGAAATGGAAGTAAGCACCAAGAAGTAGTAATTTTCTGTTCACCTCAACTTGATCATTCTCTATCTTTAAAGTACCAGAGAATGAGAAAATATGAAAACATAATCTCTTCATACAGAATGATTTGTATATATATATGGTTCCCTTCCTTCTCCACTTTTTTCTCTAATGTGTACTACAATTTATGAATATTTCCACCAGTTCTTCCTCCGCTGAGATGAGACCTTCATACAATGTCAAAGTGCCTACACTGTGGATCCATACAGTGCTGTATTGTTTAGTACTTAACTGTTTATTCCTTTCCCAATAATTTATTAATTTCTAATTCTCTAACTGCCTTCCTGACCACCAACTATTAAACTCAGATCTTCACAGGATTACTCATGATGCCTGATGGCACACGCTGAGCTAGAAGCCACAGCTGCTTAAGCACAGTCAGTGAAGTGCCTGTGACTCCTCCAGAGCACAATTTCCCCAGCCTAAAACTGTATGCTCCAAAACTCCATTCCCCCAATTACAGTACAATGGCATTGCCTTCCCCAGAAAAATCTTACATGGGTTGTTTCTTTATGTTAACATAAGCACCCCAACAATAGACTGCAGGTGCCTGGACAACAGCAGGTAGGATTTACTTCACAAAATTTAGTTTTTATGAGAAGTTCACTGCCCCTATATATATGGATATCAAGCAACACAAAAAGGCACCAGCTACTATTTGGCTTCAAGGCTAAGTTGTCCTTACAACACACCAAACTGGAGGAACTCTTTTTCTTAGTGTATAGCTATATTTTTAGCAGACTAGAATCTATAATGTCATCCCGACTGGAAAAAAAGCATAGTCAGCTCTAAATTACTACAGTAATAAATTCCAATTACTGAGACCAACTGTACTGCAATCTGTATGAACAGTCCCACCAGTATCATTAGCACAGAGAATACTACAACATCGTGCATCAGCTTCAGAGAAAAGACAGCTTGACCTTCCCCGACCTGGAAAGTCCCAACTTGGTATTTTTTCTTTTAAAGGTATCACCAAGGTTATTTAAATCTTGAGCCATTTATGTTGTCTGTGAGGTTTTGACAGGTAAGTTTAGTGACACTCAAAGATGACTTACAGAGTGTTTATCTAAAATTACTTGCTCAGCCTTATCTGCACGGAAGTGTTAGTTTTCTAGTTATAGTAATAAGCATAAACTCCAGAGAGACATGCAGTTACACAAGTAATGCTTACATCTATAGTCTTTTATTTCAAGAGAAGCTACAAAGCATCACTAGCAAAAGAATTAGCCTCTAAAAATGACTGAGATACTAAAAAAGGCTGAACTTTTACTAAAATGAAAGCTTAGGGGCCCAATACCTCTTTTCTACTTACCACAAGCATCACTGGTACTTGCACAACCAAAAATAAAACCGCACACCTTTTTGTCTCTGCATTTATACACAAGTGTCTGCCTAAGTTGCTAAATTGCTCCCACACAACATAAAACACAGAAACAGAATACAAAGTACAACCAGCTTCCATAACAGTCTGATAAATCCATGTGGAATAGCACAGCTGTTAACCATTTCAGAGCTGTGACCAACTGGCAAGCTTAATGACTGATAGAAGACCCCACCATTTAAAACCACTTTAATCTTGAAAACAAAAACAACTACATACCAACATTTTGGGGAAAAAAGTAAGTTTTTTAAGCTACCCTGAAACATGCCAGAGAACAACAATATTAAACAGATCAGAGAATTTATGAAGTAAATTTTATACCAAGCCTACATAAGTGTTTCATGGAAAGTAGGAAATAAGTTTACATTCTTTAGACCTGTTTCAGAACAGCTTTTAAAGCAAACTGAGTGAAATAATAATGCATGTATTTCATAGAGTGCTCGCTCTCAAACAGAAAAACATTTAAATCAAAGTGAAAAGGGCAAGGCGCTATTGGGTAAAACAAAAAAGCAAGGAACTCGCACTTCCTCGTTCCCTATCGTTATGGAACACACTACACAATCTGTAAGCTTTCTCCATTACAACTTTCAGCCACAAGCTCAATCCCCAAAACTTAATTCATTCAGATATCAATGTTTAGTTGCTTGCTTCTACACAACCCTTCATGTGAAAGAAAATTATTATTTGCATATTTCCAAAACACTTAAACTTCGCATCAATTAGATTATTTATCAGGTACATAACAGTGTCTTCAAGTATTTAAAAAAAAAAAAACAAACAAAAAAAGGCAAGTGAAGATAAGCCTCTTCTGGAAGCAGCAGATTCCACAAATTACCCAAAGGGTTCATTTTAAGATACTTTGAATCAAGATTTAGACCTTGCATAACCTCCTATGAATGCCCATCTGCTGTTCTCCAACAAGGTCTTCATCCTGCATCACAGTAGGGGAATAAACAATCTCCAGAACACCATATTTATTCTAATTACTGCCTGCAATCTCCTCCTCCAAGTCTCAGCAAATCGCACTACCTTTCAATGAGTTTTTAAACAATATTTTTACCTTTCCTCATGCTAGGTGTCTTTATGTTTACAGAACAATAATAGGAGTATTCCTCCCAGACAACAAGATGATTTCAGAAAAGCCCACATTCCTGTTTTGGTTAACTTGACAAGAACAAAGTTAATGAAAAATTGAAGATAAGAATAGATCAGAACAATGAACTATGTAAGACAAGTCACAGTTAAATATGTTGATCTGGGCATAAAAAGCTCTCCTAAGAGAGAAAGAGCACATACAGAATTTAGAAAAGAAGCTTACTTAGCCTCTTACACTATGAAATAGTATCAACAGTAAGAAAGGCAACTAAAAGAACATCAGTGTGAATTCAGACAGGACACTGCATCAAGAAGAGACAAAATCTGATAGTAAAAGATCTTACTTTAATAACTTTATTAAGGCATTCATCTGCAACCATCCGGACATCAGATTCTGCATCCTCACTGCAGAGGAGAAAGAGTTCCATAGCAATGCCCAGCAGTTTCTGAAATTCTGGAGAATTTCTAAATAAACAAACATTAGAAAATTACAATGGGCACTATGAAAATGAAACACCAATGATGTTTTTGAAAGGGTTTTATAATCCACCTACATATATATTATACACACACACACAAGAGGAGAAGACATTCAGCGTATTAAAGCACTTCATTAGGAGTTGGGAGATCATTTCCCTACTCTTTCCTACATAACCTGGTAAGGTATGTGACCTCTGTGCCTAAGTTTCTCTGTCTGCAGTAGAAGGAAAGTGCCCACTCCACCAACAGGTAAACAAAAGTCCTTAGATTTTGAGTTGGTTAAAAAAAAAATCATGCCATTTCAGTTTTACATAGAAGCTCAACATTTAAAATGAGCAATTATAAGGAATCCTCCCAACAGCTAACACTCCAAAGTTGTTATTCATCCTAATGAATTTAAGACATTAATAAATAATTAATAAATTAAAGACAGTGCCTTACCTTAGTGACTGAGCAACTATGTTTTCACATATTGTTAGACAATGATTCACTCGATCTTTCTTGGTAGCTGAAAGTTCTTTCTTTCTAAAGGAAGAACATAATGATAATGAGTTCAAGAGTGACCATTCAAATACTCTTGCTAAAGCAGTGTCTAATCATTATACAAGAAAAAAAATACACTTTCTAGTCACTCCGTGAACAGCTGTACAGCAACTATCCGTAGACACAGGACTTCATCTGCCAACTGCAGCTGAGAGTACATGGGCACACAAGCCAAGGAGAAATACCAGCTTAGAAAAAGAATGAAGATTAATCATTTAACACGTAATATCCCATTCATTCCATAACTTTCACTGAGAAAATACTTGGGAAAGAAAATCGAAGAATGAAAGAGAGTAAAGGGAAACGATGGAAAAAATGAGGTAGTCCTAGAACAAAGCAAAAATTAAAGAAACTGATACAAAGAAAAAGGTTGGAGAAAATAAACCACAAGAACAAAAAATATCTCTTTTAAAAAGATCCTCCTCCCACATAATATCACCTTAGACTTCTTTTGTCTGCCAACATCTTGAAACTTCGAATTTTACTAAATGGACCACTTTGCATCTGAACTGTGAAGGATGACAAAGCAATGCTATCATACACTACATTCCTCTAAAGGTAATTACAAAAACAGCAAAGCCCTAGGCACAGTCTCTGCCCACTGAGAATACCAACCCTATAGTAACACTTGGTATAGCCCAGGAAAGACCAAGCTGAGTGTACAATCAAGAGAACAAAATGCACAGAAACAAAGAATGTGTTACCTACAAACGATGCAGAGCACAATATGAAAAGCTTCTACTTTGCAAAATGTGTTTAACATTCACTTCAACATGATAAAAGTTCTCGGAATAGCAGCTCTTCCCTGCTCCACCCACAATAAAGGAACTGAAAAAAGAGAGCGAGACAGACTCCCAACTATGACTGTGAAATTTTAAATCAGTGTGCAGTCTCTCCTATTCCTAACTTTACTGACACAGAATCACTTCTAGGAAAGCAGACATTACTTTAAAGTAATTAACCAGTAGTAGCAGTGGAGCAAAACCACACACCCAAAGGTATCTCTCCTGAGTGTTTCAAAATAACGAATTACCAGCTTCTTCACCCACATTCGGAGAACCTTCCCTTCTGTTTTCCAATTGATCAATTTTAGTATTTAATTTTCTGTCTTAGCAAAAAACAGCAAAAACCATGAAACAGCAAAACAATGTTTCTGAACTAGAAGGTGGAAAACAATGTGAACAGCCTTGAGTTACATTAACTGCAATAACACAGCACTAAGGGCCAACAGCAAGTAGTTAATAAGCACATTAAATTCAGCTAACTCAAAATACAGTGTTAGACAAGTATTTTTAAAGAACTACACTGCATTATTTAGGAATTTCAGCTCAAATAATAGTACAGGTCTTGGAAAAAAGTCATTCTTTGCCAGTATCCCTGTCCTTTTCCTTCCATCAGGGTGGAGGTGAGGGGTTCAAAAGTCTGTGTTCCCAAGATTTTAGTTTTTCTCACAAAGATGCTGTCATCTCACCCCAGAAATACTTTCTACTTCTAGAAGTTTAAGTAATAGCTCTGATCAAAGCCATTTTTTTGTTGCAGTTTGGCACCATTTTATTTAAGCAAGGTGAATAGCAAAGAGGATCTCTTCTTGGACTTAAGACACTGGCAGAATATGAGCAGACAACCTGAATTTGTTCAAGATACACAGTGTCTTTCTCTCCATCTTGAAAAAGTGCCAGTCTTTAGCAGCATTTCAGATCATCTCTAACAAAACACCAAATACTGCCCAAGATGTCCACCTGATTTTGCAATCTCAGCACCACCAATGTGAGCAGGCAACTCAGGAAATGATTAAATAATTTCAACTTTCATTATAACATTACCCAGCATTCCCAATTTCTTATGAGCACTATTTTCAGTACACATTCAACCCAAAAATAAAATAGGCACATCTGAACTTGCCCATAAGCTCACTACTTCAGATAGAAGACACATTAAAAATACTGCTGACAAAGGCTATTTTCAGAATAAAGTTCTTTATTATCTACACACAACATAGCCCTTAGCAAGGCAGGCAGTGGTGTTCAATACTGTTTAGACTAGCAGAGATCAATCTTTTGGCAAATTTCTGTAAACAGAGAGCTCAACTAACACATAAACTACACCTTGCTGAAATAAGTAACTTTAAAATTTAAAAAGGCACGGCTTGAGAAAATATAACTTCCAAAAAAATAATTCAAAGAAATGAAAGGTGGAAGGAGAACGCTTAATATACATTATGTACGTGCACACATTTTCTGTGCCTACAGAGGGAGAAAGGTAACAGAACAGTATCCAGACAGAAAACACATGATTTTTTTTTAGTTTAAAAACCAAGCAAAGCTCTATTCAGAAGTATCATGAAGTCCACAGGGAAACTGCTGATGAGCATACCCAGGGGAGCAACAACAGCATCACACATTTGATGAATCAATCACATATATCTGATGAGTAACAGAAGGCAGGAGATACTGGAAGCAGCAGTTATCAACAGGAAAGCTCCATCTCACATACAGAGGAGTTTAAGCTCCTGCATACTTCTACAGACCAGGAAGATTATAATAAACAACGTAAGAAAACCAGCAAGCCCACATAACTTTGCCCTCTGAGTCCTCATGAGCTGACTACAAGGAGATGTGGCTCACTGATGCTACTTTTCACGAGATTTTGAAATTAAGACTACATGAAGAGCACAGAAGTTCTAAAGCTGAGCCAGTGATAAGAAAAAGGGCCAAACTAAATGGTTTGACATTAATCTTGAGAAAAATAATAGGAAACTAAAAACTACTCTTCTAATAACAAACAAATGTCAGTGGATCAAGAAATAAACTAAGTCCAAATATGGGGGACACTGGAAACAAGGTGCAGTAATACAGGCAGTGATGGATTGTCAAACTAACTAGAACTGCTCTACTACACATCCTAGACATAATAATGCCAAAAAACCATCAAGGAACCACCTCCGACAAGTAGGGCAATATGTATTACCCATGTACTTTATATGGTCTTCAGTGAAGCTAAAAATTAATGCTAGGCCTCCATATAGCACTGACCAAACTAATCTATGACCACAGCTTCAGTCAAACATAAAAGAACCAGAAAAATTGAAGAGTATAGAAAAAAGCATACTGCTGGAGAGTACTTGGGCTTTTACTGTACCTCTGGCTATAAAGGTAATGGTTAGAATCAAATGTAAAAAAACCCCAAAAAACAAAAAACAATAAAACCATTACAATAAGTGACTATTAGAATAAATTGACAAGAGAAAGGGTAAAGAATCACTTTTGAATTCACAAATCAAACACTAAATTTTTAACATCATACTCGTAAAATTTTAAGTTAGTGGGAGCTTTGTGATCCAAAACAAAACATCCAACTATTTGGAAAACAAAATTAAAGAGTCTGAAAAAAAAAAAAAATATATATATAAAAGGAAGAAAATTAGTTGCCTAAGCAGAAGTGTATAGAAGCAATATGACAGATATCTCAAGTTATGATGTTTACATAGAAGGGGAAAAAAAACCCCAACGAGATAAGAGAGAAGGGACCAGAGACTGACATCTGACTGTAAGGCATAACACAAGCATAACACATGATTATTGCTGATTAAAATCTCTTGAAACAGAAAAAGCTCTTACCTTCTTGGTAAAAGCTTGGATTTGATTACTATTTTAATAAAAAAAGACAGGATATTTGTAGTACCGAAAGTCCTGGAGTCATTGTCTTACAATAAAGTGAAGAAAGATATAGATACCTGCTGGGTAAACAATTAATTCTTCTCTACCCCAATCTCTCTGATCTTAAAACATTTCATAGCAGGAGACAGTCCTCAGTAGGCTGATAGGAACTCACCACACAGAACTACAAGATATTTAAGTGTTATTTACATAGAAGCACAACAATGATGAACACTTTCCCAAACACAACTTTCCTCTCCAGCCTATTAAAAACAAGAAAAAATAAATGCAGATAGTATTGTGAATTACATTCAAGATGTCATCTGCTATTTCATTAGAAGTTTGGGAATCCTCAGCAAAGGCTGCCACAATAGCTTTTCACCGGCTTTTATGAGGCTCAGTGCTGTCACTGAATTTGTACAGTTCCTGGGGGCATACAATCCCATCAGCTTTCTGAAAACAGCCTATTTTTAAACATAGAGCAAAGTCAACAAGGACAACTACAACACTAATTTTTTAATGTTTACAGTAGAATATGCCTAAATTTAGACCATCAAACCAAGCATAATATCCTTCAGCAAGCGTCATTAATAATTTTCATGATTTTCTCTTGAAAAATCATGACCTCTCTCACCAGTAACTTTCAAAACAGAATTTTTCAACTGCGTATAGGAAAGACGGGAAATAGATGGTCATCCATGTTACACAAAGTACTAGCACCAAAAAATGCACAAAACAGAGCAATCACTCTCTGCAGACCAATAAGGCACCTAAAAACAACTAGCTCAGGAAGAAGATGAGTTTTTTCACCTACTAAGCATCAAAAGTGTGAAAATGCATTGTGATTGTTTGAGACAACACTTTCCAAAGAGAAACAGCACCAACCGTGATAATTTAGCTGGCAACTGTATCAGAATATGCAGTGTGAGCAGGTGGCCAAAGAGCTCAGTGCCACTGCTTTGCTTCCTCTGCCAATGCCGTAGGAAACTGCCAAGTTAGAAGTTACCTGCTCCTCAACTATTCTGCTTCTCCCATCTCCCCAACAGCAGGAGAAAAAGCAATAGTGTGACTCATGTCTTTATCCTGTAACAACCTTACTGCCTTCACACCTGCTCAATAAAAGCTGGTTTTAGAGGATGCAAATTCAAGGGGCAGCACCGTGGTATTGAACAGCTCCTTGTCCTGGTCCCCCAGTAATGCCTCCCAACGGGAAACTGGAATATCTCATGGATCTAATGAATTTGTCCCCTACCTAAGAAAGGAAAAAGGTATTATGAATATTTAAACTAACTCCTCTTAGGTCTTTGTGAAGCAAATCACGGTACAGGACTTTAAATGAACTTAGTCACAAATAGACATCCACAACTCCTTCTGAAAGCATCAGAGCTCAGACTTAACTCTATTTATATTTTCAACTCATAAACATCAAAACTTGTTTTTAATTTCAACATGAACTTTCAGAGCACTGCTCTGATAAGAAAGAAGAAATCCGACTGAACAACAATCAACATTTAAAGATATAGAAAGTGAATTACAGAGTGGAAGAAATTTCTCTTGCTCAGCCTTGAATCCTCATTTCAAGAAAGCTGCACAATCAGCAGGAGAGAGTTCAGAGAAAAGACACTCATGCAGAAAGTGTCAACCACAGAAAAATAAGGTCTCAGAGAAAGCGCTTCAGGACTTATCAAAAGAGAAAATCCTGAAAGTAGTAATTCATTCAAGTTATGCTTAAGGGTCCTTGTCCTTTTTGCAGCAGTGTACTAGGTGAAAATAAGGTTTTCCCTCCTAAAACCAGCATGTGAAATCCACACAGCATTGCTGTACCTCCCGTTCACTTCCCGAACTGGTGAATTATCAAACGCACTTGCCCCAAAAGTTACTCCACGTCTAAACTTCGGCAGAGAACCGACAGCAACAACCCGACACGTCTGCGGGAGCCGCTACCTGCCAGGGACAGGGCAGCGCCCGGGCCCGGCTCGGTGCTGTCCGCGGAACCAGAACCGGGGTGCCCGGGCCGGGCGGGATGTCGGACACGCGTGTCAGGAGCCCCCCAGTCCCGGGCGCGGGTCACTCACGGTCTCTGGAGCGGCTCCTCGGGGAGGGCAGCCGGGCCCTGCTGCTGCTGGAAGGAGCGCAGCGACTCGAAGGCCTTCGTCAGCTTCTCCATGGTGGCCATGTCCGCTCCGCGCGCGCCGGCGGCACCGGCCCGTGCTCCGACTCGCCCTGTCACGGGCGCCTGGCGGGTCCGAGTGCTGTCCCGCTGCCGCTGGCGCTGCCCCCGGGCTCGCTCCCGGCGCTCTGCCGGCGCTCTCGCGGGCCCGGCCCCGTCACAGCTGCGATGAATGAGGCGGNAGTGCCGCGCTCCGCTGCGGGCGGGGCCGGGAGGTGCCAGCGCCGCCCCGGGCGGGGAGCCGGCCCTGGGAGCCCCTGGCACCGCCCCGCGGGGAGCCGCCTGCGCAGCGGCACCGCACTGACCGCCCCAGCAAGGCGAGAGCACCGCCTGAGTCCTCCTGTCACGGGTGCACAGCAGGTAACGCGACAGCCCCCTCAGCACAAGTGCCGGCCAAAGGCGCTACCAGCATTCCAGTTTTATTTTAGGCTGCAGAGAGACTCTTACAGGAACAGGACACTTAAAACTTGGCAGCGTACGTGTTGGCCTTTCAGCGTTCCTCTCCTGAGTGTGAACTTGCTTTATCAGAGGATAGTTCTTGCATGCACACATTAAACATACAGGATACAAGAGAGACAGTATAGAATATTTAAATCATTGATTCGATTACTAAACACTTAGAATAAAGTCAACAGTACTGTGACGTTTCCAATTACAACCACTAATTTTAATACATGTACTTGGTAATACACACTTTAAATGACAACTAATAAGAACTGGCAATTCAACTTATCTCACACACATGAAACTGGTTCCAGCAATAAAAATGGAGAACAGCTCTTGGAACTTCTAAGAAAATAAATTTCCAGTAATTCAACTTGGTTTCTGGTAGCAGACATCAACAAATGAAGCAAAGCTTATGTCTCTGAATATTCAGGCCAACAGAAGTCATATATCACATCCTTGCCAAATATTCACTGGAACAGTGCTCTGCCAGTTAACTTTATTAGCATGTAAATAAAAGAATCTATTTGAAACAGTCCTGTGAAAGTAAACCTATCCTTAGTCCTGAAAGCAATTCACCTTAAAGCAAAACCTTATTTCATTATAGAAGTGCTACAAAATGTGAGCTTTTAAGGTAAAACCAGTATTTTTCCCGATTATTTTATGATAAATCTTGCAGAAACGTTTCTCTGGAAGATGTGGATGATCATGATTTTTTTATTTAGCAAATGATACATGATAAAAGATGACAGCAAGGTTGGAATGCTGCTGTCACTACACACTGTGCATGTGCCACTCCACACCTTGAAATAAACTTAAGCACATTAAAAAGAACATAAGCTCTTATCGAAGATTAAACAAGCCACCAACCAAGTCAGCCCTTGCAAGCCTGTTTTGAAGCTTCCGATCGAATGCGTGCCAGTCCCCTATGGGCTGCTGACTCACCGGCAGGAGCGCCAAGGCAGTGCCTGCCCACGAGCTCACTGCTCTTTGTTCTCCCTGTCCTTCCGAGCTCTATCGGCACTGAGAGGCTCATTAACTGTTAGCGGAGATAACTGGAAGATAACTCACGGTATCAGGTTTTTCTCTGGTGAGTACCTCATCAGTAGGTTCTCCCAGTCCAAATTGACTGATCCATGGTTTTGCACGTATCGTGTCACTGATCTGCCCCACAAACACCCGTAGGGGCAAAAATAAAGGGGTGTAAAAGAGGCGAGGGGCAAGAAAAAGCAAACCAGGATTAGAGAACAAGCATTTTTGTAAAGTCTGCGTTACCTTAAGGAAAAATGAAGTTACAATTAACAGTGCGTATCTAAAGAATTTTCTGAAATTTAGGGGATGACAATTAATTAATCTCAGCCTTCAGGAGAAAAAGAAAAGAAATACGCTCTTACCTTGCCTCTGAGGTTACCTCTTGATTTAATATTTTAAGAACAGGTTGGATGAGCACGTCAAGAGTATTTTTCACCCTATCTGGAAGTCTGACTTTGGCCAGCATTCCTGCATTTCCATGAACAATTCAGCAGGTAATTGGTACTACTCCATGACACTGCTGGCCCATGTGGTTTGGCATATGCACGGATAATCTGCAATATGTCACAACAAGGTTGTAGCGTTATTAAGGTCATTTAATTTGAAGCTCTTTTGTAGAGCATTTGAGGGTTTTGTCCTTCAACTCATGTTATAAAATTATAATAAACGTGCTAATGAAAAACAGTCCATCCCGATAATTCTGTCTTTTCACATGGAAATTTATGCAGAAATTTATATCCAGACCACGAGATAATTGAGCCAGTACAACAGAACTAGGGCACTTTTTCATGGATTCGAGTATCTTACATTGGTAAAAAAAACCTTACAGTATGCAATAGACATTCTCTGCTTTAAGAAATTGCAAATTTTTTTAAATTACAATTTTCCTTTCTTTTTTTTCTATCCCAGCTACCACAATAGACATGGTAAACAAATCACATTAGACAGTAATACATGTGGTTGAGATATGTGGCAGTGTTTTGCTTTTATTTCAGGAATTACAATGCTAGAACAACCAGGAAAACAGCTCACACAAGAACAGTCAGTAGTTTGGAGATGCTGGAACTAACACATCACATTTAACAGTCAGCTTCCTATGCTTGGATTTTGGTGTTTTCTGGTGTTTTGGACACAACTGGATCATGAAAAAAAAAGTTACCTACATCTCATGTGCAAAACCAAAGTTACACCACAAGAACAACTATGAAATAAAAAAGAGTTGTTCATTCAGCAGAAGAGACATCATCATCATCACCAAAAATAAGCCAGGCGAGTAATTCAAATCAAAGTAAATATGACTTTACAATAATTCAAATTTCACTTCCTAAAGAGAAGTGTTTTCTGAAAATCTATACTAAAATGAAGCTGATGATTCCAATGTTAAATTAATATAATGCTAAATTGTAAACCATAGAAAAATATTACTTTTGTTGACTTATTTTAGTAACTAGTAAACAAGTATTCTCTGTACAAATGGCAATGAAAAAAATTCAGTGTAGTTTGAAAAATAATTGAAGTGCATTTTAAAAATGGATTGTTGGTTTTAATAGCTTCTATCATTGATTTATAAACTAGACAATTTTATTCTGATATAGAGATAATTCTCTTCCATACTCAAAAATGTTCAGGACTACTGTTTTAAAAATGATTTGGGGGAAAAAAAAGAGAGACAACAGCTATTAAAGGCTAAGGTTTGCCAATAACTCTTCTTGTTGTTACAGAAATACCACAGGTTTTTTTCTATTTACTATTATTTTTAAGTGCTCATTTTTTCAGCTGAGACTGTTTTGTTGTTGTTATAACCCAGAAACAACATCATCTCTATTATGAACACACCTCAGGGGGCAGGGGGAAGCTGACAGCTTTTTTAATAGAAAAAAGTAACCCTGAGGCATGAAGATTCTATTCTGCTGGTCACAACATTGAAAAGCATTAAGTAAACCAAAAGGACACTGGTACATTGTTTCACGGTTTCTGAATTTTGAGCTAAATAGAGAGATTTATGAGGTATGCACAAGCAGACATGAAGATTTACATACACAAATGCTCAGAAACACACACCACAGAAAAGAGGGGTTGATCTTAGGCAAATAACTCCATGGAATTCCATAGGTCTTTCCAAATCTTGCACTAGTAGAACATTGGATTGTCTCACTGCTACTAAAGCCTTCTAACACATGGGTCTAGAGAAGGAAGTCATGCTGAATTACAAGAAGTTATGTTGGCTTCTCCCATCCCATCCCAAATAGTTTCATGGAAGTAAAAGGCTACGTAATCAGTAAACACAACCTGCTACTTTCCCCCTTCTTTGTCCCAGTTTTTCCCAAAAAAAACAAGAGCTAAGTTCATGTTAAATTTATCGCAACGTGATATTTTGCTTTCAGGTGTTCTTCCCTCTCCTTAGCCTTTCCCTGCTTTCAAGATGCATCTCCAAACTCCTAATATTCCAGTAAAAACATTTAACCAATGTTAGTCACCTTACATTAAACAGCGTAACATCTTCCCCTCCATGTACCGTGTAAGGAGAGTTATGCCCATTGCTGATCCTTCCAGTTCCTTGCTTTTTCTAATTTTTTAGGGGATTCACATTTGATAAGATCTAGTCATTATTATGTGCTTGTATTTCTAGCCAAAACGGACAAATTTATGGTAGAATAATGCCATCTTGAGCCTACTGGGGAAGAACCAATCAACTAACAAAAAAAAAAAAAAAAAGCAAACACCAAACTCAATGGAATTTAGCTCATAATCCTGCAAACATGTAGTCTCTCAAAAACAATTCAATAGTACTATTCGGAACTTAGGAAAAACTTGTGAAATTAAACTAAGTAAAACTTCATAAAAACAAACAAATTCTCACTTTTTTACAAGGAGTTCCTTCGTCCAAAGACGCAGACATGTAAATAAACACCTCTTAGGAACAATTTCCCTTTTCTCTTCATCTAGCCCTCTTTCTTGAAGATTCCTGGAAAACACGTGTTAAGCCTCAACACTCCAAAATAGAGAAGTTGACTTTATTTTAAGTTAAGATTCCTCTCTATCTAATACAGAAAGAAAACTTGAAATACATGATAAATAGACTTTCAGATTTTTTCCTTATTTGTTGAAACCAATTCCTGTATTTTCTTAATAAAAATTACTCAGCTTGTGTCCATGGTATTCTTGCCCAAATTTCAAGTTACTCTACACAGACATTAAATCCAGACTGTCACCCTGTATGTCTGGTCTTTATACAGTCACCTTTGCCTCAAAACAGCAAGCGTAAGGTCTTAAAAATTTAAATCCCTTGATCAGAGAAACAATGACTTCTCCAAACACGTAGGTATTTATAAAACACTTTTGTTACTTCCCCATTTTTCCATTTTCATCTTTTTAGAGTTCTTCTGTTGCTGTGGTACAAAATACAGAGTCAGGTTCAGACTGCCAGCTCATTGTCTCACACATAATGGTTCCAGCCAACACCCTTACTTCAGATATTTCTGTCAAGCCTCCCATCCCTTCACTATTACATTAGACCATCTTCCAGTAATTCATTCAAACTCTCCCTCTGCCAATTTCTCCCTTTGTAGTCTCTAAAAGAGTCATTTTGCTGTCTTGTGTGCTGTTTTAGACTGGAGGAAAAATGTGCCGAAAACTCAGGAAAACAGTCTCATTCCTCATTTCTGTGGCACAGTAGCCAAGAGGAACAATTTCAGAGAGACACCAGATGAGCCCCAGTAGGGTTCTGCAACGCACTGGTTTTCCAATTTTTTTAAATTCTAATCCATTAAAACCTTTTTATTTAGAGACCAAATACTGTGAATTAAAACCTGATGATAGGCTTGAATATCAAATCTATCTTGTGAGTTTCTCAGAAGCAGCTGAAGTTTCTTCCAGTGGGTCTGCAGATCACAAGAGAGACCTTTTTGTTATGGGGGGGCTATTCAGTTGCTCTGTGTGCACAATACTTGTGTGGTCTGGTTGGTGCCCCAGAGATTTGAAAGAAAAAAAAAATGCATGCACAGCTGAGACAAATCTTCAGAACACAGAACAAAATATGAAACTAAAATCATGTCTCCAGTTCCAAGGGCATTCCATTATATCTCAACTACTCAACTCAATTTTGAAAACAGAAGAGGCTCATAATGAAATGTGCTCTTTAAATTGACTCTGATACCCAGATTGATAGTTTTACTGGAAACTTTACAAAATAAAAGGTCTGACCTACTGTGAGTCCAGAAGAATGGAAGTTTGCCTGGCTTTCAAGCAGCTTTTGTCAGTTTTACTAATGAACATCAGGTAATCATAACAAACTTCAATACCAGCTCCACATTTGTATTAAGCAATCATTAAAGGCATATTTTAATGTTCCTGTTTTAAAAGGCTATAAGAAAAAAATTATTTACATAACTAAATTCAATACTTAATGCTACCTTGCCCTTCCCCCAGTGGCAGTGATCACTGTCAACCCTAAAACATTGCATATTACAACGTAAGCCAAGAGGACGTTAGTAAGAAGGGCCCATGCTTTGTTTTTTAACCCATTATAAAACTATAACATCCTACATGGAGTTAAAAACAATTTCATTTACAGAAAATAGAATAAAATGGTGTCCCCATAGGTAAAAAGAAATCCTTTCAGTAACGACAACAAAGTTTTCAAAATATAGATATAAAATTTTAGCATAGGTCTACTTGCATGGGTCATTCCAAGAAACTCTGTGGAGAGGATGTGTAAGATGGGTAGAAAAGAGAAGAATGGGATACCTCAGCTTGTTACAGGGTTAAGCTAAATGTTCAAAGTTCTCTTTATACAGAAATACAGAAAGAGATTCTACAGAGCCAGATAATAAAGAGCAGTTCCTAATAGCTGGCCACAGTGCACTGAATTGCTTTTTTTTTCTTAGCAGTTGCTTGAGAGATACATTAGGTAATAGCACTGCCATGCTGCTGGATAATACCAGAATTATTAAATTTATCAGTACAGCAATTTTACAGTTAAGAAAACTGCTAATAAAGATCCTAATGATCAAGAAGAGTTTTACCAGGAGCATACAAAGTCAAGTTACAGTGATGCCATAGATATTATCTCTGTGCTTTAAAATTCTTTTAGTATTTCTAGATTCAGTCCACTGGGAAAAAAATAATCAAGATAAATCAAATACATACAGAAACACACTCACTCAAATGGCACTCATTGCTTTTTGTACAATTATGCTTTAGTGAAAATATACATCTTAAAACAAATGAAGTACAAATGTACAAAAATCCTTGAACTCAGATAAAAAATATATATAATACAATTTGCTACAGAGATATAAAACATTTAACGTTTGTTCATCCTTTCTGATGAGCACAAAATGATCTAAAGTCTGGAGGACTCCTGCTCATCATCACTGCAATCAGATTTAAAGCAGACCTGCAAAAGAAAACAGACAACTCAGCTGCAGAACTGATACTATTGTTTATTTGTGTGTTTTATGGGGCACAGAAAGGCTGGGGCAGGGGTGGGGCTTTTTCCAGCGCATTTTACTCTGTCCTAACCAAATGCTTTGGGAAACTCAAAGGAATCCACCATCTCAACTCCAAATCTCAAGTCGTTGAAGTTTAATTAAAGTTCTTTCCTTCTTTTAACTTCACAAGACAGTTAACTGCTGTCCTATTAGTTCAAAACAAACTGAAAACTCTCAAACCATATTCATTTTTTAGGACTTTTTCTCAATACAAAGAACCATATCTTGGGACAGTATGAATCCTGCTGATTTTTGGCTGGAAAAGACTACAGTAGGACACAAGCTTTAATTTTAGCTATGTGAGATTATTAGTATACTCAACCATCCCTTCTATTCCATTACGCAAAGTGGGGAAAAGTGAAATTGAAAAGGTGAACTGAAAATGACAGCGCTATTATACATTCCATTAGCCTTGGTACCATTTTGGAAAGGTGAATTGCCAGCTGAAGACAAAAAATTTCTTCATGCAATTTTAATACATAGCCCTGCTGTGGCTACTTAACGATATGCACCTACCAATTTCAAAATTCCATTTCTGCTTAAAAGCAAAAGTAATTTCTACGCAAGTGTTCACTATTGGAATATACTCAAGCTTCTCAAGATAATTCCTCTCTAAGTGCAGGCACACTGAGCAAGCAATATTGTATATAACATCTTCAACTGCAAACCTTTACAAATAGTCTATTTCTTACATCCTGTAGACAATTACAATACGTGAGGTGTCTTTTAGGTGCTAAATACTCAATTCTCTAAACAAGAAATTTTCTACTTCTACTAAAGAGTAGAAGTCTGTGTGTAAGAAAAGGCTGTGCATTGTCAGCTCTATGATGTTGTTGTTTTGGTAAGGGCATTAAATTGCCTAAGATATTTAAACATTTGTTTCATGATGCTTCTCATTTATTTTGGGGTTATTTCTACTTACTTACTTATTTATTGCATATATACTGATTTTTGCTTATGTACTTATTTTTTACTAGTTTTTACACAGGGCCTCGATTATCTCTGAACACATAGCCACAGTTTTCATTAAAAAATGGTAAAATATATAAGAAGCAAGACCCAAATTAACCTCTTTAGCAAAGGAAGGTCTACAGCACAGTTTTTAACAGAACCCACTACCTTTTCCTTGAGTAACTAGAGGAAGACAGAATGCTGAGGTAGGAAAGCTTCCTGGAGTTATAGGGATTGCCATAATTTCTGAAATGCGGTGGAGGGGCAAAGCCATAACAAAACAGATTTCATTAGTTTCAGTATTCAGTGAACAACTTGGTGTTCCTATCACAGATTAACATTAAAAAAAAAGAATGGAAGCTTATTTTCTTATGAAAGAAAAGAAATGCCCTTACCTCTCCACTAAAAAGTCTGTGAAAGAAGCCTCTCTTTGGTTTAGGAGACTTCTCTCTGTCTGGTGACACAGTACCATCAGTTTCATATGCATTGATATCTTCAAAGCATCCCATTTCAATCATCTTTGAAACATGAAATATAAATGAAATAACCATAAAAGCTTCTCAAACAAGTTCCAGGTATTATCTATTTACTGTGGCTGGGTACTCCTAACACTTAAAAATTCATCAGCCAAATTACACCACTGCACAAAGCTGACATTGACTCTCCTTGTGCACTCAACCAATTAAAGAATAGCAACGTGAGCACTATCACACAGGTGCCAGTTGCTCCCTTGCTTTTTTTTGCATTCTTGCCGTTCTTCTGCTCATGATGCAATAAAGAAGTTTTTAGAACAAGAAACTGATTTTCCTTTCAGGCATTCTGTTCATTGCAGAACAGTCCAGCCAAATAAATGTAATATCGATATGCCCTGGACTGAACTTAATTAATTAACATGACATGGGAGGAAAAAAGAAGATATAATGAAGACAGGTCTTCAGAGAGAAGCAAGGGATTTTGCAAAGATCTTTGTGTACACAGAAACAAAAGAAATAAAAGCACAATTACTGGGTTCAGAAAGAACAGCAGGAAGAGTGAATGCCAAAATGTAACCAACAGGCAGGGTCAGAAGAGGGGGAGTGGCTAATGCCCATGTCTAGTTGGCATTTACCAGGAAGTGCCACTGGTACACATCTGTCACAACAGCAGGCAGCCAAATGAATATACCTTGGAACGGGAGAGAGGGCATAAAGAGGAGTAAGAATAAATGCAGCCTGCTTTTGTTGTAAACCATGACATCAGATAAATTATGGAATGGCAAGAGAAATTCTTGAGAGGCAAAACTTTGAGGGAAACCTCAGTAACATGAATTAAAAGAAAAAATAAGCACAAATGCACAATGAAATCTGCAGTTCTTCCTTGAAGAAAAGAAATTGCCATCTCAAGAATTCCACAACTACTTCCAACTTTATCCGTCTCTGCAGGGTTAGTTATTAAGCTGCAGTGCATTTTGTAATGACTAGCTCATATTCTGAAGTTCAGAATTACAACACAGTATAGGAAATATTTCTTTCTCCAATGTTTACTGTTTCTCAGTGAAAACTTTCTATGTCAAATGACACCTTTTCAAATATCCTTCTTAATGTAATGCAAAAAAGCAAAAGGAAAACAAAAGGCAATGTACTTTTTCCTCCAAATTGTTCAGAAATTGGTCATCTTTTGTGTTCAAGCTTTAAATAAAAGGCAATCATACTAGAAGAGAAACTACACTAGTAGAATTCAAGACAATAGTAATTTCAGAAAGTCACAAACACTTTATACTGGGGGGAAGGCATTCATAACAAGAACTACAATTCTAAGTAATTGTTACTGAGTGCTCTTGCTGAAACAGTAAAGAGGATTTGAATTGCACACAGAAGCACCAAAATTCTAGTACTCCATGCAGAATACTAGAATAGTCATTTAGTAGGCACATGAAAAAACTTTTAAGAGAAAGTCTGACTCAACTGATATTGAACTGTTTGTTTTGGAACCTTGAAAAAGATGAGTCTGCAATTCTGTATTACTGTCAGTTGGATACTCTACAGGCTATAAACAAACAGCTTGCACTGCACCTATTCGCTTTTGAACACTTGGAATAACATTCCATCCCTCCCCTATGAATAGCAATACTGAATAATATGTGACAGAAGAACAAGAAGAAGGTGGTCCTACTGATACTAACACTTTTTGTAAGCTATGCCTGTGATGACAAGATGCCAGATTTTGTTTATGCAAATTTACCATAGATCTCAGTTTTTAGCAAGTTGTTCATGTTTTCAGAAAAAAAAAATTTCTGAAGTCTCTCAGCAAAGAGGTCTAAAGCAGAAACTTCTTTACATCTCCTAGAGAAAATCAGTATCATTATATCTTTTATTAAATATTCTATAGTGCTGCGCTAAAGAGAATAATCTTCTCTGAAATGTACATTACCTCATTTTGCCAAGGGATTGAGACACAACCCGTCACAAATTTGGAATAGAAGTCATCATCTGTGGTATCCAGGTTCACTCCTTTTACTGTTGAGAACTGCTCAATGTCCAGGACATCTTTACAATAAACGGCACGTGGCTGCAGTACAATACAAGATTGCTTCATTAAAGTTTTGGATTTGGGGACCTTCTGTTTGGTTTTATTTTGCCTAGATGAGCAAAAGGGAGCAAAATGTCTGCAATTTTACATTTCACATTGCTGATCACCAAATTACACTATTCTATAAAACAGAAATACAAAGACTCTCTTCATAAGGCACCTGAGCAATTCTATCCATCCTGCAAGCAATAGAAAAGAAATATCAAAACCAGAAATAGCTTGTCTGGATCTCTTAATGGTTGTCATAATTCATTCATCTTCTGTCACCTTCCTTTTACCTCTGGAATATTTTCTTCAAAGCTATTCCTCATTTGTTCTGCATCTGAGCTATGGAAGTGGACTTTTAAGGGCTAAGAAATCAGCTACAAAGCTCCCTAGAGAAATACCACTACTGTAAATTGTTTTGTGATCTCAGATGAAATGCCACAAAACAATTAGTTGTCATCAATAGCCACAATAGCATTCTCCTGCCAATGTACCTAACATTAAAGGTTTCTCTGGGGTTCATATGATTGCTGACATAGAATTACAAGAGTTCTTGCCTTTTTAGAATCTAATCAAATCTGTCTCACCTACTTACATCTGGCAAGAATGGAGGTTCTAACATGTTAGCTTCCAGCCTCTTGAAGTTGATGTTCTTGAAAATAGGATGTTGCTTTACAACAGCAGCTCCTCCTTCAGTGCAACCCAGTCGTTCCCCTGGATTTTTAGCAAGTAACTGCAAATACATGGAAAAAAAAGCTGATCCATGATATAATCCCACAACTAAAAAAAAAATATCTACATACAATGGCTTTCAATCAGTTTATTTTGCTGCTTGGTCTCTTATTATGTGAAGTTATCACATATCAAAATTAACTGGAAACCCAAACAACAACATTCTGGGAACAAATATATTTTCAGTAATGAAAAGCAGACCATTTGAAGATTATACCCAAAGTTACATGAAAATAATTTAATTGATGCCATGTTGAGTAGACTTTACAGTACAGACTTTGCAGTATTTCCTTTCTGTATTTTCAGGAAATACAGACTTATATTTTTTCCTATGGGCTTAAGTAATGCACACATCTTGCATACACTAGTACAGAAAACCTGTGAAACTTTCTGTATAAATTTAAGAACAGGCAAGATGGGAAAAAAAAAAGCCACTGTCTTGTAGATACTGTTTGAGGTGAAGAAACTTGTGTACTACTCTGCCACTTGTTCCCATGCAGTGCCCAAGTTGAGCATGCTACTGTACTCTATCTATAATTACAAGTGATCCAAGCAGTACTAGACCATTTCATTCATGTGATGAATAATCAATTTATGCAGCTTTCCTTCATCTTGGCAAAAGTTCTGAATTCTTTAAGTTTAATAACTGAACAGTTCATGAACAATCCAACTTTCACGTGAACTAAAGAAAGGTTTAAGAAATCCAGTTTTGAAAACTTTTCAAGATATTAAAATAAAGTAGTTGGTCTCTTTAAAAGGATTAGAAATTTAATTTTCAAACCTCTACGTCTCTTCACCCACCATCCTGCAGATGGATTTTGCCTCCTCTGAAAACTTGTCTGAGTAGGTTTCCTGGTCTTCCTTTACTCTCCGGTCAATCTCATCCCGTTTAACCCTTTCCTTATGCTTCCTGAATGGAGACTGTCCTTCAATCATTTCATAAATCAAACAGCCAAGACCCCACCAATCCGGACTGAATGTATACTTCTCATTTTTGAGCACTTCTGGAGCTAAAAAACAAAAACAAACACACATCCATGACATTTCACTTTAAATTGACTAATTAGTAATGGAAAAATTCTCAGGTACTGTCTTTGGGCTCTGTGCAGACATGTTTGTGTGACTCCTCTTTACTTTGAAAAAACTTCAATTTCTACACTGAAGACTCTGTTTATATCCAAGAGAAAAACTTAATTTATTTAATGGTTAAATAAATGGTTAAATGAAATCAGTATTGTTTGCAAACTGAGAATGAAGTCTTCCAAAGCATGGAAAGAAACATATTGTCACAGTAATTCGTCTGTTTACCTGTGACCCTAAGTCTCTTTAAATCTCTGAAAAAAATCAGGTGTTTTCTTAAAGTTCTGCCTAAAGCTAGAATTTTCAGTTAAGTTTTCAAGTTTATCAGTAGGCTTATAATTAAGTACTAACATCTACGAAGGCATATTATAACCTTTCTTCTTCCCATAACATGTCTAGTAACTAATCCAGGTCCAATACAGTTCTTGTATTCATAGAAGCAAATTTTCTGGTAAAATGCAACTAGCAAAGGATGCTTTACATACCCATGTAACCAACAGTCCCAACACGTCCCCGGACAGTTTCACCTTCTGGAATTTGCACAGCTAATCCAAGATCTGAAATCCTGATATGTCCTATTTATGTTAAAATAAATTATACATAGTCAGCAAACATAATAAGAGTATTATCACTTTTAAAACAAAAAATATCTGTTGCACACTTCATAAAAAACCCCACTGCAAAGAATCAAAACATTCATATACTCATAGCACTACATTTATTTAACTTAACTAGAAAGGAGTGTTTTATTGCTATTCAGCTCCTCCTTAAAAATGTGAAGAAAGAAAGGCACAGATATAACTGATTTTCTGAAAGTCACACAAAAGTAATTTGCTCTTAAGCACTCTAACTTCTAGCTTTGGCATAGGCTGCTGTTCTTGGACAAATAGAAATGCTCATTTCAGATTCCGTATCCATGCATCAGACACTTGTGTTTTTCCATTCTGTATACCCACCACAAGCACTTAGCTTTCTGATTTCTTAATAAAACTTCAAAATTTACTTAATTTATTCCAAATGTGAGAAAACTGTAGCCTGTACCAAGAAAGCTTGTTTTTCTGTAATGAAGTACCCCAATAATTCCAAACATGAGTATTTGGAATTGCTATTCCCACTCCCACCCCAAATCAAGAGCAGTCCAGTCAATAACCTACTCAGAATTATTTATATTGTAACATGTCAATTTAATTCTAGGATTTCCTCTTCCCATGAATCATTCCAAAGTGGATAACAGCTTCTACTGCACTTCATCGGCCAAATTTCTCAGGTTGACTACTTTCCCCTATCGCACATGGCCTTTACAGCCACACCTCTAACACAGAAAGCATCTGGCAGAAGACTGGCTTGTCATGCACTGCTCAGTGGGGAACCAGTCCAAGCAGGACAATGGGAATAAATCTACCCCACTCTCCCTTACATTCCCATGGACAGCTATAGTTCTTTGTTGGATTGACTCATGAACTGTTTCAAGCACATTCAAGGCAAGAATTGTATTGACGTTTTAATTTAAAAATACATAAGATACTTTCTTAATAAAAATATAAAAATCTAGACAGAAGGAAGGACAATTATATTTTCAATTCAGTTTTAAAACAATTTTGTAGAAAGACTCATTGCAGAAAAAGAGCAAAACCCACACTTATTTCTAATACTGGTTATAAGGACAGGGATACTGCTGTTTACAGAAACACCACAGATTTACAGGATGATTCAGGTTGGAAGGGACTTCAGAAGGTCTCTAGTACAACCTTCTCAGCAAGCAGGCATTACAAGGTGTCCAAGGCTTTTTAAATACTTATTTAGGAAGCCGCCAAGAGTGGACACTGCATCAGCTCTCTGGGTAGCCCATTCCAGTGCCCAAGTAACCTTTGTGCATATATGCTCTGGCATTCAAAAAGCTCTACAGCATCAATATTAGCTAACAGCATATTAATTTCTTAGGTACATGTGTTAGATAATCAGGGAATGGAGAGAGAGACAGTGGAAAAATTCAAGTACCACTCTATATACTGGTTGGAAACAACTAAATGCTCTGTAGCAGCAAACGCTATTTTAAATACATTCAAATGTTCCTGTATTCCCTGACATCTGATGAACCTCTTTTCAAGTGCAAGATCTGAACTCCTGAAGCGATTTTCTAATTAGTCCCCTGTGCTCTCTGGAACGAGATCAAAATATCCCTGGCAGAGAGGAAGCATTCTAGTGCTGTCCTGCAAGGCTACATTTTTCCTCAAAGAAGCCTTCAGCTTTTCCAAGACATTGCTGGAGAGAAAAATTAAAGAATGCATTTGATGTCTAGCACAGCTTTAACTCTTGGAAAGTAACTTCTCCCAAGCATTATCTTTTTTGAAATTTTATCAGTCAGAACATGCTGACTTAAAAAAAAATACTGTGCTACTGACTTCAAAAACAGTTCTTCCTCAACTAAAATGCTCAGCAGTTACAAGAACAAACTTGTAATATTCATCTACAGCTTAGAAGAGAATTCCTGCATATGTTCTACAGTCAATTAAAAGAATCTGGTAATGGCTTGCATACAAAGTCATTAAAAGATAATTAATTCAGCTTTTGACAAACAAAAGACTACAAACATTTCTTCATACTGTTTGTACTTCCTTGATTCTTTCCAGCCACATATGCATGAGAGACCATCAGATCGCTTTTAGTTGAAATGTTAAAACAGAAGTACTTCAGATTTCTTCTTACTGTCTAAACAGTCTGGTTTACTAAGTAAAATTTTGGCCCCGCCATCTAACAGATCATGTTTCCATTGTTGAAAAAAAGACAAACAAAACAGATCCATATAAAAGTCTTAGTGACTTAAATCAAGAAGAAGGGGAGAAGGAGGAGTAAAAGGGAAAAAGTAGCCATTTTAAGGTAGAAAATTGACCCTTTTAACATCATCATGATTACCCCCCATAGTTTTCCCCTGCTTTCTAAAAAGCAAGCGCAGTGTTTTCTTTGCTAAATTAAGATTCATCAATTAGGTCTCTTTTATCATGAAGAAATCCCTTACATTTTTGGCACGGTATTAATTAGATGTGTAATTGCTGATTTCAAAATTAATTTTAATTTTTACTTACCACAGTCATCAAGAAGTATATTCTCAGGCTTCAAGTCTCTGCAAATTAAACAACAGAAATGGGAATTAAACAAAGACAAAATTATTAGCCCTCAAGTGCAACAGATTCAATAGAAGACTTCTTGGTTCTGACGGAAGCAATTTTTCCAGTTCCACCTATATACAAAAGAAAAAGCTGTGAAGTTGATGGACTATAATACAAATAGTTTAACCAGA
The DNA here is from genome assembly GCA_013397175.1 of Platysteira castanea. NCBI lineage: Eukaryota > Metazoa > Chordata > Aves > Passeriformes > Platysteira > Platysteira castanea. The sequence continues at coordinate 3,663,723 of VYXC01011606.1, read as the reverse complement.
GAACTCAAGATCCACTTTCCCTGAACTCTTTAATCCACTCACATTAACAGAAGCAACACAACACTAAAATTCTATATATAAGGAAACACCATTTTCACACAAATTTGTGCTCATAAGAGAAAAACGTTTCTCCTGAGGAATATCAGCTACACAACTCCCCAGTGGTAAAACACAAGTGCTTGCTGCAGTTTGATGCTGACTCCTTGCATAGTTCACCCCAGGGCACCAGAGTATCAACAAAGAGTAATATTGCCGAGACTAAGCACAGGCTTAATATCATCCATTCAAACTCCAGTTCTTTAACTTGGACATGCAACTTCTAAAGCTTATTTAGACACTTCATCTAGTTAGGATTCTTTGCAATAACTTTCTAGAAGTTTCCTATTACTTTTCTGTAAACATCAAAGTTTCACAAGCAACATTTTTTAGTTATTAAATGATAGCAAGACTCAGGAAATACTAAAAGGGCAATTAATTCAGCATTGCAATTTTGCACCTTGTGCATTTTTACTTTGAGAATAAAAGAAGATATTGAATGGAATTTTTGAATTCTCCCCTGCTCAAGGAAAATCTGGGGAGTCATTGAAGCTGAATCAGAAGTTGTTCTAGGATTTATCCCTAGCAGATCCTACTGAGAATATACACCCATATATACAGGCATGAAAATCTGTATAAAATATATAATATGTATTATTATTTATAATAGTGCATATAATTATTTATAATGTATATTGTTAATGTGTGGGGTTTTTTGGGGTTTTTTTTGGTTTTTTTTTTGTTTTTGTTTTTGTTTTTTTNTTTTTTTTTTTTTTTTTTTTTTTTTTTTTTGTTATGCATTGGTAAGCATGTGGACTGAGATACGGTCTCTAAGATTTATTCCACCATAAATATACTCCAGAAACAGACAAGTAAAACCCAGTAATTGGCTAAACAATCAGTTACTAGAATAGATTATTAAAAACAATATGTATATATACAAGTATACATACAGTTGTGACAAGCAAAAGAGATTGAATAACATAAAAGAAAAGGTTTTGGGAAGAATAACTCTACAGTTGACATTCTAAATGACAGACAATTGTTCACCAAGAAATCTAAATAGGGTTTTTTTCCCCCAAATGATGATAAATTGATGTTCTATAGTATGTGTATTCATGTTAGTTTCCTTGTCTTACGAGATTACCTGTATAAGAAAATCAGAAAGATGCTCTGCTTCTCATGCTTTTAAGTCTTGACAATCCGTATAATGTTAATAAATTGACATTAAATATAAGATTACAATATCAGAGAAACCAGGAGAGATCAGAGTTAAAAAAACTGAAGAACACTAGGGTTCAACATACGTATTTGAAAGTCGTCTTGTAGGCAAACAGCTAACAAGTTGGTTTGGGGTCTTGTTTTGTTTGGGGTTTTCTGTTGTTAGTTTGTACTTTAAACAAACAGTTTTGTTTTCATTTGGGCAATGTGAAATGATCTACTGGTAGCTGATGAAATCTCTCACCCCTGCTTCCCTCCTACATGTATGCCAAAACACACTGTGTAATATTGCAAGATTGGCCAAATTCTCTAGGGAACCACATCCAACCACCAGCATAAGCCTGATTCACTCTGGTTCTGCCACTTCCCACTCTGTGTGTCTGTGTGTGTGTGCTGGTCTTCTACACTGGGGAGGGAAAAGACTAAGACTCACTATACTGAGTTATACTTTAAAAATTCTTTGAAATGAGTGGTAGTTGGTGTTACACAGCAGAAGTATAATGAAAGCACTCTTGGTCCTCCCCTACGTTTGTTTTCCTTGTTCTGTAATATTAATGCATACCAGGGGTTAAATGATATACATACAGACACAAAACAGCATTAAAATAATACAATAATCTCAATTGTAACGCATAAAGCTTCTGATAGTTCCATTAATTAAAAAGCAATAATATGTTTATTGCAGGAATCTGAAATAAAAAAAGAAAGCTTTGCACATGGACTATGACTGGTCTGTTACCCTTGTAAGCATAACATGCAATGCAACCAGGGACTTCTAAGGCCCTCTGTGAACTACTTTAGAGTGGGCAGGAATAAAACTCCTAAAATTTATTTATTTGAATTATAAATTAATTTGCTTTCTAAATGATAGTTTACTTTCATTTTACAAACAAACCTTGAATCAACTTTATACTGCTTTAAAATATATCAAGCATCTAGACCTAAATTAACAGTAAAAAGACATGAGATGAGTAATTCCAAAGGATATGCCATGAAAAGGACAACTAAACAATTTTTTTTTGTTTCTTTTACTACAAAATTAAAATATAAACTTGTTTTAGTAGGAAACAATATGTTCAGTGCTGCAGAGACATGGAAAAGAACAAGTAATTGTAGAGGACACTCACCTGTAAACAATTCTCTCCTTTTGCAAGTCCTCCAGACCACAGCACAGTTCTGCAGCATAGAAGATAGCCCTTTCCTCATCAAAGCCAGGATTTCCCATGTTATATATGTGAAACTTCAGATCCCCTCCATTCATTATGGTTAATACTAAACACAGGGCATCTTTCGTCTCATACGTATAGGATAAACTAACCTAAAAATGGGCAGGGTGAGAATGCAACCATTATTCATTCATAAACCCCAAAACAACTCACAGATCTTTTTTCCAATACAATCAACTTATGAATCCTTTTTCAAAGCAAAAGGAACAAAACATGCAAATAGAAAATCACTCCTGCAGAGTACTGGAAGACACAAAGGAATTCAGACTAATTTGCCTGTGTACACAAACCATACACACAACACAAAAGCTTAGTGGCAGATCTGTTCAGATACCACAGAGCTCCACCCAGAAAATACAGTTATTCATGACACCCCTCAGCTGCATGTTACCTGTATTACTCTTTGTCCTGATAAGATGTGCACATACCTTATTTTTTAGTACCTCAGAAATTATGCATTGCCAAACCATCTTCCTGAACTACGAGACCCAAAACTGCCCTAGAGAAACTCAAGAAATTATTTTAAATCAAATGTGTAGTTTCTATTCCTACCCCTGCCTCCCCTCAAGTAACTGCATATTTCCCTGATTTATAACTTGCCAACAGAAAAGACTCAGTACAACTCTTTACAGTCTTTCTTCTCACTGTACTTGAAATGTGGTGCTGATAGACAAGGACAAAGCACTTTTTTTCCAGGTTTTAGGTAAAAGTCTTTTAAGTGCATTAAAAGTTTTAAAGTAGATTTGTGAATTTAAAAAACACCCACACCATTTAATACAACGTAATATACTACAAAATTTAACTGTTTAAGTTACAAAATAATTTTCAATTGAAAAAGCTATGCTACGTGATCATCTGGTAGGATCTTCAAAAGTACCTACGAAGATTACCTAATTTGTATTAAGAGCAATGGAACTCAAACATATATCTAGCTCACATTAGATAAGCAAGCTAGGCAAAAAAATCAGTGGAGTTTTTTTCTGGACTCAATAAATATATTTTTAAATGCAGTTGTCTTGGGGTGATTTTATGATAATACTGTATTCCCTTATTGTCTGCTTAATGCCCAGAAATGAGTCTCGCAGCGGGGGGAGAGAAGTCGAATGAGTTTTACAGCACGGTTTGTGTTCCAGGACTCACACACACTCCCCCGCGTTCTCACCGCTGCAGAGCCGAGGGAGCACCTTCCTGCTTTTAGGTAGCCTGCTAGCTGAGGTAAGAAATTTTCCTGTACCGGCACACCAAAGTCCTCCGGTAAGTTCTTCTTCTGGAACTGTGCAGCCTAGCTGTGATCCAAGAACCAGATCATCGGACACCGCGGACCGGCAGGGAGGCTGCGGGGACACCGCATCCCAGCCTCGGACCTCAGGAGGGGCCGAGCCAGCCACAGAAAAGAACTCTGAATCCACCAGCTTTCTCAACATCGAGGACGTTTATTATCTAACATTACTCATTTGTTTCCTGTGCCTTGCCAGCACGCTGCTTGCTAATTAAATAGGTTTTTTCCACTTTCATCCAAGAAATTCCTTTTGTATTGGTGGGGGAGGGAGTGCTGAAACCTGTCTTCTGGGAAGGAGATGTTCCTTCCAGAGCATTTCCCCCTAAACTTGTCTTAAACCGAGACAGCAGTACAAGTAAATAATGGCCCTAATTCAGTAATAGGTCCAAACTCTTCCTTCAGAAGCATAAAGCCAATACTAAATAATAAAACTAAATAAATATAGAAATCAGCTACTTGAGGCAAAGATTCCCATTTGGTGGGTTTAACTGATGTGTCCAGCTATTTATGACTTTACCTGTGACAGAGGCATGACAAGTTATCTACTTCAAAACCAGCATTAGTGCAAATGCCTGACCTAGATCTTCTCTGTTGCATAAAAAGCCACCATTGGATAGCAAGAAGAAAGTAACTCATGCACAATTTTATAAAGCAATTTCAAATTCAACTTGAGTCAATTACTGATTTACAGAATTTGCATATGCTGAAAAAATGTTACTCAAAAATAGAAGTTTCACTGTTACAGTAAGTTGTGGATCAGTTCAGATACTCTCTGGATTCAGTTTCAATCAATTCAAGCCCAGAAGCCTTGTGCAAAAATAATATTAGCATATTTATACAAAACCATAATTTAGAATAGTTTCAAATATTAATGTATCTGGCCAGCAGGTTTTTCATTTTTCTTTTAGCTAGCAGTGTTTACAGGGTTTTTTTAATACATAAAACTTATCAGAAAATACATATATACATATATTATACACATATATTTATAAATAAATTTCTAAAACAGGTATTTAAAAATCCTCTGAACAGCAATACAAAATTTATAAGTACATGGATTTTAAACCAAAGCAAAATATATTTGAAATTAACATTTAAATGACATTTCAATTAAAAAGTAACCATTACCTGGGGAAAATTTTGTATCTTTGTTGTATCTTTGAACATTCTAACTTATTTCACTGCTTAGTAATTGCAGCTACTAACAGACCATAATTTACATAATAGCAGCAGATTTAAGTATTAAAACTAAGATTTCTATTATGTGGAAGTTCCATTAAAAAGTTAATTCTTTCACACCCAAGATATGTCTTTAAACCTTGGTACACACCAAAGCAATATAACCTGAATCAATACACTATTAAAATGTCATGTTTATCTTAAAATATATCAGCAACAAAGTAACAAATGCTATGAAAATACCTCAGGATATAAAAACCCAACTGTTAAACAGAGGACAAAGATTCAGTGGCATCAGCATGCTGAAACACAGCCTAGTGTTCTGGCTGGAAGTGAGAAATAAAGCAGGTGGACCATAAAAAAGCCCTGTGCACAGAACTAATCACAATCACACACAAAACATATTTATTACTGTATCAATCATTTCTCTCTATAGTCATGCTCTCCCTAAATCAATTTTAAAAAGCATTTTGTGCCCACGAGCTCCTGTTAGAGACTGAAATGAAGTAAACAAAATGAGATAAATTTCTGAAAATAGATCGGAAGTAGATACTTACTACAAACCTACTATTCACTTTTTCTAGAATTCTTTTTTCATTTAAAGCCATTGATTCTCCTTTCCTCTTCTTTATTCTCTTTTTTTCCAGCTTTTTGCAAGCATACATTTTTCCTGTTGCCCGTACTTGACAGGCACACACCTACAAAAAGAAGGATGGTGTGTCAGAGATGCTTGAGGTTTTTTAGAATTTTTATTTTAAATATTAAATTTTAGTTTCTTTTCAAACTCTTTAATGTTCTGAGAAATGGTCTGTAAGCATCAATACAGAGCCTTCACTCATGAAACAACTTTAAAGATTCACAAAAACCGTAACAGAAGTAGAAGAAGTGATTATACAGAGGCAAACACATCTCTGTTGGGGTTGAATCATTTAGTAAAACTGTGGATGTTGTGTTAGTGAAACAATTGACTAAGGTAACAGTATGTGTTGAGGACAAATAATCACATCACAATCAAACAGGAGAAACCTAACAGTAATTTAGTAGCACAACTTCTTCAATATAGGGATCTGGTTAAAATATGTACGGGGCGCAGTTCAATGAATTATAAACAGAATTAATAAAATCTATAGATTTTATTTTAGGTTCGGGAATATTCTACATAATTAGCAAATTGAAACGAAATTCTCATTTCAAAATGAAATTTCTAAATAGAAGCAACTGTTGTCAGTCATTACAAGTTTTCTGCATCTTTGTGCATGACCTACAATGCTTAAACTAACACATTAAAACAGTTTTTATCAACAACAGTTTGCCAGGTGATGTGTCAAATGTAGATTGATGGAGACAAGAGTTAAACAGCCTCTCCTCTGTTTTTTTTTTCTTAAGAACTGCCTTGCAAAAAGATACTTCTCTACTCACCTCTCCAAATCCACCTTTGCCCAGTACTCGGTAATGCCTAAATGTGTGTTTGGTTACTGGCTGCCTGATTAACAGAAAGAAACAATTACTGAGGCAGGAATTACAAATATTAGTAATCCCTTCCCACCCCGAGGTCTGTCTTCATTTTCTCCCTTCTGTTCTGACATACTTCTGAACAAACATTGCCTTAACCTCATGTAGAAGTACTATAATAAGCTGAATTTCAAATGAGAGGGGTGCTCTGCTTAGAAACGTGGGCTCCCTCATGTGGTCACCAGGCTTTCCCAATAGCAGGAAAAAAAGCTGGTCAATTCGGCCCTTAGCTGTCTACAGTTAGAGCCTTTCGTGTTCTCATCACAGTCAGTCCCATCACTTCCTGCTGCCTCCCTTAACTGACATGTTGACATGCAGACTGCATTTCAGTGGGATCATGCTTACAATGCTGCATTTAAAAGGTAAACCATTTCTGATTTCATTTTGTTTTTCACAAAAGAAAGAGTTGTGGTATGCAAGAGCAGTTCAAGAGCCAAACTGTTAAGGTATTGATGTAGAGGAAGAGGAACAGATAACTGGAGGCAGTAGAGCTGCTGACCACTCTATGCTAAAACTCTCCTAAATGTGTCAGAGCAGGGCTGTTACAAGGTAGTGAGTTTTGCTTTAAATGAGCATTCACTGTTAATACAGCTTTGTTCTCAGGACAACACGTGGAGGTTCATTTAGCAGAGAATTTGAGTAACTTCCCTAGTTTTCTTACTGGCTTTTGCTACCAATTCAGTAAAATAAGGACATTGGAGAATTGGAATTTACAACAAAATCAGTGCTCAAGCACCTTAATGTTTGAATATGTGATCATGATACCCAAAGGGGCTGAATTTGAATCAACTTGTAACAATTTCAGCCTTCTAAAAGAGTCTGGACAGTCAGTATTGATTTGAAAGTCCAAACTAGATTCTAAGCTATATATATATGTAAACCTTGGTATCGTTTAATTACTAGATCTGTATCTGTACTGCCCTAAAAAACTTAATAGTTATCCAATCACCCAGTGGATTATAATACTAGATTAATCTGCTTATTAACCACTAATTAGACCAAGTTTGAAACAAAAGGATGATAGCATACCCAAGAAAGATTGGTATTCCACTGCACACTTGATAGCCAAACATTTCTGAATTTGTATTTACCTAATACCACTTAAAGACCACTTTAAATTTACCACTTTAAAACTACAAGACAAATAGTTCCATTGGAGTATTGGTTCTCTTGCTGTCCCATCAACATCAATCCATCTTGTCTTTCAGATCATAATTTCTTCCAGAGGCAGTCTCATTCAGCATTCAGCTCTACAGCATTTTTAGCACAAAAATCATAATTTGCCACAAAGCAAAGCTAAATTATAATGCAATCATTATAAATAAACTTACTTTTCCAGCCACTTCCACTGTAAGAAACGGGAAAAATACACACTCTCCTGGTAAGCTTCAAAAGGTCTTTTGCTTAGGTATTCGTGGACAATTCTAGCAGGAAAATAAGCAGAAAAATAAAATCCATCTTACTCTGAAAAAGGCTGATGAAGCAGGAGGTGCTATCAATCTACTGACATGTATTTAAACGTATCGACAAAGCTGTAGGCAGAATGATATTGCCGCTGTGCTCTCCAATGGTTTTAACCTAAATGTCTCACAAAGGGAGTGCCTGTCATAAAAAATTGTTCCTGTTAAAACACTTGTGAAGGCCAAACTACTGCTACTTATAGGAACTAGACACTTTGACCTCTGTATTTTTATTGTCTTTAAACCCACCTGAACATCAGCGTCTCAGCAGGTATTTTACGCATGTATGACCCTGCAAATACGACCTCTGAATGTATCCACAAGGTTTCACACATTCTTTGGAGACTGGTAAATAAAATTTTATTTTGGGATTTGAAATTGAAGTACTAAATGCCATATCCAAACCTTGAATACCAAGTACCTTATCATTCCCTTAAATGAAACACACAAAGATGGAGGTGGGGAGGGAAACAGATCATTCAAACTGTATTCAGGTATTTATTGGACAGAGGAAAGGGAATGACCTACATGAGACACTCCACTTGAGACATGTTTTACTAGGTGTTCTCACACAGCCCTTTCAATCTTATAATCTCTGGTTGTTACAAAGCATGCTTATTTCTGTTGCCAGGGAGATGACCCAAGCAGTGACAAAACCTGTAGTCATCCTTCAGACATGATCAAGCATGCCTTGAAGAACCAGAAATATTAGAAACATAAAGGCTTTAGAAAGACATGTAACACTCAAAAACACGTACCATCCCTCCAAGAAAAGCCTTTCCTGCTACTACTGTGTGAAATGTCACTTAGTGACTGAAGAACAAAATGAAGTATTGTTTCATGTTAACTACCACAAGCAATCTCCTAATCATCCATCGCAATGGAACGTAAGTGTGGGTCTCAGTTAAACCTGTTTTCAAGAATCCTCAACTGTGTAACTTTGTTCAGAAACCTTTCAAGCTTCAACTTAGAACTTCATATTTCTCTGAGTACCTTCACCATGGAAGTCACTCAAAAAGTAAGAAGACAATAAAGAGAAGTACTATTAAACTTACAGAATTCTTGGTAGCAGACAACAGTGTGATTTTATGCAAAAGTAGCATTAAAGAAAAAGCTCTACAACAGTCAAACATCTAAATCCCATCTGAAGGAAACGTAGTCCTTTAATTAAAATCTGTTCCAAGTTTCTTACTTATGCTCATTTCAGGAGTAAATACTTCTGGGTATAACAACTTCATCTTTCACTTTTCTTAAAAACACAGATTTCTCTTCTAATTCTCAAATTTAGCACCAGACATTTTTAACTTACCTAGTACAGTCCATAAAAAGATCCTTAGAAGGATTCTTTTCCAGTCTTGCTTTACATTCATTTACTGTTTCCTGAGGTATTTCTGGCAAGTGTGCTGCAGACTTAACATAATAAAAAAGAAAGGAAAGCAACAATGAAAGCATGTAAATCAATAGAAAAACTAAAAGTTTTGTATTCAAACTGAAATTAAAATTTTTAATACAGGAAAAGGAAAGAAACGGTTTGACTAAAGAGAAAATTAAGAAAGTCATATTTGAGCAAAAATTTTATTTATTTCCTGTTACAGAACAGTGCATTGGAAGTTGTTGCCCTGGTTTTTGCTAAAGCCTTCTGTTTTAATCTTGGAGTCGGAATTCTTTCTCACACAGTTTCATGTAAATAATAGCCAATGTTCACTTAACGGTATTTTCTGTTTTTCATTCCTTTTGTGATCAGAGAACTTTGATGAGCATCTTTTTTCTCCAGTGGGATTGAGAAGGAAGTGACATGCTCTCCACTCCCTTGTGGAGTTCAGAATTCTATAAGAATGTGACATATGTAAATAAAGGGTCTTTCCCCTCCTTTCTGCTGAACCTAGAAGGTGCGAGAGTGTCTTTATTGTGTTTTCCCAGACACAGGAAGTTATTACAGTTACTTACTGTCTCAGTATCTGGGGAAACGATCTTGGCAATAAGTCAAATTTCTTTTTCTTTCCATAAGTCTACCACCAAAAAGCAAGCCACCTATTTGGCTTAGCAGGATGGAAAGAAGGAGAAAGAAACACAAACACAGGCTGAGAAAATGCTTCAAACCAGACCAAAGAAATATGGGTTTTTTGAAAAAAAAAAAGTACGTGACTTATGGCAGTCCCAAAGAAATTCTCAAAAAGATGTGGCAAATTTAGATTCTATCTACTTTTAAGGCATCTTCAAGACCTTTTGTACAAGATGACCAAACCAAGAAGGACCATCTATTCATAAAGAGCAAACATCTAATTACATACCTACAGAAAAGCTTCCACTGCATACAAAAAAAAAAAAGACTCTTGATAATGCAAAATATCAGCTATTAATGATTACCATGGAAAGCTGAAAGTAATAGAATGCTTCAGAAGAAAACAGCATTTCACTTTGTGAAAACCTGAAGCAATTCTGAAAATTTACAGCAAACTAACTAAGGCCACACAGGAGTCTAAAAGACTTCGGACTTCTTCAGACCACAAAATTGAGTTAATTTAAGTTTTCTTTAAGTGTTAAATGGAAAATAAATTGTAATTGTAGTAGTTAAAAAAGCAGAAATCAGTCAAGTTCTTCGTTCCAGTTGATTGAGCAGAATTTTAGAAGGCAGCACACCTCTCAGGAAGACAAAAATTGGATTAATGAAGTTTGAAAGTCAATTTACTAAAAACAATGCAACCACTTAGATCTCTTTATTTATCTGACACTTACAAAGCACTTGAGAAAATATTTCACAATATATTTACCCCATTAGTGAAGTACGTCTCTAAAACTTTGAGGCCACAGTCTATGCGCTTTTCATCTGAAGATACCTCATATTCTGCCTAGGGGAATGGAATTGAAAATTATATTATGTTCAGAGCAACTTGGCATCTTTTACATGATGATAGGTAAATTTTATAGTGAATAACACAATACTCCTAATATAAAAGAAACAGAATGATATACTAGTGAAACATGTATGAGGAACAGTCCTAGGGAAAAAACAAAGCATATGGATTTTAATCTTTGGAAAACATACAAAACCTAAAAACTGATCTAAATGCAATTACAGAAAATGCATCCTAGAGGTTAAACTAGATCAATTACAATTAAATAGTATTTATGTAGCATTGTAGAACACAATGACACAAATGTAAAACAATTAAGAGTGCAATAATCAGCTTTTTCTTCACTGTACTTTTTTCCCTTCATGTATTATTCTTTGCTACAGTCTTGGGTAATACCAGGATAAAACTACTATCTACAAGCTTATAAATGAGCTCTAAACCAAACCCTACATCATTCTTTAAAAAAAATAAAACTAAGTAGATACAAAATTTTTAAGTTTTTGACTTAGTAACATCTGATACTGAGATGTAGAAAAAGAGAACTGTGCAATACAGTGCGTTTTCCAGATAAACAACTGGCAGCTGAACAGAGCTCCAGAAGTAGCTACTTACAGAAAAACCCACAACCAACAAATCATCACACGGATACTACTATTGAAAAACTTCCAAGGACTCCTTACTATATCATAATTTTAAGGAATAATCTAGAACCACACATCAGAAGTTACAACACTTCAAGAAAACACAATCTGCAGAAAGATGAATCAGAAAAGAGCAATCTCAAACAGCAACAGTGTATTAGGTTTGTGAGCTGGACCAATTCAATCAAATCTTATTTCATATTTCAGAATGTAAATGCATGCACCTAGGAACAAAGAATACATGGCAGACTTCCAGAGTGGAGGACTGTATCAAACAAAACAATTGGGCATACTGGGACAAAAATCATTAGGAACCTCACTGGAAATTCCAAGTAATTGATCTAAAGAAAATGAGAACACTAAAAAATGACAGTTCAAGAATCAAACACACACACAATATTGGAAATAACAGAATCCCTGATCTCCATTTCTGCAATTAATCACAGCTAATCCACACTGACTCACTAGGAAGTCATCAATATCTTTTTCTGCTGAGACATTATGGTATCACCCACTTCAGCACAATACTCAAATCCATCAGTCCAAAGGCAAGCCATTATTTTTGCAAGTTCAGTTCCACAACAAAAAGTCTAATGGTAAGGAAGTCTTCTGCAAGAGCAGAATCAACCCGAGCAGGTCAAAAAAGTTCATCAACCTAAAGTTCAGCAGTGCACTTAGCACCTTTAACACTAATTTCATACAAATAGTTAGGCATACTATTTTAAGTGGACAGTGTAATTTAAAAGAAGTTCGAGAGATGGCCTTTCCAAATAATTCTGTTACTTACAGGGAAGTTTGAGCTGTCACCCATTCCTTTTCATATGTGAGTAACCTTGTCCCCAGCTAGTGAAATGAGTCACTAGTTTGGATAACTCTAAATTCCTCTAATTTAACATCTGTCACTTACATTCAATTATTTCACAACTCTTCTTTTTTAATCAGTAAAGCCAAGCTGACTCCGACTTTTAGGTCACACCTTCCCAAAAACTGGAGCTTACCAGAGTCAGTATTTAGTACAGGTAGACAACCTAGTATTGTACTACCTTGATTTTGGACTCCTGAAAGAATCACACTGCTGAAATCACATTGCTTCATGTAAAAGAGTCAGAAAACTCCATTAACTAAGATGCAAGGTTTTTAAGGCTATGACATTTCATTTTTTGGAATTTTTTTTCCCAAAAGATTAGGTCTAAAATTTCTTTAACATTTTAAGAAGCTAAATTTGGCAAAACCCAAGGTAAAAACCTCACAGCCTCAGCTTTTTCTTCCTGTATTGCCTTCCAAAGAATAAAAAAACAAACAAAAAACAAACAAACAAACAAACAAACAAAAAACCCTCAACCCCCAGAAGAACTTGAACAAGCTTGTTGAAGTCCAGTGCTGAAGTCCAGTCCACAAAAGGGAATCAGGCTAACTCAGGAACCATCTCTAAGAGATACTAGGTATTTTATCTCACATCCTTGATCAACATAGCATGCTAGTTTCAGATGAGAGTCACCAAATAATGGTTATCTTGTTTCAGTGATTCCCAAGCATAATTCTTCACCCTGATTTTTCGAATGGAAGTTAAATACCAAATTAAAAAAACGTAAATTGTGAAACCATCCCTTACATCAGATTATCTCAGCTATGCCAGTCTTTGTTAACTCTCAGAAGTGTTGCAATACACACATTATAGGTTGCATATTTCAAAACAATTCAAAATTTTCAGTTATTGAAATACAGTTACTTCTTAGAGACAGTTCTACCTGAAAAATGACATCTGTAGAACAAAGACACCTGCCTTACAGTCATGCCTAAAATTCATTCTCTTTTGTGCTGCCAAAGATTCTGCTATTCCTTATCTAAACTTTCAAGGATTAAAATGTGTACAGAAGTTGTAACCATTAAGGGCACATCCACAGTTGTCAATGCATGGCACTCATTAAGGGCTCTGGTTTATATTCACTTCGGGAATGAAAGCTCCACTGTTCTGGATTTCCATTCAATCTGTTCAGTTTCCAACTGTCAAACTAATCTCTGGAATTTGATGCTAGAACAGCTCCCAGGAGTCACAAAAGTGAAACATACCTGGAGAGTAAGCCCAATTGCACACAGATTCATTGACAAATAGAAACAATTCCACTTATTTGACACTCAAATTCCTTTTTAGCTCATCTAGTGCCTCAGTTTTTGCTCCCACAGGGGAAGGAAGATATAATGAAGTGGGGGCACAGTACATCCCATGTACTTCCTTACACCCTGCCTCTTTCAGAGCCATCTTGCATTCTAGTACTGTAGTTTGGGACGCATGCAAGCAGCAGCATTACCCTACTTCTGTCTTCTTTGGTCATTTACTCTCCGAATGTAAGACCAAAAGTGGCTGGAACGAGAAAACCTGTTCTTTTGGCAGCAACCTCAGCTTGAGACTGGATCTTATTGCTCTTGGATCAACTGTCAGGGAAAAAGAATCAAAGGCTCTGAGCTATTATTCTCTCCTCTTAAGGGTTGTTTTGTGCCTGCCTAATCTTCTCATTACTTTCCCCCTCCTCAACAGGGTTTTGGGCTGAGGATTTTTTGCAAAATATAGCTGTAGGCCCACTTCCTTCCTCCCCTTGTTCTTCAGCATCAGATATCAAGATGAAAATATATCAAAACTTTTTCCCTTAGTCTCTAAAAACCTGTTTTTTCTCCTTCCATAGATGGTTCTCTAAATTTCCATCTCCACTGTATTGTTTTTAATTAGTACATGCTGTGTAGCCTAGGGCTTCCATGCAAGTTGCAACATTTTTAAGTCTATAACATTTTGAAGTCTGAACATAGCAAGTATTATTCATAACACAGACATTCTTTCAGGCTCTAGAAGCCAAGCAGCATGTCTTCCTAAAACTGCTTCTCTCTATCCCATCATGTCCATTTCTGTAGCTCTGACCATACCAAGATGGCAGAGACTTTATAGCAGACATTAAACATCTTCTTTAAGTAACAGAGACAGTTTCTTGACCCCCATCACAAGTCTGCTTTACAATTGGCAAAGAGTAGACCACACTATGTTTTCAAATACGCAGCATTAGGAAACTGAGGTGTATAGAGAAAATTAATAAAATGGTTGTGTGCTAACCCCAGTAGGCAGCTAAACCCCACAGAGGCACTCGCTCACTTCCCCCTACTAATAACCAGAAGGTCAGAAGTCAGACATCTTCCAGCTGGAAATAAAGACAGTTTGATAAAGCAAAGCTGCAGGTACAAGCAAAGCACAGTAAGAAATTAATTCATTTCTTTCCATTGGTAGGGAGAAATTTGTCCATTTCCAGGAAAGCAGGGCTTCATTCTCATGCGTAACAGCTAGTTGGCAAATTATAACTTCCCCCTTCCTCTTTCTTCCCCAGAGCTTTTATTGCTGAGCACAGCACCATATGGTATGGGATATCGCTTGGGCTCAGCTGTCCTGGCTGTGTCCACTCGCAACTTCTTGTGCACCATCAGCCTCCTCACTTCTAGGGCAGCATGAGAAACACAAAGGCTTTGACACTGTGTAATCACTGCTCAGCAAGAACTAAAACATCCTTGTTATCAACATTGTTTCGGTCTAAAACCCCAAATATAGCACAAAATAAGCTACAATGAAGAAAACTATCCCAGCCAAAACCAGCACAAAAATCAAATATCTACATACAAGAATATACAAGCAACTGCCTACTGATAGCCATCATCCATTTCTCACTGCTTACCACTGCATCCAGAAATTCAATGCATCTTTTTAAATCTGGTCTAGAATCACAGAACTGTCTGAAGAGAAGTCTTCCTATTGGCTGTTTGTCACAAAGCTGGTTGTAGTCTCTTTCTGGGAAAAAAAAAATATAAATATCTTTATTTATTTTTATTTTTGTAATAGGATGGTCATTACTCCCATTTAAGGTCAGAAGAACACCACTAAAAAGTGAATATTTTACATTAACGTATTTTTCAAAGATAACATAAATATGCAATGATCCCAAAGAATAGTGAACCACTCTTCAGTCACATCTGTGTTGTATAGACTATCCCATTTACTAAAAACACATTGAATTATACACTTGAGTTTCATTTAGGTTAGGATGCAGAAAGCAACCATACTGTGAAACAGCAATACCCAAACAAACAAAATTGTTTGGAAAGAGGGAATACAAGATAGTAACAGAAAAGGTTAAAAAAACTATTACAAGACATTAAGGAAAAGGGTAAAATATATTACTATCAATTAATAACGTTATTATTTTTTTAATTCAAGGTTTTGTAAATCTGTTCTTTAGGAACAGTTTCCTGTAACAAACAAGGAGCTGTGATTCAGCTTTTATCTTCTCATAAATTTTATTTTCTCATAAATACTCCATCATATTAGAGGTTTAATAGTCTTTTTTCGCTATTTAGCATTTAGAAGCAAGACAGAATCTTTTCCACTAACAGCACCAAACTCTTACCCTTCTCTCTCAAAAGAGTCAGACAGAGCATTTATTCTATGAGACACTCACCAATGGAGCACCGAATACCCTCACAGTGACTGACAGGGGGCAACTTCAGCATCTCTTTCCATTTTTTACTACGCCCACTCCGTTTGCCTAGAAGAAAATATGAATAATGTAAGACAAAATACTATGCCAGAACAAAATTGAACATAACATTAAGAGCATAAAATTAGGTCAGATCTACACAGATGTGTCAGACTACTTTTCATGCCTAGAAAGAAATGCATCTACAAGGATATCCAAACCACTAACAAACGTGATATAAAAGAACTTTTAGGCTTTTTTTCCCTGTTTCATGTAAAGTCTTTTCCAATTCAAATATTTCACATTTTGGCTGCATATGTAGAATATATCTGCAGAGAAAAGGCAAACATCTAGGTATTTTGAAAATCACAAAACTGTAACATCAAAGACAGAACCAAAAGAATTTTGAGAATTATCTCTCAACCATGGTAAAGAATGGAAGAAAATAAAGTTGAGTAACAAAATACCAAGAACAAAGTTCTTAAACACATTTTTGGATAATAAAGTTGTAGATAAATATTCTCTCTTTAAGGGCAGTAATAGTAGTAAGAGTAGACCCCACTAATAAATGACAAGGCATAGCTCAAATACACACCATTTATTCTAGACCATACAAGGATACCAGGAAGAACTTAGCTGTTGTAAAATTTAGATCTTTTCAATGCTTCAGATGTCACAGCACTACTATTGAATTAGTATTGATTTAAAAAAACTACCACAGTATTTTTCTCAGTTTCTAAGAAAATTTACCTGTGCTACATTTTCTATGTTATACTGGATGTTCAGCACATTACCTTGGCCAGTTTCATTTACAGAAGCCATTCATACTTATCAAAAAAGCAGAAGTAGACACAGGAACATATACACACTTTCAGATCCAAAATATTTCTGTGGAAGAGTAATTTAGTGCTGCAAAATATTTTAAAAGATTTTACTAAGCAATATGATCAGATGCATTTCCACATGACAGAGCAGCAGCAAATCTGCACAGAAGCTTTCTAACCGCACCAAAGCAGTATGTACTGCTAACCACAATGGGGCAAAAAGGAAGGGAGTTACCCGATATAACCTGAATAGAAACTACACAGCAAAGGGTACCAAACTCTTTCAAAATTAAATCATTGGGGTGAAAGGAACTACCATCTTCAGAATAAGAAAATATGTATTTTAAAAAGCCCCTCTTTACTCAAACATACAGGTTCTTGAACCATTCCACCAACTTGCATTCCATGCAGTTAGACCAGTCCCAGCTTAGCATGCCTTGGTTCATATCAAATTTATATGATCCTTGCTAAGAGGAATATTGACATCTTACTGGGCTGCAACAAAACATTCTCAACTCTAGTATCCCTAGAAAGGTAAAAAAGTAAGGAATAAAACACCTATAAACACTGGGTTGTAGACATTCTTTGAACTGACACTTACTCTCTAAAAAACCCCAAACTTCATCTGTACTTCATTTTCTAATAATCACTTTGCAGGTCATTTGCCTTCCAAAAAGTTTTAGAATACAAAATATGGAATCTACTTCCCAACCCCTATTTCAAGCAGTACCAGAACTAATAATGAGGCTGTAATTACCAGCATCATTAAAACAAACCATGACTATTTTAACAAAATATTTTTGACCTTAAAAAAAAGTTGAAAATGTGCTTGAAGAAAATCAGATCACAGAAAGCATAGAGCCTTCCTAAGAGAAACTGAACACAAAGAAAATCAAGGGATATTAACATAGACTATACACATACATTGAATAACAAGGCCTGGGTATAGATTATGTGACCATGAAAAACCATGGATAGAAGTGTCAGTTTCAGCCATGTAACTGAAAAATACACTAAGCTACAAGGTCCACAGAAGTTAAATTTTTTCTGTTAGAAACTGCCCAGAAAGACTCAATTGTGCATGACACCATACAATCAGTACTGATCAAGAATGATAAAGTGATCCCAATTTCATATCACAATCCTGTTTGGAAAATGTAAAATGAACTGTGACATATATCAAGAACACCATCTTCTGAAGCACTGTCTAAGAAAAAACCCAATCCATTCCAACCCAAAAAAAGGAGAGGTTCACTGGTGCATTATACTTTAAGTCCAACACAAAAAGTGCTGTATTTTGCCCAAATATTTGGCCAGTTACTTACAGTGTGACCATTATGAACTTCATTTTACAAAAAGAGACCACATGGTAGAATGCAACTGAATTCACCATCTTACTGAAGTCAATAAAGGCTGCATGTAATTTATTAATGATACACAAGAATCAAGTGCTTAGCAGTATCAACTAAATCAACGTACTCTCACTTTTCTCTGAACTGAATGTTCTTCTATTTACAGCAAATGCACTGAAAAAGTCTGTAGGTCCCAGTAATGTAAAGAGCCATTTCTGGTAAAAGTTATGGCAGGAGGCCAGTTTGTTTGTCACATTATTCCCTAATTGCAAAATCCTTTTCCATTTCTGAGGCAGTTTAAAAGAAGTATCAAATCAAATTATAACAGTTGTGGTTTGAAAGTGTCTTAATATTGATTTCAGAGCTTCTATTCTGGATCTCATTCTAAAACACTTCAGATAAAATTCTTCCAGAAAGACCAACAGCTCACTTTCCAACAGAGCAGTCCAAAAGCCATTAGGTTAAGGTGCTTTCTGGTTGACGTCTGCGGTGCAGATGAATTACCACTTTTGCCTCTTTCAGATATAATCATGGCTAAGAGCAATGTCCAGCTTGAAGAGACTCATCTTGTACAAAGAGAAGGGTGGATGCAGCAATACACCATTAAAGTGAGAAGAAACTTCAATTACATTTTCAGGTGCACAAGAAGCTTACCTTTTCCTCCTCCCCAAGTTACTTCTTAGAGTTACAATTTAAATATTTAACTCTTTTCCCATTTTTGCTTCTTAAAAAGATACTAAATTCAGTTAGATCACTGCAGTAGAATATGGTATGGGCAAAATGTTTATATGTTTTATTTCAACTTTTTTTTAAACTTCAGAGAAGCATTTGAAAAATGTAGGTAAGGGACTGTAGTTGCCTTATTCATCAGTAAAACCACAAGTAGTTGCAAAAAAAAGAAACTGCTGTGGCCGCACCCTATGTCAAGAAATAAGAATATGTTTTAAGTCCTCAGATGCACTTCTCACAGCCACAGAGATCTTCCTTGCAGACCTGATCTGCAGACTGACTCTCATTTCAGTGAGCACAATGTTCACTGAACATTATTAAGTCAGTTTTCCTTGAGACAAAATATTTGGATTCTGTCATGCAGAATCCTACTTTACTGGCTACTACACTGACACTAAGATTCTGGCATGGAGTTTTTTGGGGACATTTGTGCTTCAGTTCCCCCTGTGCAGGGCAAGCACTGTGTGTCTGAGGCTGAGAAGCACTGAGAGGCTGAGAATCACAAAGCTCTATAGCACTCGGGTGCATGATTGCTACAACTTCATTCTTGCAAAACTGATTCCACAAACCAGATTGTCCGATACCAGCTGAGAAATTCATACTAGACCACACCCAGATAAGCTCTGAAAGTCTGAAACTGCAACAAGATGACAACCTACAGCATGTCTTTAGTGTATAAATCAAATCAATTGGTTCAATGAAAAATGCAAAGCAATTGATACAGGAGCTCTACATCATCTACACTGAGATGCATAAAAATAAGCTGGATACATACACTGCCTTAAAATATGTCTTTCCCATAGCAGAGGCAGCTGCAGGCAAGTTTCCTAACAGATTTAAAACTCACATGAATTCAAATATTCTCCTAGTTCCAGACACATTTTCCTTCAAACTACCCACAATAAGGATTAAAACCTTTCACTAAAAAAACCAAAACATTTGTGTTTAACTCTGATCTTATGCTATACAGACATTTATAAACACTGCCCATTGAGTAACGAATTTTGATTTTATGCCCGTACTGGGCAAGATCCACCTTAAAGACACAAAACAGTGTGGAATAAATATCTCAGCTCCTCAGATCAGACCATAACACTGGAATAGCACCAAGTTCAGATTAGAAGACAAGCTCACACATACCATCACTTGAGGAAGGCTGTCATGCTTTAGAGCCTTCCTAAGACTCATGAGGTTTGGGGGGTCACCACAACCTTCTCCAGGTCAGATATATTTTCTGAAATCTCTGTTCCTTCAAAAACAAGCCTGGCCACAGCTTAAAAACTACATTAAACAGAGTAGCAACGCTTTTCTATGGAGAAAGATTTTTTTTTCCCCCAGACATATGATAAATACAATCTGACCAGCTCTCAGTAAACTTATGAGAATCACCTGGCTGAAAATTCAGGTTTTGGCACAAGGTTAGCACCTAACTCACCAGCATTACAAAGGCCAAGGTACTTCTGAATGCAAACAGAAGCAAAAATGCAAGTAGTACAATAAATAAACAAAAGATATCTATAGATTACAGACTGTTATGGCATTTATAAGATAAAAGTCCTCACAATCCTGGATTCAAGTACATGGAGTTGGACTTCAGCAAGGTAATACTCAAGTGCTCTTGTTCATCTGACTGTCAAGACAGTAACACTGCAAGCAGTTAAATGCCCAGCTCTCCACGTGAACATTTGTGCCGTTTGTTTATGTGCACAATCATTTATTGTTCCCACAGCTATAACCACTCGAACAACTGGTTCTTCACATGGGCTCTCTATCCAGCTCCAGTGATCATGCGCACATGTAGGAATGCCAATGCACACACACTGCACAGCCTGTGCACATCACCAATTAGGTGTGGAATAGAAAGCTTGTATCAACTCAAGTAAATGTAACTGATTTGAATCAAACTTTATTAGTATCTTCTCTCAGTCAAACAATGTAACATCTGTGTATACGTTTCATACTGAGGTGTCTATAACAAATCAATTACCAGGGTTTACCAGGGGAAAAAAACTTTAAGAACACTGCAATTTTACAGTTAGCTCAACAAACAAGGGGTTTTTTAACATGCTACTACACCAAGTGCAACAGATATTAAAGAAATAAAATTCCTTTAAGCTGATTGTGAAACCTCTATTTTAACTGCCACTTTTGAAATAAGCAAAGCAGCAGCGTGTATCAATAACTAGACCTCTCGTGTTGTGTTTATTTAGTAAATGTAATTATTTAAGATTCCAACATGCCCACATGCATTCTTCTTACAATTCATTAAATAAAGGACAAAAAGGCAGACATTGTGCATAATTCTGTACAAACACAGGAAGACATGTTTCCTGCCACAATGAGTTTACAGCAATTTAAAGCACAATGCAATAAGACTGCAATAGAACATAGGAGGCAAATGAGGGAAGAACTGACAACAATTGAAAGCAACTACAAAAACTCTTGGCACTCTCACGTTAAAATTCATATTTGCTGCTGGTGGACTTTCTGGGTATCAGTGTGCCTTGCTTTCCCCCCTTGAATTTAGTTCAGTTCAATAGCCAAACTACAGTGATCTGAGCAACCTCTACAGAATTATCTTCCTAGTTACAAACATACAAAATAGGATACCTTCCTTGTATCATCAACACTATACTGAATTCTTACCTTATACTGCAAGCAAAAGTGGGATTAATTTTGCTTGCAGAATTATTCCAATTGCTTTCAAGCCTAGACAGATAAAAATCACTCTTTGAGTGGACTGCTTATTTTCTGTGAAGAGTACTTCATTGAGACAATTTCAATTCTGAAACAAGTATCTTGCAGGATTCACTTAAGCCAAACTGTGACCACATTCTGCTACTGAAAGGTTCCTTCCTTCTAAACCTATCCTTGGACAGCACCTAGCAATTATCAAATCTGCAGGAGCTTACTGATTCATCTGAAAACTAATTTTGGGAAGAAAACCCCAAACCCAAAACACCCAGGAACATAAGAAAAAAACCACCTCAAAAACCCACACACCCTAGATTGGTTCATGGATCCAGCTGGGAACTGCCTCACCCATTCTGCAACCGCAGGCTAGAACCACACAACCAAGAGCTGGGGGAAAATTTGCTTGAGGCATGACCTTAACTTAGCCAAAATCAATCATGGCACGGAGGATATTCTATGCCTAAAAGCAGACCCAATTCTCATTCCCAAACTGCTCCTGTCATAGCAGTACAAATGAATTTTAAATGGATGCAAATGGACCAGGTATGTTTAAAATGTACTCTTGGCATGGATCCTCACCTGGAGTAAACTGCCACTGACTTCAAATGAACGACGTATCTACCCTTTGGGTGTATTTTTTTGAGACTATTACTTTAGGCAATGAAAAAATAAAGGCTCCTAAGCAGTTTAAAACATACAGGGATTAATTTCTTTCCTTCCCAACATCACAGACTATGTGTGGGATGCTGAAATGAATTTGAGGCTTACATATACTCAAAGGATTTACTAAGAGCGACTGAAAAAAACCAGAAGATATACAGAGAAAAGTGAATATAAAATAAAAAGGCAAGGGGGGTGACAACTTTCTTTTTTCTTTTCCAGAATAACATAATTTATATTTATTATTTCTCTCCATTTATGGGACAAATTCTTCAAGAGATACTAATTTCAAATATTTTTCTGGTGGTAAAAAATGAATGTGTTAATTCCTCTGTTCTTGTACACAACTAGAAAACATATTTCGCTCTATACACTACTCTTCTACACATAAAGATGTGAGTAAGGAGAACATGGAATAGCTGGTGTGAAAGCTTGCAATTTCAGTTCATACATGACTATCACTTAACACTTACCTGGTTTTGTATCTCAGTTCCTGCACTTCAGCACTCATAAGATCAACTTTGAGTTTGCTTTATAATCTCTTGTTTTTCTACTGAGTCACTTATGCTTGTTCCACCACTGGGTTCACCTTAAGAGGAAGTTTTCCCTTTTTCTTTCCCACATACAGGTTTCTCTCAAAAAGTAATGTATGCACAAGAAGGAAGAGCTGGATTGACACAGAGGACCACTTAATCCAGGGAACTGGGACAGGGAATCCCAAAACACCGTGCACTGCAGTTGAACTGCAGTTTTCATCTGAAGGCAAATCCTTTTGGATTTGGTCAGGTCAACTTTCAGCACAAGCAGGTCAACTTGGACAAGGAAAGAAAAACTTCCAGTATAACTCCTCACTCCTAAATCTTTCATCCATGAAGTACCAAAGGGTACTTTGTGTCATCATCTCATCTTCTAGTTGTAGGTACATTCAAGAATCATATGTTATCACTAACACTCACATGTGCAAAGAACTGGCATTTGATTATTTACCAAGCTGATTTAAAAGAAGATAAGGAATCCTGATGGCTTCCCTTCTTCACATAAAGAAGTGCTGCAGTTGCTACAGAGACATTACAAGTCTTTCATGAAAAGAGACAGGCTTCTATTAAAATGGTGTTTTATTAAAAGCTATGAACATCCTCTTACAGACAAAATTTAAAGTGTTGAGGCTGGGGGGAAGCTGGGGTTTCACATGACCTGAAAAATGGAATTAGTAAACTCCTATAAAGAGATGTTATCCTCACACAAATTGAATTAGAAGATTCACACCTCTAATGAAAGGAATCAACAGTAAGACTGTTAGTGAGAAGGCAGAAGGGAAGTAGTCTAGAAACAGACAGCAATAGCACTTTATTTTTATTGTATAGGAGAAGAAAGTAGCAGGAAAAGATTCATTTTACCTGAGTTCCTCACTCTCTAATAACATAGATCAAATTTACCTTCTACACATCAAATCATATTTAAATGGTAGCCATGAGCCTGGCTGTTCAAGCTGTGCTGATTTGGCACACCTACAAATGTAAAATCCAAATGATATTCACATCCTAACAACACTCACATCCAGAAGTATTAGAGTACCTAAAATTAGAGGAAAATTATGTGTACAAACCTGGGATTGTGATTTTGATTGTTAAGTCTGGTTTATGTACTCAGGTAAGATCTGGTGTTATTTACTGGGGATTTCTGAATTCTCATTAAGCATCTGCCATGCTCTTTCACCAGAAGTGGACAGGTACACAACATCTTTTATTCAGTCTCTATATTTGCAAAATGAAAATTACCTATCTCTGGGGTTAAAAGACTTTTTAAGATGTATTCAAGGGTACAACCTCTTACTACTCTCACCCTCATCAGAAAAGAGTTTCAAGTTCGACTGAGACTGACGCATGCAAGCCGTAATTAAATCACACTGATTTCTTTTGACATGCACTGCAAACAAAAAATAAGAGCACAGTAGTTTACATGTTATTTTATTTGCTGTTACAACTGATATATTTATCCAGGTGAACACCTCTTACCCACACTGAGGAGAAGAATTACTGACGTGGCTCAAGCCTGTACACGAAAAAAGTGAAGCTGCTATTGTATATTAGCTTTGGATTTTACTTCCTTCCACAACAAAGAAATTCTGCACTTTTCCATGTGCCTCTCCATATACTATGCAGAGAGATAATAGAAATGTGAAGGAAATTCGAAAGTCTGCTCTTCTGTCCCAGTTGTGAGGCCCTTTTAGCAAAGAATGTATTTCAGTAAAACATCTATCTCACACACTAACTTGGCAAATTGTCTTGCAGTCTACCAGGCACACAAGAATAGAGCTGGGACAGGGATTTTACGGAATGGTCTTGACAGATGGAGTAGACTAGACATTCCCAGACCAGCCAGAGCATGCAACAGACAGAAAATGCCTTCATTTCAAGGAGTGTTTTGAAAAACGTGACATTAAAAGTACCCCAAGCACAGGGATTGAGACCCGAAAAGGTAAAAGACCTTCTACCAATTGATCAATGGAATTCTAGAGTTTCAAAGCCAGAATTCACAATTTTTTTG
This sequence comes from Platysteira castanea, assembly GCA_013397175.1. NCBI lineage: Eukaryota > Metazoa > Chordata > Aves > Passeriformes > Platysteira > Platysteira castanea. The sequence goes on along the minus strand of VYXC01011606.1, from coordinate 3,639,000 downwards.
TCCATGCTTACAGAACAAAGCCCAAGCCAATTGAAGGTACAAAGAGAACAACAGGTTATTACCATTACTTTTATAAGTTTCACATCAGGTAGAACTGTTCTTCACATCAGCTGCTCTCAGACTTTCATTTAGTTCATTAAAATATCTTGTTTGGTCAGTTCTACCACTGTAATTTATTTTAAACATAGTGAAACCTTAACTAAAGAGGCAGCCTGACATTAAGCAGCCACTTAAAAGCCTCGGCAGATTACCACTCCGCTCTTTGTGGTGAGGGTTTGGGCACAGTAAAGTTTTGAGCCAGATTCCACTTTCCCTTCATTTCTCAGATCACTTCAATGTAAATTCCAAATACAGGCAGCACCACCACAGACATGTTACCGTCAGTGAAACCAGCCAAAACATGTTCTCTAGTTTGAGGTGGTCTCTTCAGCTAAGGTTGGAAAATGGCCCAAAATTGTGATCACTGTTCTGTTTTTTAAACCTCACTTCAAAGTCAAAAAGCTGATTTTCCTCTCTTGCTGCTTAAGGCAAATTTAACTGGATACACATATGGCGTAAGTGCCAAACCCATTTAGAGTTGGAGGAACTTGCAAAACATACAGAGGCAGATTCTGCTGTTCTTACTCACTTTAAACAGCTCCAGCTTAACTAATGGGACTTCTCAACACAATTAAGACAAGCAGGATCCAATCCAAAAAGAATATGCACATTTCACAGTTGAAAAACATACTCTGCACAAAGTACACTGGTAATCCAGGAGGACTTTCAAGTGGCCATTTAATGGACAGTTATATACATGAAAAAGCAGTAGGACAATCTTAGTTCAGGATTTTTTTAAAATCAGACACCACGTGCTATACTAAAACTAATTATCTACCCAAAACGTTTGTTGAGGGAGGAATCTTCAACTCAAGGTGTCCTAGGGAGTCAAACTGTAAGTGTTAATCTAATGAAAAACAGCACACTTTTGTATTAGGATAATACAAAATATTCGACTGCAAAGTACAGGTCTCATTCAACAGCTATGTTTTTCTCAGGCAGGAATTTCAGCAAGATGGAGTGCAAGGTTTTTCCAGAGAAGATTTATGTCACTTTATCCTTTACATCCACATACATATACATTTATAAACAAACTGAGAACTACAGATTAACGACCTTTTTTAAACATCCGGTAAAAACACTATTAGAATCAAGGGGGAAGGAGGAAGGGGTGTTTTTTCAGAAGCAAAGCCACAAGCCAGTAACTCCAAACAGATCCCGCGGGAGGAGCAGGGCAGGTGCCTCGGGGCACTGCCCGGGACTCACTGTCCGCCCCGGGAGGGCTCCTACGGCCACCCCGAGGGGTCCCCGCCCCGCCCGGACCCCCTGCCCGGCAGCCTCTCCTCCCTCCAAACCTCTCCTCCTCCATCACTTCCTCTCCCCCTCCTCGCGGGCCCCTTTCCCCCTCACCTCAGACCCTTTTCCTCCCCGACATACGTCCTCAGCCCGCCCCGCCTCGTCCTCCCGCTTCTCCTCCCTCTTCGCCTCGCCCCGCGGCTCTTACCCTCCCGGGCTTTCAGCAGCACCGTGTTGGCCACGATGTTCTCGATTTCCATGGTCGGGGGCTCCTTCCCCTCAGGGCAGCCGGGGCGGGGGCCGCCCCTACAGCCTCCTTCGCCCCCTCCTCCAGCCTCGCCACAGCCACGGCGCCAAGCCTGGGCTCATCCAGCCCCGGAGGACCTCAGCACTATGCTCGCCTCTTCCCCATCACCCGCTGCTCGCCCCGGCACCGCGCTCCCCCTCCTCGAGGGCGGAGACGAGGAGCGGGCAGCGCCCGCCCGCCCCGGCCATAGATCCTCCGCCCACCCCAGGCAGCACCGCCCCTGCGCCGCCACCCCCTCACTGTTACAGGGACTACAAGTCCCAGCAGGCAGAGCGCAGTATGCGCTAAGGACACGCGCACGATGTCCGGTGGACCTGCTGGGATATGTAGTGCGTGAGACTTTCCCCGGCCTGGTCCCAAAGCGGGCGGGGAGAAGAGCGGTAAATATCGCGGTACTTGGGCTAAGCTCTCGCGAGAGGTGCCAGGCTGCCGGTGCGCATGTGGTAGTGCTGAGCACGGCGGGCTGAGGAGCGCGTTGGGGTCGCGCTGTTCTCTCCTCCCTCTTCTCCGTCCTCTCCTGCGCTGTCTCCTCCGCTCCACGCCCCTCTGGCTCTCACAGAGCTGTGTCGGAGGGCAGGAGTCAGGCCAAGAGGCAGTTCGGGGGGTTTTGCGCCCCCCTGGGCGCCATTTTGCTCGCTTCGTTCGCACCCCCAGTCTTGGCTCCGCACACTGAGGGCTGAGCCGCTGCCTCCCCACCGCGTCCTCGCCGGCAGCCGGAGCAGAGATGGGGAAGGCGGCGAAACGGAAGAGAAAGGTGTCAGTGCCCTCCACAATAAAGGGCCCCGTGAAGTCGGCGATGGCCGTGGTCAAGAGCAACCCCTTTGAGGTGAAAATCAACAGGCAGAAGTTTGACATCCTGGGGAGGAAGACCAAAAATGATGTGGGGCTGCCTGGTGTCTCACGGTCCAAGGCCATAAAGAAGGTAAGGAGACATCCAGAGCAGGGAGGAAGGATGGTATCCGTGGATGTGGGGAGATGATAAGGCTGGAGCCCTCTCGGGTGAAATAAGCGACGACCTCTTTTGCGCACAGGAGGAGTGGCCGTTCACTTCTCCGTGCTCAGGTGGTGATGGAGAGCTCGGGGGGTGGCTCCGGCCAGTGCAACCCACAGGGTTCAGTAGCACAGGTCTTCCTTATTGCTTGTGTGGGAAGGGGTCTCTTCTCAAGTTACCCAGGTCCAGAACACAATGGCACGTGTTGTCGGCGAGTAAGTACTGGACCAGAGTCAGTGTTCATTACACTGGTCGGTTCTGGTGATCACAGGATGTTAAGCTCCTTGATAATGTTGTAACGTTGGTGTAATAGTGAGAGATTGAGAGGGCACTAAGGTCGGGATGTAGTGAGAAACGTGTAGCTACAAAGAAACTACTGTTGATAGGGAAAACAAGTGCAGGTGGTTTTTTGCTCGCTGCTTAAATAGTCGTGTTGTAGAAGTATGTTGGGATGTAATGATCTGTCCCCTGCTGTCATAAGAATGACCATACAACTTAAGAAGAGCAATTTTTTTATCTTCAACCCTTGTACTGTTTTCAAAATGCCTCTTTTTCTTTCTCTACTTCCATCAGTAGCTACCTGCCCAAAATCTCTAGTGCATAAGGAAGAGTGTGTAATACTATGCATTTGGGATTCCAGCAGACTACCTTATTCTTGGGTGAAAAGCTGGACTTTTTAGTGGTCTGTCACTTCAGACAAACCAGCAAAGAAGTTAAGACCTCTGTAGATTAAGTTAAAGCTGAAAGAAGTGTAATTTGAAAGTATGTCCCTGAGATTCTCTCTGACACGTTGCATATGTGCTGTTGTTGAACAGAATTTAAAGCACTTACTGAAAGGGCAAGTGCAGCAAAAGCAAAGAGATAGGCTTTTTTTTTTTGCTTTCTTTAATATGTTATTCTTAGTTTACTAAACTTCAGACATACCAGAATTCTTCAGTGGAAATGCACAGCTTTTGTATATGATAAAATAAACGTGAGATACAGTGTAACATTTTATCTTCACATGAGAGCTTCCCATCTTTTGAATGTGTTGTATGAGCTTCCCATCTTTTTTTCACATTAATTTTTACTTCTCTGTCATTGCATTCTGGTAAATTATTATTTATGATATGATGGCAATATAAAGATTATTATGTTGACAGGATACCATGGAGCCTTTTTTACCTTGCCTTTGAAAGCAGTTACTCTCTGTTCTTCTAATTTTATCTCCTTTTGTCTTTTTCCTTCTAGCGCAATCAAACATTACTGAAAGAATATAAAGAAAGAGAAAAGACAAATGTGTTTAAAGATAAACGTTTTGGTGAATATAACACCAAAATAACTCCTGAGGAAAAGATGATCAGACGATTTGCTCTGGAAAGACAGGTAAATTATTTTTAAAAATCCCCAAAAACCAAAACAAACAAAATACAGCCAAACACAAAACCACAAGACACACTTGAATTTTTCAGTTGGGAGCGCTCCCTTAATAGAGGGTTTTGCAGGGTAATGATTTATTTTTGATTTTATATGTTTGGAACTTATGGAAAAGGAATTTTTTTTGTGGAAATAGAAGTTTTTTCATTAAACCGTTTTGGTTCTGCAAGACAACTTTTTGAAGCAGAGATTTCTTTGAGCACTGACATGCAAGGAAGGTAGTTATAAGCAGATTACTTGGTTTTCTTTGACTGCTTTGGTTTAGGAGCTGAATTAGAAAAGGCAGTCACCATCAAGTATATTCAGTAGCTGGGTAGAAGAACTCTGTAACTTGCTGTCATTCTGTACTGTGAATTGAAGGTGCAGTACTATCCTTTCTGCCTCAACATACTCAGTCTCCAGAACTGAGTAGTGTAACTTTTATAGGTTGAAGTCTGTTTCATTAGGCCTGAAATGCAGTAATTAAAAATTGGTGTTACTGATACATAGATAAAACTTAAGTTTACCTAGGTTTCCTGAGTTAGTCCACTTGTACATTAGTACAGGAGACTCACTTAACATTTAATGTATTTGAATGAAAATACTGGTCTGGCAGTGCTCTTATTCCAGTGTTGAGTTCCAGCAAAACACTGGAATAAGAATCTCCTCAGCTAGGACCAGAACTAAGGGCTGTGTTGATTTGTTGCCTGAGAACTAAAGGTCTTTTGATATTTCATTGGTTTGTTTTACTATTCTTAGCAAAATTATGGAAAGAAGAATACCTATAATCTTAATGAAGATGAGGAATTGACTCACTATGGCCAATCTTTGGCAGAAATTGAAAAACTAAATGATATTGTTGATAGTGACAGTGACACAGAAGAAAGAGGAACACTGTCAGGTAAGAAGTGTCAGCTGGTGCCCCCGTGCTGGTTTTATTACCGGTAACTGTGTACATCATTTGTTCAGTACCGTCTCTCAGTGAGAAAGAATATCATGTACGTGGTTGGAATGTTTAAACCTGATTGGATTGCTTCTTAGCAACACACAGATCAGCTCTCTGGATTTTAGCATACTAGCATTTTAGCAAGTTGGACATACTACTGGCAAGCTTCTTTACTCTGTGAGCTTTTCAGCATAAACAGGTACCTGGACTTTGAACCGTTTGGCCAGAATCTGAAGTGTGAGTTTTCTGATTGCTTTCATGGAAAAAAAACATGTTCCTAACTCATACCAAGTAATTGTCAGTGTAAATTACGTGTCTAACATAATCTCTTTTGGTATGGCCATTCCCATAGGGATGGGAATAATGCGTAATTGGTTCAATAGTTAAAATTGCTCCCATTCTCAAAGAGGAAGATACTGTCCCAGCAGCAGCACTCGTGCAGTCGTGTGTGGATTTGAAAGATTCATGTTCTACTTTTTTTTCCTAGCTGAATTAACTGCTGCTCACTTTGGAGGGGGTGGAGGCCTCCTTCGTAAAAAAGTATCAAGTGAGCAGCAAGATGAAGAAGAGGAAAAGCCTAAGTCTAGGAAAGAACTCATAGAAGAGATGATAGCCAAATCTAAACAAGAAAAGGTGAGTTTTTAGCCCTGAAGTATAAGTGAGCATGATTAAGAAGCTATCACCATTCCTGTATTATAGAACAGAATAGTAGTGGCATAGAAAACAAAGGAGGAACCTGTGTAAGAGGAGAGTCCAAGCTCCTTGAATGTAGTGTACTTTGTAGGCATTTCAGATATAACTTGTATATCTGCCATTCTTTTGTATCCCCAAATCACCCCTTCTGTTCACACCTAACTTGTTTTCTGTATGCAACCCTTGTACCATTCAGCATACTGCTTCTTCCACAAAGAATGTTTACAGCTTCAAAATGTTAAATATCTGAAATTATTCATTTGTTAAAGATAGCAGTTTGCATTTATGTTGTAAATGCTATGTCATATCCATCTGAACATAACTGCTACATTTGTTTTTGTTTTGTTTTTCTAGCAAGAGAGGCAAACTCGGAGAGAAAGTGCCTTAGAACTGACAGAAAAACTTGACAAAGACTGGAAGGAAATCCAAACCCTTATTGCCCGCAAAACCCCAAAGTCAGAGAAAAAGGACAAAGAAGCAGAAAAACCCAAGGTGAGGTTTTCACTAGACTAATTTCCTTGGTTCTAGTAACTTGTAGTTTTGACTTGTAGTGGCTGAAGTATAAGGCCAAGTTCATCACTTCATAAAACAAAATGTTACCTGCTATTTACATTGAATGAGTGCTACAATTTTAGGACAGTCTGATTAGTTGGAGGAATAGAGGGTTTTGTATGATTTCTCTGATTTTAATTAGTTATTGCTTTTCTTTAGTTATCAAGTGAGAGGGAGGTTGCAGGCTGAACAACACTCTTACCTATAGCTTATTTGTAGGACAAATAGATTTTCTTGAAGAATTAAAATTGCTGGGAACACTGATTTATTTTGAGTGCCTTTGTAGTATTCCTTGGATAAAAAAACTTGTACTTGACAACAGACATTTCCTTGTTGAAATTGGGTTCTGCCCCTTTCAAAAAGGGAATGAAAATAATTTACTTTTGAATAGATATCTTACAGTCTAATGCTTTTTCTCTAATTTATATTCTATACTAGGGGGAATAAACTTTTAAATCTAAAAATAGCTATTGTATTGAGCTTTTTTATTTTTTCTTCTAGAAATGTGTATTATCTTGCAGAACATTGCGAATTTCCATATCTTGTTTTGCAGTAGAATACAGTTTTTATAACATCAGTTAATTAGATCAGTCTTGCATTAAAACTGATATCAAAGTACAACAGAAGATACTGGACTGGAAGTTCATGTTTTGGTGTATTGATTTTTGGGTTTAAGTTGTTTAGTGGCATGCTGAAGCTCATTGAATATCAGCATCCCTTTTTATTTTCTTTAAGCTAGACTTTTGTGTAATAGAACTAGCAAGGGCTTATCTCATGTGACAGTGTAAATTGAAATGTAAATTATAAAATTATTAACTTATTAATTCTAGCTGTGTTTTGTTAATAAACAATATTTTAAAGTTGTTTTAAGGAATAAGTAAGCCAGCTATTATTTAAGAAGCTCTTCAGTTGTGAGTAACTTAAGTAAGGAAGGGGGAAGTTCCAGAAAAATTCCTCTTCAACTATTCTTGCCATTCCTTGTCTTAATTCTGAGTTGAGTGTTCTCACAGCTTGTTTTGGAAGCAGTCTTTTCCTTTTACCTTGACAGTATGATTTCTCAGCTGTTAGTCTGGCAGAGGGATGGCTGCAAAGCAGAAAAATGAAACTTAAGACAATAAATAATTGCATAAATATTTCTTTAGCCTGATGAATATGATATGATTGTTCGAGAACTTGGATTTGAGATGAAAGCAAAACCTTCAGAAAGGCTGAAGACAGAAGAGGAATTGGCCAAAGAGGAGCAGGCGCGACTCCAGAAGCTCGAGGTATACCATTTATGGCTGAGATTGGGGCCTGTCTTTTGGGAGTGACTGCTTATATTCATTACTTGACCTTAGATTGTAAGTGGCTGTACTAAACTGCACTTCGTCAGAGGGTGAATTCAGGAAATCTTCTGTTTGTGTTTGTAATCTGATATTAAAACAACAAAAAAAAAACCCATAGGCCTAGTATGTGACTGTGGAGGTTTATGAAATGAGTCAATCTTCAAAAAAAAAAAGTAATGTTACTTTGATTTGCTTTTAAATGTTTTAAATTATTCAGAGTTGAGAGGTTCTTCTAAGCTAGTGCAGTATCATGTTGCACAGTAGTTGAATTAATACACTGGGCAAGTCTTTTATTGTTTTCTTCTGATGTTGCAAGAGCCTTTCAGTTGTAGCATGTATATAGCTTTGCTTTGCAGAGGAGTAGGATTGTCTTGGGAAATGTTGCATGCTACTTCTGTTACATGGAGCTCTGAGTCGTATGGGAAGGTTGAATAATTTGATAAATGTTTCACGCTTTTTTTTTTTCTTTTTGTTTTGGTGTACTAGGAACATATTTAAGACTGTAGGGAATTCAGTACCTTCAGATTATATCAGAACAGATCAGTATCTAATAGCAGAACAGAGAGATTTTTTTCTTTTCTGCTCTTATAATCTTGTTTGGTGCTCAGTCTGTATCCCAAAAATCTTAGGATATGGTTGTGTTCACTACAAGCTTGCTACACACATGGGAAACGGATAAACACTGCAGAATCCTGAAACACTTTAGAAGCTTTTATTTTATGCTAGTGATGTCCCATAAGCAAAAGAGATGAATTTTAAAATAAGAGAACGCAATCATTCTGGTTAACCCAGTTTTAAAGCCTTTTAAATAAGCTAATCCAATTGACTGTGTGCTCTTACCAGATGGTACTCCCTACAAGAAAATAAGGTATTGTCAGCTTCTGCCCATAATTTCTCAAGCTGCTGGTTTTTTTCTTTTCAGCAACTTTTTGAGTAGTCCAAATTAATTGGTTTTTTCTTGGGCTTTCTTAGCTGCAGCATTTGAGAGATCTTCCATTTTGGTGTAGTTACCTGATTGATCTAGATATCTCAAGTCTATGTGTGGTATTTCTTGCGAAACAGGCAGATCGATTACGTCGAATGCGTGGAATAGATGAAGAGGCAAATAAAAAGAGACCCAGCCACATGTCAGCTGATGATCTAGCTGATGGCTTTATCCTGGATAAAGATGACAGACGTTTATTGTCTTACAAGGTGAGGTTTAAAATTTCTGAATTTTCAGAGGTCTGTAAAGAAGATTAGGAAAAAGAGTTGGCAAGTGAACTCTGTGGAGACATTTAGTCCAACCTCCTGCTCAGAGCAGGGTCCATTATGAAATCACCAGTTTTCTCAGATCCAGTCTGTTGTTGGAAAATCTCCAAGAATGGAGGCTGCTCAGAGAGGTGCACTGACTGCCCTTACTGTGAAGAGGTTTTTTTAATATCCAGGCTGTATAAGCCCAGGTCTGCCTCTCCTCATGGAGCAGGTGCCCTAGCCCCCAGTAGTCTTGGTGGCTTTCAGCTGAACTTGCTGCAGTTTATCAATACCTTTATTGTATTTGAAGGCCCAAAACTGGATGCTGTGTTCTATGTGGTCTTAAAAGTGTCCAGTAAATAGTTGTTTCCTTCAATCTACTGACTGTATTCCTGCTGTTAGAATAGCCTTCTCTGCCACTGGCCTACTGGGTTGAAGAGGAAGCCCTTTAGCCCTTCTGGTCATTTTTTTTAAAATTTTCACTGCATTTGATACAGCTTCCATGAAATTTCAGTCTAAATATGAGTAGATTTCTGAAAGAACCCTTCCCCTCTGAAGTAGCTTTGATTAAGGTGGCAGAGCAGCATAACCTTAAAGGTGATGTTATGCGTCACCCTGAGTGCACATGTGTGCTTCTCCTCTCCTCTCATACACACGTAACAAGGGAACTGATGTTCTCCTTGGAGGGGAGAATACCAGAATACCAATTGTGAATGTGAATTTAAACTGATGATTAATTAAAAGCAAGATGGGACCAAATACGTATCTGATATGCTGTTTTAACACATAAAAGGAATATATTTTTAATGAAGAATGTTTCTGTAAGTGATGCTGAATTCTTTTTCATATCATCTGCTAGTTTTTCTTCTATGTGGTTTCTTTTCGTCCTTATATACTATCTCTTCTTCTTCCAGTTTCTTACAGCCCCTTTAAAATACCCTACTTTTTAATATCTATTTGTATGTTCTTTTTCTAATATCCCTTCTTGGCTGGCACTGCTGGCATTCACTGCCTGGTCAGGGTAGCAAGGCTCAAATTCTCTTTGAGTATATTTAAGACAGCTTTGCATGGGGATTGTGCTGAGGTGCTGTCACTTTATCAGTGTTTTAACTGGCTTGTTTTCTCTGTGGACAGGATGGAAAAATTAATATTGAAAATGAGGAGGAAGAAGAGGAGGAAGGAGAGGAAGAAGATAATGAGAATGAAGAAGAAAGTCAGGCAGAATCTGCAAGTGAAAATGGGGAGGATGATGCTGCTGATAGCCACTCTGATCTTGAATCTGATCTTGAGAGTGAAGAAGAAGCAGCAGGGAATAAAGAAGAGAAGAAACACAAGGGAAATGAAAATGAATCACAGAACGTGGAGGAATTAGATCCAAAGAGAGAAGCTGCCGAATCAGAGCTTCCCTATACATTTGCTGGTAAGCAAAGGATGGATCCAGAGATCCCTTTTGTCAAGGGGTTTATAACAACCAATCAGTTTCTCTGCCCTGTAGGTCTTACATTCATTCATGAAGTTTTGCTTCACGGATGTCTTTTACTAAGTGAGGTAACTGCTCTTCTTAGTGAGCAGCCCTAGGCATGCTTGGAGCAGTAGGAACCAGATCTGTTTCACCCCTGAGCAGTTTCTGCCCCTCTGAGCAGCATCAAAATCAGAAGATAAACACAGGGGAGTAAAATAAAAATACCTGTGCTCCTTTCTGAAGGCAACCAGCGTATCCAATCCAAAGTGCTACTGTTTTACCTAAGAGAAGCCAGAACAGTAGTTTGTGATCTATCTTCCATATTCTCTGGTGTTTGGACTGACATTTTTGTTAGAAGATGCTTGGAGAGGCAAGATTCTGAAGTTTAATCCCTGTGATGTAACATTGCATTATTGTAGAGACACTCAAAGTTTGGCTGGTCTTGGGTCCCTGCCTAGCAGGAAGGAGGAGGCATGTTTCAAGCAGTACACAAAACATTTATTCATATTAAGTACATAATTTATCTAACTATTGTCCTAGTGTAGATTTCTCTAACGAAAGTATGTTGCAAAATTAAACAACCTTTCAAACAACTTCCTTAAGTGCTTGTGTTTTTCCATCAAAAGAAGATGACTTATTAAACAAAGCCTTTTAATTTGCTTTAACCAGAAAGCAGTCATTTTCAAAAAAGCACAACTAGTTAGGATGTCTTCTAGCATGTGGACTTCTGTAAAAAACTAAATATATGCCAGGGTTATTGGGTTTTTGGGGGGGGGTTTAAAATAATTTTCTATTAGTGGCCATATTGTTACTTTTCTTAATGTTCTTCATACAAAAGCTAATTGGCTGTCAATTAAACATAGACCTAACTGTATTATGGTAAATATTTGGTTGAATGTGTGTTTAGATTTAATTCTGCTTTGTGTCAACACAGTTATGCTGCTCAGCATAGGTGGTGAATAGAGGATGACTTGAGTTTTAAGCATTGAAAAACATGTTATTTTCTGATTTGTGTTCACAGATATAGTGCTACATATATGGTAATAGATTATTAGTGTTTAAAAGGGAATTATTTAAAACCTCTATGGTTTCTTTTTTTTCCTGAACAATAGCATTTTCAGATATGGAATTCGTTACACAATCACTTGAATTAAAAATGTAAAGTTTGAGATTTTTGTCTGGTCAATTTTTGGTTTTATTTTCTAGTTCCTGAGTCCTACGAGACATTTAAGTCTTTATTGGCTGGAAGAACAATAGAACAACAGCTTATTATACTGGAGAGAGTTCAAAAATGCAATCATCCAAGCCTTGCAGTGGGAAACAAAGCAAAGTTGGAAGTATGTTTTATTTTATGTTTAAAGTAATTTTTAATTCCAGAGTAAGTTTTAGTAAGTATTCAGGGAGCAGTGTAAAATATACATGCTTTTATGTTGTGAATAACAGTAGAATTAACATGCTAATCTTCATTTTCTAAGTCTGTATCGCTGTTTAAGAATATGTACAATGAAGAAAAACCTAGTAATTTTGACATATTATGCTTCTTGCAGAAATTGTTTGGCTTCCTTTTGGAATATATTGGAGAGTTAGCAATTCTGGATTTACCAGAACTCAGAACAATTGACAAACTGGTCTTGTAAGTATTAAATCCTATGGACTCTTGCTCCTTCAGGATTTAAAGAGAAAAGCTACCTAGAGTGAAGCATTTAGCTTGTTGTTTATTTCAAATACTCTATAGAACTTGTTGGCAGCTGGTAACTCTCAGGCTTTATAATGTTTTAACTTCGTTTCATGTGTTACTTGATCTATTAATTGTACCAAGAGATTTTCAAAACCTCAGAATGTATTTTTCGGTCTGCAAAATGCTTTTTGTGGGTAGTGGATATGTAATACCATATATGCATGAAACTTCTGTATAGGAAGTTATTTAGCCTGCTGATAAAGGGTTTTAAACTTTGCAATGACACTGTGCAGTTTCTGTTGCAATCTCTGGTTTTTTCCATGGGTTTTAGTTCTCTGAATTCACTCAGGGAGCTAGACGAAAATGGAATTAAAAGTGTCATAGTAAGCTCATGCAGAAGTTCCAACTAAACACTTTGCAGGAAGTTGTCAGTTTGGCATTGTTGTCTTCAAATACCTGACAGGCAGTCAGGCTGTGAGAAGAGAGCCAAGTTTTCTCAGAGGTATACAGCAAAGGACAAGAGTCAATGAGCAAGGGCTGCAGCAGGGGAAGTTGTAATTAGACTTAAAGAAAAAAGTCTTCTCCGAAAAGATACTGAACATTCAAATGAGCTTCCCAGAGAAGCTGTGAAGATACACAAAACTCAACAAAGCTATGAGCAACCTGATCCAACTTTGAAGTTAGCCCTGCTTTGAGCAGGGGATTGCATCAGATGATCTCCAAAGGTCCCTTCCAAACAAAATCAGTCTGAGATTCCTATCTTGACTTTGTAGGACAGACAGCTTTCTTTTAAGGAGTTATTTTTATATCGTTTTCAGCATATGTTTTTTATTTCATGCTAAAGTCAGTTAAGGTTTTAAAAATCTGTTGCATGCAGCGTTAGCATTCATTGCTCTGCTGCATTCATCAGGAAGAGCTCTGACCCTTTGATACTGTCACACATGGTTTGTACCAAAGGGTAAATATGTTTTTGGTTGTCTTTTAGAACTGGAGTTTATTAATATCGCTACAGGTATATTTCACTGAAAATCCTGGAAGCCCAAACAGATGCAGGCTCCAGACTGCATATGCCTATAGGCACTAGCCGTACGCCAGGAGCTGATCTAGCTTGTGTTTGGGGTTTTTTTCTTGTTTGCAGTAATAACTTTTCTAACCGCGTTGCTGCCTTACGTGTTGTTTAATATTGCCTAAGAGTGTTTAGAATAGTGAGCTGTCTAGTATAAGCCAGCCAATATTACTTGATTGCAGTAATGTCTAAAATTAGGACATTCAGAAGGATATGTCATAACCATAGCAAATGATTTAGGAGTGTATTTAAGTTTTAAATTATTTTTTATTTGAGATTTAGAAACCTACAACTCAAGGATTCTCACAAGGCCTAATGAAATATACTTGTCTCTGTAAACTAAAGTATTACAGTAATAATCTGTATTCTAAAGAAGAAACATTTGTTGCAGGCAGTTTTTTATTGTTACAATGTAGATGGAACACAAGAAACCTTCCTATGAGTGCTTAAAAATCAATTTTTTATTAACATCAGTGGTGTAACTTGATTATGACTTAAATTTTTTGTTAATAGGCCGCTGTACAATCTTTGCCAGATGTTTCCTGAGGCAGCCAGTGACAGTATCAAGTTTATTCTTCGAGACGCTGCACATGATCTGGAAGAAGTAATTGAAGTCAAAGGCCGAGCAACATTTCCAGGTTTAGACACGGTAACAAATGCATACTGCGGGGATAATCTCTTTGCATTAGTACAGAATGGTAGTAAGTGCAACATGACATTATGTAGTGAATTATTAGCATTTATGACTTTCTAGGCTTTTCAGTATTTTAAGTTGCCTTTCTGGAGATAAGTTGTAACAAAACCTCCACAACAACAAAAAAAACCCACTCTAAGAAACGAACAAATGATACACACATACATTCTTCAGACTAGAAGAGTGATTGTGGAATTAATAAGGAGAAAAGATATTAAAATTGCCCCTCCAGTTTTCATAGCAGAACAGTGTTTGTTTTCCTGATGAAATTTAAAGAAGTTGTTTTAGGAAGAAGTGATGTTATCAGTTATGTTGTGATTTCTTTAATTGTGTTAAGTACAAAAGTTTTAAAAATGCTCCAAAGAAGTGCAGTATCTCTGCAATATCTCTTAGGTTAAAACAACAAAATCCATAAAACCAAACAACCAACCAAGAAAATATTATTGTGGATATAAAAATACAACATTTCTTAGTACTTTATATATGATAATGGCCGAATTAGTGACTTTGAAAAAATTTATCTTTCCTTCCTGTATTAGTAATATCCCGTTTTCACTGGCCATGCTAAATGTGAGCAGATTGCTTTTACAGTGTCTAGGTAAACATCAGGGAATTCAATGGAGCATATGGAAAATGAGTATTTTTTAATTGTAGTGAAGTTTCAAAGACAGACAATAAATCTAATTCAGAGGGAGTTACTTGTTTTCTGTCAGCTTGATGAATTGCTGCTGCCTCATTGAATAATTAGACTATTGAAAGAAAATAGACTGAAGGGTTTGTTTGGAAGGCTTGGTTCTTACAGCTTGGAAGATATTGAGTTCTTTTGAAGAGTCTTTATTCAGGATGTTTTGGATTTTGCAGAAAATGTATTGTAGAGAGCTTTTACTTCTATTTTTGATTTGTCACTGTCACCCTTATAACACCAGTCACACTTCCAGCTCTCATTCCCTTTACTGGACTTTTCCAGGTTGCAGGCCATCATTATCTTTTAGGGTGGAATTATATGATTTTGTATTCTCAAAATACAAAATTCCCTGTTTGAATGAATATTCCATAGATCAGTTGTCTTAGTTGGCTTTTCATAGACCTACTGTTACTTTAGCCTGAAATTTGGAGTATTTAGCAACCAAAACACTTCAGGAGAGTATTTGTTCACAATGGAAGCTTTATAGAGAGGAACAGTGCTGAAGCAGTAAAACTTCCATCTGCTTTACTGTGTGAACATCCACTTAAATAATTTTCATAATTACCTTGCAACTGATATTTACCTTCCATATGGTCTTGACAGGTCACTTGTAGCTCTCTCAAGTCCCTTTCAGTAAAAGGGCACCTAATGACTGCTTAGTTCTTCTGGCTGCAACTGTTCGTTGGTGTGTGCCAGTGCCTGAGCATTCTGGCCACTTCATTATCTGTGTTGAGGACTGGTTAAAGGGTGTCACAGGTCCTGTGTGGCCACTTGCTCCTGTGTTTGTGGTGTGAGAGTATGTGATTGTGATGAGCTGAAGGGAGTGAGATGTTCACATGGAGTAAATGGGGTGCGTTGGAAGGTATAGTTCCTTCTTAGTCGTTCTTTCAGCTGCCTCAATTAATCCAGTGTTACCTACAATGGATATCTCCTTTTCACATCAACTTAAACAGTTGTTTCAATAAATAGGTCATGTATCATGTCAGATTTCTCAAAATTATGTGTCTTGTAGTATTTTTGACTACTGTGTGGCAGTTATTAATTCGAAAGTTACATACATATGTATAAATACGTATGTATAAAGTCAAGATTCTGGGAATAGTGTCCTAACTTCATTTTGCCTTATTCTCTTTTATATGCAATCAGCTTATTTATTTGAAAATTATATCTCTGCTGTTTCCAACTTCTGACTTCTGGCACCCAGTTGTGACACCTGCTTTTATGTACATGAGCCAGCTGCTTACTAAGGTATGTCTGTGATGTTGTACCTCAGGATATAACTTCACTTTCTTATTTCTTCCTAGGACTCCAAATATGCATGTTAACATTAATGTATATAGTCAAATGTACTTGAAAAGGCAGCTTTGTGTATAGCCACAGATAGTAATTGGAAGAAAGGATGAAGAGGAAAACACCCTTGCAGGGTATAGTCCAACTCACAAAACCACGTCTCCTCAATTTTTCAAGCTGTCACACAAGAATTCCTTCTATGGTAAATTGCATGAGATTAATAGAACAGACTGAATACAATCCAAAGTCATTCATTATTGGTTTCTTTTCCATATGTTGCATTTCTTCATACTTGAGAGGTTATTTACTTAAAAATTGGCAGTATTTGTTTTCCTTGAAAATGTACCTAATGCATTGAGTTAAAATCCATCCTCTTTTTTCTATTCTAATGTCCTATTTATCTATTTCAAAAGTCTTACGCTAATTGTTTTGTTGCTGCCAAGTTGCTCTGAGCCTTCTATTTCACTGGTTTATTTCTGAGGAATTTATTGTTTGTGGTTTAGCACCTTCTAGTGGCTAAATGAGTTCTGATAAACCTGTTACTCAGTTCTGCGGATACTCTTGAGTGAGGACCAGGGAAAGCCAGTGTGGTTCTCATCAGTGATCAAAGGGTGTAATTTTACAGACTTCAAATGCTTACAATATAGTTAATAATTCATCTTTCTGTGAGATTCTGTATTTGTGATGTATAGACTTTTAATTAGGAATATTTTATTCTTTTTATTTCTTTTAGTGTCGCATTACAACATTGCAAGATGTTATTAAAGGGTTATTTATATGCTGTTTGTTCCTGGAATATGTATCTCTCTCCAGAAGATTTGTACCAGAACTCATCAATTTCCTTCTTGGAGTACTTCACATCTCTCTACCCAAAAACCAGGCCCAGGGTGAGTTTGTTTAGAGTAAATGAGTATTTCGTTTAGAGTCAGTTTTAGTATTGGGGTTTATCTCATAAAATTTTTAAATATAAATATTTCACACTGATTTCATTATTTTTGAACAAAAGGCCAAAATCATCTACTAGTTTAGCCAAAAACAGCCTTGATTCCTGGGCATCTTGTTACGAACTAGATCCTCTAGTGTTGTTGGCAGGAAGCAAAGGACTGAAGTTATTAAAGGACATGAAGTCATGTTGGCCACAGTGCAGTATTTTTGCAATATTGTCATTCTAAACAGACTGTGTGATTGGACTGTGTTCTGAAATTCAGAGTTCCTAGTGGATTCCTGATGAGTGCCCTGTTCACATTGAGGCAGCAGCTCATGCTGCAAATACCCTTCATCTTCAGCTAATAGCCATGTCACCAAGCTAAATGAGAGACGTATATCACAAAGTTGGTATTTTTCCTTTTTATTTATTTGACATGGATTTGTAGTAGTGTAATGGAAGGCAGCTATCCCCACAAGCAGGATTAGTAACATAAGTGTGTAAATTTAACAATTTGCACAGACAACAGGGATAATAAAATTATCTTTTCAGTGTAATCCATACGTTAGCAATTTTTTTTAACTTGCCAGTCTCTCTTCAATTTTTTGTTCTTTTATTAGTTTTTGTCTTTAAAGTTATTCTTTTTCTAGGGCTTTTTTTGTTGACCAGTTCAGTGACAATAATTTACTTTTGAGGAGTTTTGTCAGAGCATAGTAACTAATTCATGTGTTAGTATCTCTGTCTGAGCACAGGATGCAGGAAGAGACTCTGCAGGCAGGATATTACCAAGTGAAAAATTCAATTATTTGATAAACTCACAAGATATCTGGGATTTAATGAACTACAGGCTATGTATTAGTGAGCTCATCTCTCTTGATAAGACCCTTAAGAGTCTGTTCTCTAAATAGTCATCAGTCTGGTGAGGAAGGTTTAGCTTCTGTCAGTATTGCAGTACATCTTCAGTAGGCAGCTCCCTTCCTTTCCCTTGAGGACTTTTTTGCCTTTCCATGCTGGTGGGGTTTTTTTTGTTTTGAAATTTTGAGCTGATCCCTTTTCTCAACAAACCTATCACTGCAGTTTCACCTTTATCATCTGGCATGGCAGTACTCTACAGACCTTTCCCCAGCTGCTTCTCACAGCTTAGCAGTTTCCTCTGAAGTGTGAGCCAAGGTTACACAGCTGGGCTGCATCAGAGCTAAGCCCTGGATTCTCAGCACGCCAACAGCTGAACTCTTAGAAGGAGGTGGGAAGAGGTTGTGGAGTGGGTGGGTTACGTAGTACTTAAAGTATTTTCTCCTTTGTGTACCCTCTTGGAATATTTGATCTACAAAGGGGTATGGTACAGTTAAAATACAAGATTCTGCAAAATTAGATAAGAAACTTGAAAAATATTTAGTGGTAATTAATGATCAATTTTTACCTTCTAAAAAATATTTCTTTGTATTTCTGTTAATGATTTTGCCCTAGTTAAATTTGCATGGTGTTTGTTTCCATTAGCAGTGAGGAAAAGCTCAATAAAAGATACATTAGAGGCACAGTGTTTTCTTTGAGAACTTTCCAGTCGATGTTGATGTTTTGAAGTTCCCAAGGTATCCAGTTGTGTTTTTAAATATTCAAGGCGGAAGTATGGCTGGTAATTGTGATGGTTAAGCTATCAATATAGAATATTTTAAAATGGGCAGACATGCAGCTCTCTGGAATGCACCATCACACAAAAAAATTCTTGGGTTTCAATTTTAACAGTAAGTAAAGTCAGCAAATAAACTCCTAATGTTTTAATTTTGTGATCTTGATCCATAAGTTTATCACATGAGAAAGAGAGATGGATTACAGCTTCATAAAAGACTGAAATACAGTCTGATTTAGAGTAAAAACTAGTACCTTAAAAAAGAAAAGCTGTAGGTGGAGGGAGTGGGAAGGAGTTTTCATGGTTGATAGCTTTAGCTAATGGAATTGTTAATGAGATCTGCTATCCTCTCACAAGTAAAGCAGATAATAAAACTCACATATCTTAGTTCCTGATCTTGCATAAGTCTCTGTGTGTCATAATCTCTTACAACTTGGGGTCTCAAACCTTAAAAACTTTTATTTAAATGTACTGTCTTCTGGCCTGTCTGGGAAGAGCCACAAACAGGCTCTAGAGCACGTAAATAATCTGAACTTAGAGTTTGAAAAAGTTTTGAAATAAATTCCACTGCAAGTTTGCAGGACATAAGGAAAACAAAGAGGAGGGGAAAACCCTCCAATGTCCAGCACAGAGAACGCAAATTATTTTGTCCCTTAGCCATGAAATTCCTCAGATGGTTCTTTCATGTTGCTGTATAAGTAGTTTCACAGATCAGGTTGTGATCAGAAGCATAGGGATTCTTTAGTGTTTTCCATATGCCCTGCTGCAGTGTATATTCTGCATCCATGCTTCCTGTTTTAAAACCCCTTAACTGGAGTGGGAGAAGACTTTACAGGGTGCCTGAGGGCTCCTGCTGTGAGCTCACAGGAGAGGCTCCGTGGCTGCAGCTGTGGGCTCTCCCTGCTCTAGCTCACTGTGCTTCATGAGCACCTTCTGGTCAAAGCCGTCTGCTTGTGACTCCACGGGAAAGTCCTGTGCCTGCCCTATCCTCTTAAGCATATCCAGTACTCCAGCCTGGAACAAACCTGCAGTTTAACTGTGCATCCTATTTCCCACAGGGCAAACATGTACCTAACATGTCCTGACTTTCCCCATACACAGAATGAATCAAAGAATCACAGAATGATTTGAGTTGGAAGGGACCTCAAAGACCATTTAATTATAACCCCCTTGCCATGGGCAGGGACACTTTCCACTAGACCAAGTTGCTCAAAGCCTCATCCAACCTGGTCTTGAACACTTCCAGGGCTGAGGCATCCACCAGCTGGGTAGTCTGTCCCAATGTCTCACCACTCTCATAGAGAAGTTTCTTCTTTTTGTGTACTGTAAATCTACCCTCTGTCAGTTAAAAACTGTTACCCCTCATCTTATCACTGTGCTTCCTGATAAAGAGTTCCTCCCCATCTTTCCTGTAGGCCTTATTTAAATACTGGAAGGCTGCTGTAAGGTCTCCCCAGGGCCTTCTCTAGGCTGAGCAACCCCAGCTCCCTCAGCCTGTCCTCATATGGGAAGTGCTCCAGCTCTCTGGTCATCTTCATAGCCCTCCTTTGGATGCTCTTGAGCCAGGTCTGTCCTTCTGCTGGGGGCCCCGGAGTGAACACATTCCTTCAAGTGCGATCTCATGATAGTGAAGTAGAGGAGAACAATCCCCTCCCTTGACCTGCTGCCCACACTGCTTGTGCTGCAGCCCAGGATGTGTTGGCTTTCTGGGCTGCAGGGGCACATTGTCAGCTCAGAATTCAGTTTTTCATCCACCAATACCCTGAGTCCTCTGCAAAGCTGCTCTCAATCCACTCATATTGCCTAGTCTGTATCCATGTGTGGGATTGCCCCAACTCAGATGCAAGACCTCACAGTTTGTCTTACTGAACTTCATGAGGTTCACATGGTCCCACCTCTGAAGCCTGTCAAGGTCCCTCTGGGTGGCACCCTGTTCCTCTAGAGTATCAACCTCACCACTCACCTTGGTGTCATCTGCAAGCTTGCTGAGGCTGCACTCACTCCCACTGTCTGCGTCCCCAGCCAAGACGTTCAATAACTCTGGTCCCAGGACAGACCCCCTGACAGATCCCACTCAGAGTGATTGGCCACAATTCTGAGTATGACCATCCAGATAATTGCTTATCTACTGAGTCACACACCTGTCAAATCCATGCCTCTCCAGTTTAAAGACCAGGACAGTGTCTGTTGTGCAGGACAGCGTCAAATGCTTTGTACAAATCCTGGTAGTTGACGTCAGTTGCTCTTTCCTTATCCACCGATGTAATCCTGTCATAGAAGGCCACCAAACCTGTCAGGCACAATTTGCGCTTAATGAAGCCATGTTGACTGTCACTGAGCATCTCTGTTTTGCGTGTGTTTTGTTATGGCTTCCAGGAGGATCTGCTCCATAATCTTCCTGGGCACAGAGGTGAGGCTGATCAGCATGTAGTTCCCTGGATCTCTCCTCTTTCCCTTTTTAGAAATGGGGATTGTTTTTCTGTTTTTCCAGTCACTGGGAACTTCAGCAGTCTGTGACAACTTTTCAGATATGAAAGTGATTTAGGAGCTTTATCTTGCCAGTTCCCTCAGGACCCTCAGATCCCTAAGGTCCCATGAACTTGAGCACATTCAGGTTCCTTAGTCTCAAACCTGATCTTGTACAGTGGTTTTCCCAGTCCCTGCCTTTGGATTCTGACTTGGACAGTGTGACTAGAGCACTGACCTATGTCCCCATGCTCCAGTGTTTTCTATTGTTTTAGAAAAATATAGTACTGATAGAAGTATTTTTTAAGGTAGTATGATAAAAAATGTAAAATGAGTTGGCAGGTTTTCTTCAGAAAGAATGCATAGAATTGATCTTGTTTAATGACTGTTGTTCTTGGGTTTTTAGGCTATACGGTAGTGCATCCATTTACACCAGTGGGGAAAAATCTAGAATTGCTTTTCGTGTGTGATAAGGAGGATCTGAAAAGTTGGGAGAAGCAAAATGTGCCATTGAGTATTGTGACTAGATTAAAGGAAACCAGCAAAAGAGACATAAATCATATCAGGTATGTAAGAAGTGTGAACAGAAAAAATACCAAATAATCTCTTGTGTCATCTCAGTGACAGTGCTCTTTAGAAGTAAAAATAAGAGTAGTGGATAGTTCTGCCTTGTTTTTCGATGCTACTCTGTAGCATAGAACATATGCTAATCTTTCGGCAGAACATTATGCAGAGCACTTGTTGGAGTGCTCAGACCTTCCATTCCTTTTTGGTACAGCTCTGAACTGATGAGGATGCTGTAGGGACAAAAGAGGTGCTCAGTACTTTAAACTGTCAAGCTCCTTAGACTCAAATAACTGTATGTATATGAACACTACATTAGAAAGTGTAATATAAATAGAACAATGAAATTAGGGAAGACCATAATTAAATATGTTCACTAACCATGTTCAGCCTGATTTTTCATCTTGCACATGTGTTATGCTATAACTTTATTTCTGGCATAAGTTGGCCTTTTGTTAAGTTCTAAGAAACCTGAAAGCCAAAATTACTAGTTCTTTTTCAACAAAATTTTAGAACTTCAGAACCAGTAGCAAAACACTTAGAACCAGTATAAAACCTTCCCATTCCTCATAAGTGGCAAAGGCACAATACTGGCTTGTGTTCAGTGCACTGACATAAAGATTCGTTGCTGATGGAATTCTTTTGATATTTGCTTAGGAGAGTGAAATTTTTAGTCTGAATTAACAACTATTTCTAATTGTAACTGATTCTGCCAAGCAGTCTTAATGGATTCTGCTAACAGACCAAATTTAATTAATTCTGTTCATTTTATTTGAAAATCTACTGCCGTTTTTGCAAGTGAAATTTTTAATCTTTTTGTGCATTAACAGGTTATCATGTGTAGCCCTGTGTTTTGACCTTATTAAAAAATGTGCAGCTCTTTATGAGTCCTTGCCATCATTCCATGAAATAATGCATCCTGTCAGAATACTCCTCACACAACATGCGCCAGTTAATGAATATCCTGAAAAAATGCACGTATGTATTCCTCGGGATTTAAATAATCAATATGTTTGTTTTATTAATAAATTCTGTGTGTAAACAGAAAAAAGTGTAAGCATTAGTGAGATTTTTTTGAGGGTGAGGCATTTTGATGTTTCTGTGGAAAAAACAAAGAACAGAGGATGTTTAGAAAAGGTATTCCATTGTGTATTGTTTCTTGCCCATCTAAATGAAGAGAACAGCACTTGGCTTGTAATAATGTAGCATTCCATGAGTGACATAATTTATAAGAAGAATAATCTGGGCCTCCCATTGCTCCTGTACTTTCGTAGTGAATCTGGAAGACCTTGGTAAAACAAATACATGTACCAAACTGGGGGGGTAAAACTTACAACTGTACAGATAAAATGAACATAAATATGCCTGGTCAGTACCTTACCTAGGACAGTTGCTTATTTTCTAGCAATGAGATTAAAATTTTTAATCTGTCTCTTCTGAATGTAGCAAAATTGTCTTCTCCTCAAAGAAGCATCATAAAATGTCCTTAGAGAACATATAAGTATTATGTAGATGGTAAAATATAGGCTAAATGGCCTATATTTTTTCCCGTCAAAATAAACCCCAATCATTCTTAAAATTACCATGAAAGGAAGAGTCTGAGTTAAACTGGCTTCTTCCTCTGTTAGGTGAAACTACCAGCAGACCTTCCTTATTGTCCATCATACCATTTTAATAGATTCCCAAAAGCTTTTAAGAATTATCCAAATTGGATTACAGCATGTCAGTGTTAGCAGTCCTAATGAGTAGCTGTGACTTAACTCAGGAAAAAAATACAAGGGGAGAACATTACTTACTGTTCATTCAGTTTATAATAGCTTGTGATTTATGGTGGTTTTGATATGCTTTTACAATTGTAATTTGTTTTGCATTTTCAGGAATGGTATCACAGTGCTCTGAAAGAGCTGGAGAACAAAGTAAAACACTATACCCCACTGATATGTGAGAAAAAGAAGCCAGTGCCATTGAAACAGTATACTCCAAAAATAGTGAAAGTGTAAGTAAAGAACACTGGATGCAAAGTAAAGGTGCATTTAAACTATAAGATTTTTAGCAAGCTAGAATGGATTTGGAAAACATCACGCAAAACAGAACTGTTTTTCAGCTAGATTTTGTGCATAATTCACAAGGGGCCAGCTACTTGGGTGGTAGGGAGGGAAATAAAAAAAAGGAAAGAGGAATTTTAAGAGCAAATATTATCCTGTAGGAAAAATAGCACTGGAGGTCAAGTCTTGCCCATATAATGAATTGTAAATTCACAAATTTCAAGATAATTAGATGGTTGTTATCCTGTTGGGTGCTTTACTGAATGCTCTGTCAGGCACTCAAGTCAGAAGAACAAAAATGAGTAGTTCATATGTATATGAAATGTATGAAGGTAAAAAGATGGAGAGGAAAAACACTAATTTATTTTTGCAGATAATGGAACAGAGTTCTGATTTAGGAAATCTGCTTTATATTGGCTGCTGAATTATTTAACCATATTGATTATCTACAGGGGCATGAAGTGTCTGCTTTATTTATTCTAGTAGTTGAAGAGGACAGCTTTGCTCTGCCTTACACACTTAGCCCCAAGTAACTGATCAGACTTTTTCTGTAAAATGTGTCTACTGAGAAGGTTTGCAAAAATTTAAGATGTATTAGGAGATTCCATCTTTCTCCAGACATCTTCCATTCTTCTCCTATAGCTTTTTTAGTCTGTTCAAAGTGCAGGCTGTATATGGGGAATTGAAGTGTGGTCATTGGCTGATGATGTGCAGTTAGAAGGTCTGGTGAGTGTTTTCCCAGTATGTTCATTGGGCAGCTCCTTAATTTGCAATTTAATTATATGCAGGAATTAAAATACTGAGTTAATTTTTATACAAAAACGATCCTAATAAATATGAAAAAAATTATAGTTTTAAGGTGTTCTGTGCTCACACATACATTCTGATTTCAGCTTAGAGTTTGGAAGAAAGCAGGCAGGCAGCAAGAAGGAGCAAGAAAGAAAGCAGTTGATCCAGAGGCATAAACGTGAACTTAAAGGAGCCATTCGTGAGATTCGGAAAGATAATCAATTTCTGGCTAGAATGCAACTCTCAGAAATCATGGAGAGGTAACATAGCCTTTGTTTCAGCACCACTTCGGGGGTTGTTCTGCTGTGTGTTCATTCTCTGCTGTGTGCCAGGACTGCCATTAATGATCAGCCATACTAAACTTAAATAAAATGGGACAATTTGAGGAAAACCAAACATTTTCAATAGACATCATTTAAAATGTTTTCAACTTTGCGGTTTCATTTCTCTAGTTTAAGAGTATGCAAAATGTTTTTATTTAAATGGTGTGTTGGTGAAATTTAAGAATTGTGGGGCTTTTTATGAATTAATACTTATTCTCTAAGTGTATTTATTTTCCCTAATATAATATTTCTGAAATATTTTATATGTTAATTGTTTTACAGAGATTCATCCAGAAAAAGAAAAGTGAAAGAGCTTCTTGGTAGCCTTGCTACACAGGAAGGTGAATGGAAAGCAATGAAAAGGAAAAAATGGAAGAGTTAATTGGGACTGTCTACAGCGATACTGCCATATAAAAAACCCCAATCTTATGGCTTTTTAATAGATTTTAAGTGCATTTTTTGGATGCATTCTTTTTGAGGAGACATCATCAGATCTGTTTGAAAAAATGAACCTGCTTTTTAGGAAAATCCACAACTTTTCAGAAGGAAAATAAAAATAACACTTTTGTATGTGGCATGCTTCTGTTTTATTTTAATGAGAACATTTGGATGAATAAACAGAATTCTAAGTCTAAAACCTGATCATACACAACTAACTTGACCTACACCCACCCAAATTGTACAGCAGAAACCTTTGGTTACATCAGGCTGGTGATGGGTCACTAGTGAGGTTTCATTTCAGGACAGTTCTCTTCAACACCTGCATCAACAACTTGGACATGGGACTCAAAGCTACACTAAGTAGATTTGCTGCAGACACTGAATAGGAGGAGCAGCTGACTCCCTCAGAGGCAGAAAGACCCTGCAGACAAATTCACCAACTGTGTGAAGTTCAACAAGGGCAAGTGCTGGATTATGCACCTGGGATGGAGCAACCCTGGATGTACGGACAGACTGGGGAATGAGAGGCTGGAGAGCAGCGCTCTGCAAAAGGACCTGGGGGTCCTGGTTGACAGAAAGTTGAACATGAGCCAGCAGTGCCCTGGCAGCCAGAAGGGGCATCCCTGTCTGGGGGCATCAGGCACAGCATTGCCAGCTGGGCCAGGGAGGATTGTCCTGCTCTGCTCTGGGCTGGGGCTGTATCACCTCAAGTGCAGGATATAAAGCTACAAGAGAGTGTCCAAGGAAGGGCAACCAAGATGGTGAAGGGCCTTAAGGAGAAGTGGTGTGAGGAGCGGCTGAGGGCACCTGGTCTGTTCAGCCTGGAGGAGACTGAGGGGAGACCTCACTGCAGTTACAGCTTCCTCATGAGGGGAGGTGGGGGGCAGACACTGATCTGTGCTGATAGTGACAGGACTCAAGGGAATAGCCTGAAGTTGTGTCAGGGGGTAGTTAAGATTGGATATTAGGAAAAGGTTCCTCTGAAACATCTCCGCAGGGAAGTGGTCACAGCACCAAGCCTGACAGAGTTCAAGAAACACAGGCACATGGTGTGACTTCTGGGGATAGTCCTGGTAGGACATTCTATAATCATTTTTTAATCTTGAGTAGTTGCAGGCAGCTCTCATTATGGTAGTATAATTTAAACAGTAACATTTTAATTAGTCTGTAGCATCAGGACATGCCAAATTGTGTATTGAGTAGTGGAATCAACTTTTAAGTAGAAGTCCTTTGTTAAAGCTGTACATCCATTCATCTCTTCAGTAAGTTTTGAGTTGAGCACAGCTCTCAAGTTCTTAATATTCTAGAGTGATTAATTAGAATTCTTCGGTGTGTTCAAAACTGATTTAAGGGAACAGTGATATCCTTAACTTTCTTCCACTTAATTTATCATGTATGTCTAATCACTGATAGCCACCCAGCATGACTTGGAAAAACACCTGCTCTTCTAATAGAGGCAGTAAATACTTCTAATGCTTTCTTTTTGTACTGTATTTGCGAAGAAACGTTGCAGTGAGACAAAGAGCATCACAGTTACTGATGGGTGCTAAACTGAACTAAGTTCTCTGTTCAGGTATTCACTACCTATTTGGTAAATTCAGTGATAACTGTTATGCATTGAACAAAATTGTAATGGTTCCATGGAAAACTGTTAGGAAAACAAAATTCCCTTTGACATTTACATTTTGATTTCAATCTGAAAGACAAACTATAAAATAAGACCTGTATTAAGAATGAACTAATGGCCATGGTTCTTTACAAAAACAAACCCCCAAAGCTCCCTCCATTTTCCAGTGCTTTTCTGAGATCTGATCTGTGTTTTGGCCAGTATGTAACTGAGACATCCTAATGCTCTACCTGCTGTTCATGAAGAACTTAATACACCATCAGTAAATCTGATTTAATGGTTGGGCTTGGTTGTTTTGGACTGGCTTAGAATGTTTTCTTTGTTCTGTTTTTGGTTTGGTGTTTGCTTTTGGGAGGGGTTTTTGAGGATGTGTTTTTTTGGTTGGGTTTTTTTGTTGTTGGTTGGTTTGAGGTTTTTTTCAAATTAAACATAATGGAAGCAGGACTAAAATGAGGAGGGGAGGAGTTGAAACAGCCTTTACATTTAGTCTCTAATGACAAAACTGTCTTTGTTAGGTAAGTCTTGTTTCTTAAAAGAGGAAAGCACTTTATTGAAGGAAAAGGTTTTTATTAACTGTCAGCATGAGTAGTAATGCAAGTAATATGTGATTATCATCAGCTTTTTTTTTTGTTTGCAAAAGCACTTGTATTAAGTGCTAAAATGCTAAGTACATGTAGGGAAGATACTTGTGTCATGCGAAAATAAGTAAGATTCCTATGTTTCAAATCCATTCACCCTTTTAAAAAATAAATTAATTTTCAGTTAGCTTTGCTGATTTTGGAAAGGTTATCTTCTGAAACCTCAAAGGAATCTTAGAAGATTAGTACATGTCCTGTTTTATTTCCATTTGGCACAGTATGAATTTTTTTCTTTTACGCAAAATCTTCTTAAGTCAAGAACTTGAGAAGCAATGAGATAGGAGCTAACTTCCTATTTATGCTATAAATTAGTACCACCAGTTTGCAGTTTTAGTCACGGTCTATATAGCATAAATAAACTGTTAATAAGTATTATTATTTATTTATCTGACTTTAGCAGTAGCTTCAGAGGTTTTATTCAGCAGGGTATTAGAATCACAGAGAGGCTGACAGAGGCACTTTGATCCTGATTTTTGATACCACTTGCAGCTGCTTTTTATTCCTCAGTAAGGGAGGTAAGAAAGAAAGAGGGTAGAGAGACAATGATAATGTTTCTGGGACAGGACATTTTCTGGGACAAGAGAATGAACAGGAACATCTTGTGATGCTGATGAACAAAGATGAAGGATGGGGAAACCTCAGCTGATAAACTTACACAACTGTTTTGGAATGCCAGACTGAAAGTAGTTCTGTTTGAAATCTTGTTGAATGAAAATCACTTTTACAAATTGTATTGTCAATGTTTAAAGTTGGATTTAATATTACAAACCTGGGACTGTGATGCTTAACACAGTATTTTACATGAGTAGGGGAGAGAGCAGGACTACCTAGACCTGCCTCAGTCAATCTGGTCTGACAGTTTAGCCACTGCTCAGTACCACAGTAGCTGGGCGGTGTTGCTGTTCTGATGTGATGGGAAGGTCTGGTCATTTGGACTACAAAGGCTTGAACATCCTTGAGTGCTGGCAGACCCTTTCTCATAGAGCTTCTTGAACACCATCACATTTACCAGTTACTGTCTTGTCTCTGTTTTTTTTAAACCAGGACTTGTCATAATGGGCCTTTTGACACATCAGTTATCAATTGTAAATCTGTATTTAATTATCCAAAAAAAGAAACTATTCTCTAACTAGAATCAAGTCATCACACACAAAAAAGGAAAATTACCATATTGCCTTAATTTCAAGTAGCTTATCTGTCAACATCAGCTGTCCCAGAGAATAGCTACCCTGAATATGAATATTGTAAAGAATAGGGTGAGAACAAAACTGTTCAGCTAGAAACTGCATAAATTACCTTTTTAATGACAGCATGAAAACTTCCTCAGTAGTTCAGTCTTTTGGTTGTCAGTTGGAAGCTGGTAAGCAGTTTGATATTCTCATGTCATGCCTTGCAGAAGTTACCATCTACCACGGTGTGTCCCTGCCCTGTGTAAGGCTCCCCCCTGGCCATCAGCTTTCTGCTGTGTGCAGGCACTGAGGCTGCTCCCAAGCTCAGCAGGAGCACTTTGTCTGCTCTGCTGGTGTCAGCCATAGGAACTAGTGGGACTTCTTTCCTCTTCATGGACCTTCTAGGCATTTGGGAAAGTCAAACAGAAGCTCTGACATAGAACTTTTGGCAGGTTTATCATCACTCTCAGACTGTGAGGTGTTACCTATTTGGGGGTCAAAAGCATTCTATGAATGTGCTCCTTGCAGTCTTCCACGTTTGTCTCCTAAGCTAAACAGGTATATTTCAGTCCTAAATGTATTGACTATGCCATGTTGCTTTGTTAAAATGACTGGTTATTTGTAAGGATTTGAGTTGAGGGAAGGTTGGAGTTTTTTTCTCCTTCAGTTAATTAGGTCTGGAGTGGAAAACTAAAATCCTTCATGCAGTCTGAACATTGGCTGAGTCTAATATAGTAAGATGAAGACCCTGTATGGCATTAAATCCTTTAAAATAGTATATGGGTTAACACGATTGCTTTTTAGCAATAGAGCAGGGAAGTAAAAGCCAGAGTAAATGAGGCGTTACTTCAGTAAAAACCAAGACTGAT
Organism: Platysteira castanea; assembly: GCA_013397175.1. NCBI lineage: Eukaryota > Metazoa > Chordata > Aves > Passeriformes > Platysteira > Platysteira castanea. The sequence continues at coordinate 3,609,865 of VYXC01011606.1, read as the reverse complement.
AGAAGAAAAAGGCCGGTGTTCATAAATGTAGTCTAGAATCCAAATTTAAGTTACTATCTGTCAGATGTGCAAGGTTTTGGACTGCGAAGGAGTAGGTAATGAACTATCTATCTAGTTCTAGAAACAGTGTAATGTGTTTGCATGCAGGATTGTATGCCATGGTTGACTGCAGTAACACAACTGGGCTCAGTGAACTGCAAAAGCTTTAGGCCAGTAGGTTTAACAATAGGAAGAGCTGGTTTATTTTGGTGTTTCATTGGGGTTTTTTTAAAGCATCTGAATTCAGATAGTGCCTGATCAGTTATATACAGTGATTAGCAGCCAGAAGAATACATCTATATGCATTTTTTGGACATTAAAGGATTATTCATACTTAGTCTAGAGCACCTCAAAACAGACGTTTGCCTCTGAATGGGCTGCAATCGTTGTGTAATCATTCAGGTTTCAGGCTGTACTGAATCTACCATACTTCTCGCACCAAACCAAGGGTATAAAATTCTCAGGTACACGAGATTAGCAGCTCACTATTTGAGTTAGCCAGTTAGATAACTATTTGATCTAACTGGCATGTTAATCCTGATGTTAGGCTTACATAAGCTCCTCCAAGTCTAATCAGATGGGAATTCATGAGAGAGATGTCACTGAGTGGAAAGTCTGTGTCCAAGTGCTAGTAACTACAACCACCCTAAACTCCATTGCCTTCGAGGGAATCAGAAGTCTTTTCAATATCTGTATTAATTTGCTTCTTACACTTGATTGGCAGATTCTTACGTATTTAAGACTGTGGTGATGCATCTGCCTAAGTCCATTTGTAACCACATCCTCCCATTTTAATTAGGCAGTTGGACACCAGACACGCCTGGATAAGGGAACAGTGCTCGGTGGCGCTTACAATGCCACAGCTGTTCATGTTCTCTGGGCTAAGAAACTTAGTGTTGAAGGAGAAGTTTAGTTTGGGANGCGGATGGGCGGCGGGAGCAGCGGGGCAGGGCCGGGCGCGGCTCCCCCGGCGGGTGCGGGTCCCCGGGCGCCTGGCGGGAGGGACCCCGCGTCCTCCGCCTCATCTCTGCCGCGCCGCCCCTTCCCTGGGGAACTGCGACTTGTCTCTGTGCCCCGGCCGGGCGCCAGCCCTGACCTGAGCCAGGGCTGTGGGAGGGAGGCAGAGGAGCCCTCCCGAGGCTGAGCAGATAAAGCCGGGCCTGGGAAATTTTAAAGGGGGAGNCTTCTTACACTTGATTGGCAGATTCTTACGTATTTAAGACTGTGGTGATGCATCTGCCTAAGTCCATTTGTAACCACATCCTCCCATTTTAATTAGGCAGTTGGACACCAGACACGCCTGGATAAGGGAACAGTGCTCGGTGGCGCTTACAATGCCACAGCTGTTCATGTTCTCTGGGCTAAGAAACTTAGTGTTGAAGGAGAAGTTTAGTTTGGGAAAACCTCTTTTGCAACTACCTTTTTCTGTTTGTCAGATAGCCCTTATCAAAGCTGCAGCTAACTGCTGCTGTAGCAACAAACGAAACATCGCACTCCTCTTGGAACAAGTGTTTCAAGAACTGTCTTTAAGGGCGAAGGAAGGGCTGTGGTGTGAGGTACGCGATCCCCGCGGGTCGGTTCATGTCCGAGGACGCGGCGCTGCCCTGGGTGCGGGCTCAAGCCCCGCCGCGCTCCGCGGAGCCGCTCGGGCGGGCCGGGTCCGNAAAAAAACCCAAAAAGATTAAATTCTGGCTGGTGGCAGATGACAAATCTCAGTTAGTGCGTTAGGGCAGGACCAACTTTGGTGCTAATCCCTTCCTGGGAGCCACGGCATCAACCCCCGGCCCTGCGGACGGAGGACGGGGACGGAAGCGACGAGACACGGCCGGGGAATCCCGAGGGAAGGGCTGGGGAGAGCCGGGCAGAGCCAGCGAGTGCCAGGGACTCCCGTGTGCGGAGAAACAACTTCCCCAAACTGACGGCCCTCCCTCTCCCTACGCGCCTCACGCAAGGCAGATGCCGCGGTCGGGCTCAAGTGTTCTGTTTTTGCTGTCAGGCTGCCAAGGGCCTGTAAAACGTTGTGTGGTTTCCTGCCTAGCAAAAAATTATGGGGAGGTTTGAACAACAAAACTGATGGAGCACAAAAGCAGAAACATGCAGTACCTTGGGATATTGCGTAGGGGAAATTTGAACCACGCAGCCACAACTGGAGCAGAGTGAAAGGTCAGTGCAAGCATGGATGGGTTCGAGCTGCACGCTGGCAGAAATGTTCGTGAGGGAAAGGTGTGAAGGATGCTACCTTTGTAAATAACCCTGGAATAAAGTCTGGCTTGGTCATACAATTCAGTGGATGAATAGAGAAATTATGAGGAAAATCAAGATAGAATCTGCCCCAGTGAACCCATCCCTCAGCTGTTAGCTGGACAGACCTATGGCCAGAGAGTATTTGCTTAAAGGAATGGTTATTTTGGCTCCATGTGCTCTTGTATCTTTTGGGTAAGCAAATAGTGCTGAATATCTGTAGTGGTGATGATTTGCCATTTTAAATAAAAGAATCTTAAACATAAATCTGCTAGTGATCAGACCAGTTTGGTTAAGAGCGTTATGCCAGGAGTTTAGTAAATGGATTGCAGGTGACCCCCTTCCATGTTTATTTACCTCATGGCATTTGAGCTTTCATAATGCTTCAGTGCTAATAAACTGACTTCACAGGTAAAGAAATGTCACAATAATATTTATTGCTGAGCATGACAAAGTGTTATGGCCTTCAATTAGTGTAGTCTTGTTTTCTATACACAAGTGCCTGCTGTATGTAATATGGTACATCTGGTCTGGAATAAAATTTATATTAAGAATTGCATACTGTTTTCAGTCCTGACTCTTCAATGTTTTCGTATTAATTGGCTTTGGATGAAATTCTGTCTCCTTTTTTACTCTTTTAGTGCAACAAATGTTCAGGGATTTTTGCCGTATAAGGGACTGTAAATTTGATTCTTTTATGACTGAGATATCCTGCATGTTTTACAAGTCTGAAGTTTGCAGTTCCATGGTTTATGTATTACTCCTTGATTTTGATGTATGTTGAAAATGAGTTTATTTTCAGGACTGAGACCAACTCCTTTATTTGTTAAATACTGAACTATATATGGCCTGCATCCTTGTTTAGGGCTTTAAGATAGTTTTGGAGTATTATCAAAGAGAGTTAATAGTTCTGATATTTCTGACAAAATAAAAATGCTGCCTTAATCATTTGATGCCCCAGCTTAGTGGCTGTCACCTGGAGAAAGAAATAAAAAACGAAGTTTCAAAATTTTCGTCTGTTGTTTCTTGTGTTGCTCTCTGGGGTTTACCTTGAAGTCAGCATTCCTGCAATAGTTAGGAAGCCTGTTTTTTTATTTTTCTTTTTTTTTTTTTTAAATTGTTATTATTTTGGTCATTTCTAGTATACACTGAAGGCATAAATAAGCTCTTACTTGGATATAAATATTTGGAATAGAGTGCCCTTTCATACCTATTTTACTGCAATGCTGAGTTGAAAACATTTAGGAAAGTCATATTAGTGTTGCTCACATGTTGACAAACTTCAAATGTTCCTTAGTTCTGTTTTATTTGAGGTGCTCTTATAACAGAGTTTGTTGTTTTATTGCCCTTGTATCCTGTTCTTAATGGGAACAAACTTGATGCTGAGTTAATAACCTAGACTAGAGAGTTGAGGCTCTTGTTCCCTTGTTCCCAGGTAGCTTAATGTAGCCAGAACTTTTTTTTGGTGAAGTCTGTAGAAAGTAAGAATGAATCAGCAAGATACTCTTATGAAAGACCTGCAAAAGGCTTCCTGTTGACTGGATATAAATGTAATTTTTTTTAGAGGCAGAGCACTGGGAACATGGCCCTGCGAGAGAGAGGAACCAGCAGCAGCTCCATCAATGACAAGCAAGAACAGAACTATAATCGTGTTATTACAATTGTCTTCCTGGCACTCTTCATTGACTTGTTGGGATTTGCTCTCATCTTGCCACTGTTTCCTTCCATCCTTGATTATTACAGCCAGACTGAGGTAAGTAACAGAGTCAGCCCACAGAAAGTGTTAGGATCTTGAGGGAGGAATGGAAGAAAAATCAGTTGCCTTGGGGCAAACCAAACATCTGTAGGAAGATTAATAATTACCCAGCATATATAAATGGTTCATGGACTGAATTTATTTTTGAACTGGTATAAGACTTTTCACCATTGTTTTTTCATTAAAATGAGAGATTTGTTTTGATGAAAATTCAGGCATTTCTTAGGGGCTAGTCTTTGTAGTTAAGAATGCTTTTGTGTCTTACGCTGATGTCACTGGTGAGACACTTCATAATGGATCTGCATGCTGGGCTTTATCTAAGAACCAAAAAGATGAGAGCTTTTACCCCACCAGAGTATTGCACACAGTCACTTGCTCCCTCCCCCAGCATGGAGTTCCATGTCAGCTTCCATTCCTAGCAGGGAGGCTGCTGCTCCAGGAACAGAGCAGAAGGTCCTGTCGGATCCTGGCTGTGCAGGTGCTCACTGTTACCCTTCTCAAGTTACTGGCATTACTGGTCAAGATGAATATGTTGTCATGGGAGAACTGGTTTTGCAGCCCACACTTCTGTCTCTCAGCCCCTTTCTAACCCCACTCCAGCTGCAGCTGTAGGCCTTGTCCTTAGAACTGTATCTCTAACCCAAACCATGAGCTCTGATCTCCAGGGTCTTGCCCCACTTCCATTGCCTTTCCAATAGCCAAGATCTTCACCTTGTTTTCCAGACCCTCTTCTTCTTTTCAAGTCCTCCTCTTCTTTTTGGGAATCATTCTTTTTTTGCACCACCTTTTCTTTCTGCATCTGCAAACACCTGGTTCTCCCAGGCTAAACAGTCTATGTGCAGCAGGACAGAGTGTGTCTCATGTTGCCTTTTTAAGCCTGTTTAATTCAGAATTTAGCAAGTAATGGGCCTCATGGTTTGAAAAAGTTCAAATTCAGACATTCACCCACCCAAACATATACCCCTAATTATCTGCTGTCTGTTGGCATTCACAGTTTAAACTATTTTTAGCCTATGATCAGTGAGGAAATTTTCCCTCCTGGGGAGGAGGAGGGAAGGAATCATCTAACTGTCTCTAGTTCACTATGCTCTGATGCTGTCTTTGAAAATAAAACAGAAAGACTGTCTTCCTGCTTCCATTTCCCTGCTGTCTGTTTTTCAGGATGGATTCTATTTGTCATTGCAACGTGGTGTAGATTGGTTTGCAGTGATGGCTGGGATACCTCCAGAGCGGAAATACAACAGTGTCTTGTTTGGAGGTAGGGAAACCAAACAAACAAGCTAACAGCCAAAACCAATGTTCTTTCCAGGCTATTTGCAATATTTATGTGAAGAATGACAAGAAATACAAAAAGCATGCTTGCCTGTTAGTAGATTTAAGTAACACAGGAAATGTCTCTTAGAGTAGACTATAAATGATTTTGTTTTCACCACACTGATAGCAATGAGGAGTTGGACAGCCCCATCTCTGTTACTTGGAGACACCTAGACAGGCAGGAGGAATGGGATAACAGGAACCTTATGAAATGGAGAAGGACAAATTTTAAGACTTGCCTGTGGGAAGGAGTAGTCCTTGCAATGATACAGACTGGACACTGAGTGGTGGCCCTGGGTGTCCTGGTGAGCAGCAAGCTGAGCATGAGCCAGCCCTGGCAGCAAAGGTGCCAGCAGCTCCTGGGATGCATGAAATGAATCAGTCAGTGGATTAAGGGAAGTGATCATCTTCCTCTACTCAGCACTCGATAGACCATATCTGAATTGTTACATCCAGTTTTGGTCCCCAGTACAAGGAAGGGCATCCATACACTGTGGTGAGTTCAGTGGAGGGCTCTGAACGTGGAGAGTCTGGGGCCTTTGGCTGGTCTGCCATGAGTGGCAGCTTTCTAACACCTGTGAGGAGGTTATGGAGAGTGAGGATCTTCACTGAGGTGTGTGTGGGAGAAGGAGAGGCAACAGGTATATGTAGAAGCAGGGGATGTTCAGATGGGAAATAGGGAGGAACATTTTCCCAATGAGGATGGTCAGTGGAGCAGGCTGCCCAGAGCAGTGTCCATCCTCAGACTGTCAAACCCTGATTGGGTGAGGCCCTGAACAATCTGCTCTGACCTCACAGCTGACCCTATGAGCAGGTGGTTGGACTAGGTGACCTCCAGAGCTCCTTTTTAACCTGAATTATCCTATGATCTTACTCAATTTGTTCTACAGATTGTTACAGAAATACAGGCCTGCTGTTCCTTGTTGTCAGACTGCCAGCTGAGGGTCAGGACCCTGCTGTGCTGGGCCCTGGCAGTCACAGAAATTACTCTCCCTTCACAATTGATCTGCACGTGATCAGAGATCAATCAGTAGGAAGCACTGGAAATAGAAACTTGTGAGTTCCAGCCTTGCCTGCCCTTTGGGCAGGTATAGTGCAGCACTGCTTCTAAATCTCATTAGTCTTATTAAAAGCAGCAGAGCTGCTGGCTTGCAGGACCCATCAGCATTTGCTGTCACTAGGACACTGGTGTGGATGAGCTCCAGCAGGAGCGGTGAGGGAAATATGTCATGTTGCACATCAGAGACTCTTCTGGCTCTTTGCCATCTAGACAATTGTGATGAAACTGTGATTTCAGAATATGAAGATATGAGGGCATCTGGGTTAATTTTAATTAGACCGTCTCTACTCTCTCCTTTTAGTGAGCTGAGGCCTCCCCCAAGATAACCAAAAGGCTTTTAAAATAAACTAAATGAAACACAAAACTTAATTAGACTATGTATGAATGTATTGTTAGTATTTAAAGTAGTTTAATTGGGTATTACAGGCATTAGGAAGTATATAATCCACTTTCCTCTTTCCCACTATATCCTTGCAGGCGTGTTTTTCTTTTTCTGCTCATTTTTTAGTCAAATTACTGGCTTGGAATGCTAGGAAACAGTTTTCTTTGATCCCTCAGAAGCTGCTTTCTGTCTCCTCTAAGGCTTGACAAGAAGCCTCCTACTTTCAACTTCTCACCATCTCAGGTTTTTTAAACAAGGGGCGGGAACTCCCAGTCGAGTCCAACTTGTTGCTTTTCCTTTTACCTGCCATGTTCTGTGCTCTTGGGAGTGCTGTGTGGAAAGTTTCATTATAGTTGTGATGTTAAGCAGAGGCTGCTGCAGCCTTCCTGCAGCCTGTGTTCCTTCAGTGCCCTCGTCTGCCACAAGGAGCATGGGATCAGGAAGGTGCTTGTAAGATCATCTCGTTGTTTCTCCCAGTGCCAGATGTATTTCTCCCTTTCATTTTTGCTGAGACTGCAACCTCTTCAAGGCAGAAGTTTCTCTGCCCATGTCAGGGCTCTGAGGGCACCAATACTTGGTTGCTGTGACCGGTCATCACACACACATTTTCTGCCCAGTGATTCAGGAGCTGTATTTCAGACTTTGTCTCCAGGGCTGTCTCTGTCCCTGTCTCTCAGATGGACCTGGAAGCTACACTGGAGGTGTCTTGTCTCCCGACCTACATCATAGTGTTGTTTCCACTCCTTTCTCTGCCCCTGGCTCCTGCTGGTCCAGACTGGACTCCCTGGAAGGATGTGTTGAATAACCCTTGTCTGGGACTGTCGGTGGGCCCTGTTGGCAGCACCTGCTCTGCCCAGCCCCTCAGACCGCGGGGCACCCAGGCTGCTGAGGGCTCTGCCAGTGCTGCGGTCACCCTCAGCTCCCAGCTCCTTCCCCCATGTGGAACAGCCCTGCTTTTGCTGCATGCTGGCTTGGAAATATTTGGCATGAAAGGGTGTTTTTACAGTGCTAGAAACACAATGAAGGGAACTGTGTGTCATAAACTGCCAGTGTAGAAGTCTGTAAGATTTTTTACACGGTTTTTTTGAGCTTTGAGCTATCACGAGCAGCTCTTCTCGACAAGGTGTTCAGTATCAATATTCTGCCTCCCTCGAAGTTGATGGGAGCAGAACTTCTGGTCTGTCTCTTCTCTGCCTTTTAAAGCTTTGATAGCTGAATGATCTGAAACACATAACCCAGTTTTTCCTTTAGAGAAAAGCTGTGACAGCAAGGCATCTTTTGCCTGCTTGTTGAGAGCGTAGTGCAAATTAATAAGTCTGTGAAGCTAGAAATGGCAAGAGAAAAGAGGAATTAAAGATCACAGAAGCTGGAGGCAGATTTCAAAAGACTCCTGGAGTCTGTTGGAATCACTCCTACCTCTTAGGGTGCCTCAGTAACAGCAGTGCTTAAGTCCTTCTTTCCATGATAAAAAGGAAAGAAAAACTAATTAAATGTGACAGAATCAGGTTCTAACAATCAAAAAAGCCTTAAAAGAACTGTGACTATTAAAGACTGTGTTACCTCTGCTTTAAGAACAGAAGATGTATGTAGTTAGCAGGGAAACACTGGAGAATCATCATTCCATAATAACCAGTGAGTGTCAAACCCTTTCTCCCCAGTGAAGTAACCAGTAAGTCACCCAGTTTATGCCTGTTACTCTGGTCTGTCTGTATCTGCTGCCTCAGCTAAGTAACAATGCAAGGTGGGTGTTCTGAGTGGCAGGGTTTCAGAGACAAAGGTATTCTTCACAGTTGCTGTTTTACATTTAATTTCAAGTTTTTATCACAGACAGTACCATAGATCTCAAACAGCTTGGCTGTCTTTATTCAAGATGAAAGCAGCAAGTATAATAATACATATCTTTTTATCTCTTTATTTTTTAGGTCTGATTGGCTCAATCTTTTCCATCCTGCAGTTTTTCTCCTCTCCCCTCACCGGTGCTGTGTCAGACCACTGGGGCAGAAGGCCTGTCATCTTGGTGACAGTGGTATGTGTCACGTGCTGATCTCAGTCATGGTATCTCAATACACTGTGGAAGGCACCATGATCTTGTGCTTAGCACAGAAACTGAATTGTGTGTGAATTGTGACAGCCAGAGTTCAGTTCTGTAATTGAATTTTCTAGATCTGTTGGTTGCTGACTCTTTCTTGCCAAGTCACTTGGCCACACTTCCAAGTGTGAGTGCTTAAACCGAACTTCCCAGACACAGAATTGTATATAGAAGACACCAAAATACTTACCTGTTCCTGTCATTTTCCAAAATCCTTTTCCCCTGTGTATGGGAGAATGACATCAGATGCTCTGTTGACAAATGTTAGACTTAATTCCTATGTATTTTAGATCATCAAGTGATTAATGAGGGCTGATCACTTCATGACCTGTTCCACAGAGCCTGGGAATTGTTGGTTAGGAAGTGCTATATAGCACTGCAAGATGTATTTCTTGTGACCATGAACATTGTCCTTATTTTGAACTCAGATTTCTCTTGAATTTGGAAACAAGTGGAGTGCGATGTAAAAAAAAGTTTTGTGCCCGGGACTGCTTTAAATTCCACAGATTTTTGCTCTTCTAATTTTGTTAGAAATATCACAGTTGTATGTCATTTGTATGGACTTGTTTCTACTTCTTTTATATCACTATTCAGGACATAGTGCAGTGTCAGTGTATTCAGCCATTTCTGTTACATGGGGTTTGGAGCAGCCATTGAAAACAAATAAAAAACATTAATGTTTAGCTGGGAAATGTGCAGAAGTTTTACACCAACTTTGCTTTGCTTTATAAAGAACCCTTTCTTGCTTCTGCAGATGGGTTTGATAGCATCATACTCACTATGGGCTGCCTCTCGGACTTTTGGCGTTTTTCTTCTCTCCAGGATCATAGGTGGAATAAGCAAAGGGAATGTCAGCCTCTCCACAGCTATAATTGCTGACTTGCCCTCCCCAAAAGCACGGAGCAAGGGCATGGTGAGTTACATTTGTGGGGTACATGCTTAGTTTTAATAGGCAACTTTTAAATTATTTTGGGCCCTCAGTATGTCTTCTTCAGGTGTGTATTCACTGATCAAGTGAAAACATGACTTTATATTCTGCTTTGCTTCTGGAAAGATGCCGGATCATATTCCTGGGAGCTTTTGCACTTTTGCCAACGACCTTCACCTACAAGTGAAACACAGATGCTCTAGAGATGGGAAAACTATCTTGTTTCAGTGTTAGAACTGTTACTCCTGCTGGTAACTTCAATTCTGATTATAATAGCTTAGAAATCACAAGGTCTTATGGCCCAATATTGGCAGCTGGAAGCCAGTTACAGAGCAACCCCTTTTTCTCACCTTCCCAAGCTGTGGAAGTGCAGCAGCACAGCACAGTGTGCTCCTGACTTCCTTGCATGCTGCACTTGGCTTCAGGATCTGAGCTCAGCGGGTAAAGGATGTGACATCTGGCTGACTGAGAAGTATGAGCAGCTGCCCTGTCCACTTCCAGAAGGCAGTGGCCCAGATGGAAAGACCCTGCAGACTGAACTTGGCCTGTGAATTACCAGTTATATCTTTCATCCTATGAAACCTTGGAGGCCTAGACTTGACAATCTTAACAGATTGTTACAAGGCACTACAGAAGACAGCTGCTTCTTGGGAGGGGAAGGCTTTAGATTTCACAGTGATAGCTAATGAATCTTCCAAGCAATTTATTATAATCCTGGTGAGCCAAAAAGCATTTTTATTTGTGGAGAGAGGTAGCCATACCGCACTAGTAAATAAAATGGGTCAGGGCCTATTTTTGGGGCCTGAGAGTAAGTCACTTAGTACAGCATGGCTCACATCCACATGGCTTGTATTCTCTTTTTTCCAAAGCAAAGTAGGCATGTTCATTCTGCTTTCTGGGAAGTGAACAGCATCTGACTGAAGCTATTCCCAAACAGTGATGGGCCACTGCCTGTTCCTGCCACTTCCCTGACTGGACAGAAAACAAAATCGTTTATTTGGAAACAGCAGGTTTTTCACACTTCATGTTTTTGCTGTGCACTCCCTGCATCCTCAGGGTGATTAGGTTCTGTACCTGGTTAATCCAAATCAAGAACTGAGCTGCCTGGAAAAAATGGTGTCTAAATTTCTCTGTTTGTGTATCCCTGCAGGCCATGATTGGTGTTGCTTTCTCCCTGGGCTTTACCCTGGGCCCCATGATGGGTGCCTACCTTGCCATGCAGACAGAGAAAGGAGAAGTCTTCTACCTTCGTTCAGCATTGTCAGCACTTGTGTTTTCTGTGGCTGATTTAATTTTCATCTTCCTCCTTCTTCCAGAGACACTTCCCAAGGAAAAACGGGTAAATGGACGATCAGTCTCAAGATCTGTGTTTTCTGTAAAAATAGGATTTGAGAATTGTTGAAATACTGGAAACAGTGAAGAGCAGGTTTAGCCAGTGTCTCAGAAATTTAGGTCCTTCCTGGGATTAGGATTATTATTAAGGCTGGTGTCAAAGCAGTTGTATGATCATGGAATCATAGAATATTTTGGGTTGGAAGACACCTTAAAAATCACCTATTTTGAACACTCTGCCAGGGGCAGGGACACCTTCCACTAGACCAGATTGATCAAAACCTCATCCATCTTGACCTTGAACACTTCCAGGGATGGTCCCATCTCCTAGCCCAGTGTAATATGAGAAGTTCTTTATAGTTAACATGACTGCTTAATTGCTGGTTTTGGTGTGTTGGGTTTAAATTTCTCAAAACCTAATGTGAACATGGGAGGGAGACTGTGAATTTTAAACTATGACCACAAGGATTCCTTGGGGAAGAATTTCAGCAAATCATAAAAGTAAATGCATCAGAGCCTGGATTTTCTTTCATTTATCCAGTGTATGTTAAAATTTTTCTTACCTACTATCTTGTATTTGAGTGAATATTTTGAACACTAAAATAGCAAATTACTTTTTTCTGAGCTGTTCTGTCTTCTGCAGATAGAAAATACCTACATGTGCTAAAATTCAGTGACTGATTTGATTTGGGAGGCCAAACATTTATTAACATTATGATTTAATATTGTGTGATTGGACACTGTCCAAGGTGTATCTGATTAAAAGTCTCTTAGAACAGTCTCCTTTGTAGCGTGGGAGAGGTGGAATTCAGCCCTGGGTATCTGCACTCGATTTGAGGCTTTCACTGGATTGGGTCTTTGCTGTGATCCCTGGTTTCTAGGCAGCACTCAGTTTTTGGAGCGTGTTTGGTCTCTGGATAGACAAATCCATTTGACATTGAGAATTGTTCAGGAAACTTTTATCTGCAATGATCCTACCAGGGCAAAACTTTGCACCTTGCCTGAGTGTTTCCCAGCGGGTTGTGTCCCACGTGAAATCTGTTGCTCACACTATGTTCCCAAGCTCTACAGCTATTTTGTTTTCTTTTAACAACTCTTCCATGTGTCATCTGTTCCTATTTCCTATTTGGCTGTTTCTAAACATTCTGGATAAAATCCTGTTCTTAGTTAGAGCTGCACACTCTGGGAAGGTGGCAACATAGTGACGTAGGGAAGTACTGCAGAGCAAATCTGTACTCTATAAGCAATTCCTCCTTTGCTGTAGAGTGATTAAATGGCTTCAGTGCCTTTTAGGGTTATGTGATGACTGAACAGATCCCTCCCCCTTTTATTATCCTCTTGAAAGTTCTGATCAGCTCGTCTGTTAGCCAACACCACTGAATTTGGGTAAGCAAAGGAACTCTCTGTCACTGCTTTTTGGGGCTCTGCCTCTGTACAGCAGTGGGTGCTGCAGGAGGTGCTGCCCAGGGCCAGGTCCCAGCCACACAAAGTACACAGGACAGGGTGTTTGCCTGCTCATGAGGGAGTGGTTTGGGGCTTCTTGTAGTTGGTGTCAGTGCTTGTGTGCTGTCATCCAGCTGGGCATGTGATCCATGTGTTCCAACACATTTGTAAATTCACTTATTAGGCTGCTCTGCTCTCTTCTTTGGTAATTCCTCCACTTTCTGAGGCGGGGTGAGCAGTTTTCTCGGCCTGTGGATGGCAGAGGAAAGGCAGGTATGTTGGCTGCCTTTCTGGAACTTGGCTGGGCTGAGCTGGAGCAGGTGCTCCTGCAGTATAGGAGTGGAGTATGTTGGAAGGACAGAGCTGTAAAAAGAGGGGAAGTTATCATGATAACTGGCAGGAGGATGTGCCAGTGGGATCAGACATCTGTTTCCTTGAAGTTTACTGTGTTCCCATTATACCCTTGTTTCTCTATCAGTCTGCTTTTCACAGGAGAGAGTATTTCATATTGATTCATGTTGGAATTAACTTATTGGAAGGGAAAATGGAGGGGGATGGAGAACAAGGATGTGTTTTCATCCAAAGAGAACAGCATTTTTACTCCCTTCCTTCCTCCTTTTGTCAACTGTTCCACGAGTTGATCAGGTGAAGAGAGTCATTCACTGGCCTTATGGTAGCCAAAACAGCTCCTGCTATGACCTGACTGGGAGAAGAGGAAGGTCTGTCCCCTTTAAGAGCTTTTGAGTTAGTTTTTAGCTAAGCTAGCCATGAGTGAAGCTGCCTACTTGGAGGGAGGGTCTTACAGCTCTCTTTTTCTGGACTGTGTGTAGGGCTATGCAGTATCAGTAGCAGACTTGTGGAAAGACAAAGCTGTGCTCTCTGCATACTGAACATGTCTGGTTTGCAAGGTCAGGCTGCAGCTTGGAAGGCCCAGGCTGCATCCCTGATGTGGGCTGACTGTGCCTTCCAGACATGATACTGAATCTCTCTACATCAGAGGAAAACAGAATGAACAAAGACACTGTGAAAAATGTCTGCCATTCAAGGTGACTTTTGGGGTGATCATGAAGTAAAATGGAGCAATTGTGGAGTAATAAATCATAAGCACAGAAAATTCAATACAGGTTAGAGGTTGCAGAGTTTGAACCTGTGAAGTAGCTGCTGACACTGACTGAAATTGGCAGTGTATACTTTTTGGGGGATGGTGAAACTCTAGCTAGTTTGAGGACAATGTTTTCATTATGAATCAGTGGATGAAGTCACTTCTAGACCACTGTTTCTATGGCAAAGATAGGAGAGATTGAAAAAAATGTATGTGCGCACACACCAATGCACCTACGTTAAAAATCTAATAGAGATAGATATATATATATATATATCATAAAACACTTAAGATTTTAAACATATGCATATCTAATGTATGTCCTCTGGACCAAACTAAAATCAGTCTCGTACAAAGCTGCTTGGCATCCTGTCTGACATGGATAATAATTCAGAACAGGTACAAACTACAGGGTATTTTTATTACTGGCAGACACGCTTGTGCCCAGATTCTCCGTGCTGCAGTGCAAACCCCATTGTACCAACACATGCAGGAACTGGGGATTGCCACAAGCCAGCTTCAGGAAATCCTCTTAGACTTCTCAACAGCGTGAGCAAACTTCTTGGGTGTGTCTGTTTACTCTCTGCAATAAATGCAGTGGGAGGGAGAATAAATATCCCAGTATGTTCTGTGTGAATCAGCAACTTCATGGCTTCATACCAGCCCAGCCTGGGCTATTGAACTGGTTGCTGTTGTGAGATTAATGGGCTCCAGACTCTGCTGTTGGGTACTCAGAAGCTCTGACTATCAAAACAAGACAGAGGTCACGTTAATACCATATTGAGGGTTGATTTGTTTATAGCTTCATTAAATCCAGCCCGTAATGAGTCCCCAGGTCATGCATTGAGATTAAATTCCACTGATAATCTGACCTTTAATCTCTGCCCTCAAAGGGATAATAGCTCCCTCCCTCCCTCCCTCTCTGGGAAGAGAAGGAAGTTTATCAGATAAAGCCTGTGCAGTGCTTTGAAGGCGTGAAATACTACGTGTGATTATTCAGGATTCTTGAATGTCTTATCTCTTCCTGTGTGTAAAGTGACAGGCTAAATTCTACTCTAAAAAAAATACTTCCCTAATAATGTAGGGAATTTGATTTCTAATAATTTAGACATTACTTCTTTTAGTGTTTTATTTAATTTTCTGTATTTTAGAATTAAAAAAAAAAAAAGTAAATTCTCTATAGATGGAAGAATAAGCATCTTCCAAGTGCCTGTGGGTAGAAGAAGGGGGAGTGCCACTAGGTGCATAATTAGCTTGAGATGTTGTATGCAGTACAAGGCCCAGAAGTGTTACAAAATAAATTTTCCTCTTTAAAAAGCCACACACTGTGGCTGGGCAGAATCTCCTTGGAAATTTCTCTAAAATATCTCCAAAGAATCTCTCTAAAAATTTTATTTTCCTTCTCTTCCCCAGGAGGTGTCACTGGCTGGCTAAAGTAGCAACCAGTACCAAAACAGACCAGTGTTTGATGAGCTGTGCATACTGGTCTCAGATTTGTAGCACAGGAGCAAATCCTCAGCTTCCTGTGAGCTTCCAGGCAGATGGGCCATTATTTTCCCAGTAAATGTTCTTTGGACATGAGGGATGATGCAAAAGGTGAACCAAATAAAGCCACCTTCAAGGCTGTGGAGAATGACCCTCTTCTGCTTTGTAAGAACCCAAAGAAGAATCTCTCTTCTGTCTTCAGTGAAAGGTGCTATCAGTACTTTACCTTTCACTTACAGTGCTGGAGCCAGTTCTGGGTTCAGAAAGTCTGGGTTGTTATTGGGCCCCACTCAAATCCCAGTGCCAGGTGCCTTGTTTCATCTCAGGTGATTTGTGTAGGTGTAGAGGCACTGTCAGTTCCTAGCAGTGGTTATTACATTAGGGTTTTAAAATAAACCTCTTTCTGTCTTTGATCAGGTCTCTTCTGTGACATCTGGGTTTCAAGCAGCAGTTGATTTGCTCAGTCCTTTGGCTTTATTTCAGTTCTCTGCAGTCACCCGAGGAAAGGAATCCTCTTCAGAGCAGAGTAAGTGTCAGATGGCTTTTTACAGTGCTACTCTGTGTCTTTTTGTGTGTGGTATTGGTCTCTTAAGTGAAAACTGTACTCAAACCATTCCAGAAGCAGCACTCTCTTTGCTCATTTAAAGCCACCTTAATAACTTATGAAGAGGCAATTGGAAGTTCCATTGGACCTTGGTCCTCTTATTCCCAAGAGAAGGTTTTGAATATGAGTGTTTTGACAACTTCTGACTTGATACTTGTGTTTTCCTCAGCCACTGGCTGCAGCATGGGGCAGGCTGCAGTAAGTGAAGTGATTTAAAGATAGATCAAGGCATGAGCAAGGGAGATGTGAGTTTGCTTATTCAAGCTGCAAACCTGGAAATTCAGACTGGAATTTTATTTCTCAATTCACGACTTGGAGATGTAGGATTCTCTGCATCTCTGTAGGCCTGTCATTTTGTGGCCTGTCTTGTATGGATATTTAAAAGGAGCATCTGAGGTGAGAACATTTCCCCGTACAGTTGATAAATGTTGCTCTTCTATTGTGATTTTATTCTCAAGCTTTGCTAGGAAAACTCCACCGTGTTTCTCTCTCCACCTCCCACCCCCTTGGTGTTTGTTTGGGTTTTTTGTTTGTTTAGATCTTCAGAGTCTCAAAATTTTGGGCCTGGCTTACTTCCTGTACCTGTTCCTGTTTTCTGGCTTGGAGTATACATTGAGTTTTCTCACTCACCAGAGATTCCACTTCAGCAGGTACTGCACATTTACAATATAAATGTTGTATATTTTGACTAGGGTATTTTCCAAAATCTTGATTTAAGGTCTCTTCATGTATTTTCAAGAGAGGCTTTCTGACATTACTAAAACCACTCAGTAAAGCCACCCCTGCATTCAGTGGTTCTTGGGCTTCGTGAGAAGGATTTATGAAATATAGGCACAGTGTTTATCATGAAAGGAAGTACTCAATCTACAGCTTTTAAAAAGTAGGGAATATAAATACCCAAGATTAAATTAAAGCTCATGAAATAGGTATAGCTGTGCTAGTTGTATTGATTATAGTAGAAACTTTTCTTGCTCAGAAGAGTTTCTGGGTATCAGAACAAATCTTGCAGCTCAAAGAGGTGAAGGATGGGGGGCTATCTGCCTGATGATATTTGCTCACCAGCGTTCTGCATTGCATATGGTGTGCAGTCATGTCACAGAGCCTGATTTCCTGTAGTCAAACACCAGAGAAGAAAGAGAACAGAATCCACCAAGAGCTCAGCTCGAAATACTTTTCCTGCCAGCTCATAGGAAGAATTCCAGCCAGGAACGTGAACTTGCAACTTGATTCCTGTGCATGTCCTTCTCTTTGAGTAATTTTCAGGGGGTTGTCTCATCTTTCCCTGTCTGTCTTTCATTACAAATGTGGCTTAACTAATCCGTGTGTGTCGAGGAGAGGTTTTGTAGTGCACTGAGCTTTGTTGTGTCCTGTGCACTCAGGGCAGCCCTCAGTGAGGTGCAGAGCTGTGTGCCAGCAGTACAGCTCTGAGGCAGCCAGCTTGTTGTGGAGACGAGGCCCTTCAGCTGAGAATATCCACATAGTTCATAGAATATCCACAATAAGAGAGGGGAAGGGGAAAAGTGAAGAAAATTGAAGGGTGGAAGGAGCGATGTCTCAGACTTCCACTGTGATACCCGATCACCACCACGTTGTGCCTTGCTGACCTCCATCAAACCCTCCATGAGTTGCACCATGGAAACCAACAACTCTCACACACGTGGCACAGATGTCCACGGCACAGGGTGATTTATGTGTTGAGTCTTTGTGGGCCACCCCAGAAACCCTGACGTACGCCACAGCAGTCCAGAGGTGCTTGCAGCACTTGCCAGCATTGTCCCATCCGTAGGATGAGGCCTCAGAGCTTTCCCTTCTTGCTCTCTGCTTGCCATGGCATGCTGTCAGTGTGCTGAGAGCTCTGCAGTGCTGGGTGGGCCCCAAAATCATTTTGTGTCCCTCGCTCAGAGAGGGTGGGCGCAGGGGCGGTGGATCCCCGGGCGGAACACTTCGTGCGTGACTCTGTAATCTGTGTTTTTGCCTCCCTTCCAGCATGCAGCAGGGCAAGATGTTTTTCTTTATTGGAATAACAATGGCTGTGATCCAGGGAGGCTATGCTCGCCGAATCAAGCCAGGAAATGAAATCAGAGCTGTAAAAAGGGTAAAAAAAATAAAAAATTCAATATTTCTTTTTCTTTCCTCCCCACAAATCTGATATGTTAATTTTCAGTCTGAAGTGCAATGAAGGGTAGTTGGAGGCTGTAAGTGTATTTGTCCAATCACAAGAAATTTCTGTCTCGTCTATTCAGCTAAATGACTTCTCAAAACTGGTTTTGGGCACTTATCTGTCTAACTAAACTTTGGAACATTAGAACCCTTTCTTGTGATATGAGCAACAATATTATTGACACTTTGTGTTCTTCATATTTAATTGCAGTAAGGAATGAGAACAGGTTGTCCATCCGTGCAAGTTATGTAAAACATTGTGAAGAGTATGCTTTATTTCAGTGATTTCTCTTGCAGTGCAGACATTGAAACTACTAAAGCTGCTTCATGGCTGATCTCTGACTCTCTTTCTGGGAAATTATTTTCAGTCTGACTATCTTTGTGCTTGACAGGCTTTCCCTAGAGTATATTTCAC
This sequence comes from Platysteira castanea, assembly GCA_013397175.1. Taxonomy (NCBI): domain Eukaryota; kingdom Metazoa; phylum Chordata; class Aves; order Passeriformes; genus Platysteira; species Platysteira castanea. The sequence goes on along the minus strand of VYXC01011606.1, from coordinate 3,591,515 downwards.
TGCTGAGCAGGGAGAAATAGATTCTTTTTCCAATCTTTGGTTTGTGATCATCAGTATTACACGTAACAAAAGCATGTACAGACCGAGGTTTCACGGAAAAAAGTGTACATTCCTTTGTTTTGCTTGGCTCTTCCCTCACAGAGATGCTGCAGCTGCTGCACTGGGATGACAGGGAACAGCTCCCTGCAGTTTATACAGCTGTGGGGACAGTAGATATGTCTTGTCCTTTACATTTGTGTGTGGAACTCAACAAAGCACTACCTTGGCTCCTTGGCAATAGCTTTGCTTGGACTGTTAGAGCCTTGATTAATGTATTTTACATTATTTTGAGGCTGGTATGATTTCAGTGGTGGTAGGGTAGAAGATTTCCAAACCATTGCATTCCAGTGAATTGACTCAACTTCTCCTAAAGTGATTTCTGCTGGTGAAAAAATCTCCACCCTGGTCCCTGGCAGGCAAAGTTGATGTCAGGCTGCTGGTGTCACGTTTCCCTGTGGATGAACATCAGCTGCTGTTGGTGCTGCTTCATCCTCCACATCGGCTTCCCCCATGTGCTCTGCCAGCCTGCTGTGTTTGCTGGCACTGCACTGCCCTTTGCACCTCTCATTTTTATACTCCTTCCTCAGCCCTGCACTGGGACGTGAGTTACCTCAAACCCTCTTTTGCTGGGCTGAAGGCTCCTCCTGAACACCCATGTCCACGATGCAGAGCCCCCCGGCCCTGGGGCACTGTCTCCAGGGATGCCAGTGGGTTTTGTGGAGTTCCCCCTTTTGCTGAAGTTACTCTGGCAGTTTGTCAATCTGCACCGTATGGCAAACGTGGCCTCTCTTAGCACAGTGGTTACAGTAGCTCATTTATCACTGAATCTTCAAAATGAGGCACTCAGTGGCAGTGAATACCCTCCTTTATCACACACGAAGCAGATCTGATCTGTCTTTTCTGCAGGAGCTCTGTAAGCGAGGGAGACATCACAGGGGAAGTCCAGCTTTTGGAGGAGATGAAGAATGCTTTTTATTTTGGGGGTTTGAATTTTAGATGTACCCTCTCCTCCCTTTTTTCCTCTTGGCTACAGAATTCTGAAAAGTAAAGATAAAATCAGCCAATACAGCTGAGCAAAAGCAGAGGAGCTGTAGTGCTGCTGCATGCAAGCATTTTCTTCTCTTGTGCCAGCTCTGGAAATGAAGAGTTAAAGCCAGATTTCTGTCCAGGTCAACAGAGAACAAGATAAAAAATCCCCCCAACACGACAGATCTGTAGAGAGAGAACTTGCATGTGGTGTGCAATCGTGATAGTGAGAGGGAACAGAAAAGTTCATTGTGCTGGTGTGTGGCCATCCAGGTGACTTTGAAATGTCTGCTTGGGAAGAAAGGGCTTTCTGCTTGTGACTTGTGAGCTGTCCCATCAGCGGAAGGGAACTGGCAGGACACCTAGAGTTAGGCTTTAACAAGCACGGCTCAGATGTGACCGTGTGACTCATTCCTTTTGCAGGCTATTATGTTGCTGATTCCAGCGTTCCTGTTAATTGGATGGGCTGCAAATGTGACCATGCTGAGCGCTGGACTGTTGCTGTACTCCTTCGGTGAGCTGTTCAAACGGCACTGCAAGCTAAGCACAAATGATTTTTCTTCATGTATTTATTCACACTGTTAAAAAAGATGCACTCCTAATTTCAAACTACAAGTAACAGAAAGTTGACACTTTGGTTTATGAAATATGAAAGAAACAGTGTCTGGGGTTTTTCTGATGCTGTTTGTATTACAGGAAGTTGCTATGGTGCTATTTGGAAGCATCCCCAGTGCTCCTGTTGTCCTGTCTCACTGGGGAGCTCTTGAGGAAGTTTTTATTTTACACCCTCTTAACAGACCTAGAAGCAAACTATTCACTAAATAGCTCAGCTCAGGAAAAAAAGCAAGATACTGTATCTTTGTACCTGCGCGGTGGTTGGATTATTTCTTAGACCATGGGCTGGAGATCTGCACACTGAGGGTGTTCAGACTGAGCGAGAGTGAGGGTCAGATGTTTTAAGTGTTTGCATAATTCTGCCAACCTAAGCTGTTGTTCAGGGAAACAGTTATGACCGAAATCGGATCCATCTACTGGATGTCTAAAAAGAGATTTCAGGTATTACCAATGCTGCTAACTAATGTTAAGCAGCTCCATATATGACTAATTACAAAAGTGGACTTCTCTTTTGCATGGGACAGCTTGATTTAGGAGTAAACTGTAAACCACAAAATGCACCTGTTGAGTCTATTATTTGTCTGGGGCCGGCTGTGTGTTTGACAGGTGAGGAGTGAGAGGAGGTGTTCATTTTGTTTAACCATGTTTGAGTTTTCCCTGGCCCCTTCCTGTGCAGACAACTCCATTTCTTCACAGTTAAGCCAGCTAGAAATGCCTCTGTGAGAGTTCTTTTCCCCTTCTCTTCCTCTCTCTGCCCAGCAGCTGGACACCTGCAGTTAAAGCAACCTTGAACAATCCTGCCCTCCCACTGTACTTTCCTCTCCTTCCCTTCCCTTCCTTCCCTGAAACAATTCTGCTTTGTATGGTTGAGATGCTTCTTTCTTGGCAGAAAAGGCCCCTATTTCGGCAAGAGGGCAGCGATTGCTGAACAACTCTTGGCTTTTGTGTCCAAAAAATTTTGTAACCTTTTCTTCTTGGACGTGAGTGTCTTATTTCCCAAGACAGCCTCTCATCCCTGAGTCTGGTGCACTGCCTGCACAGGGACAGTGTCACTCTGGGTACAGCCACCTCATTGTCTGTTTGGAACACGAGCGATTCCCTGCTCCACCTGGTAAGACCACAGTGATTTGGAACACTGCCAGCTGGCTGATCTGCCCCGTACATCCCTGTCCCGTGGGCTCACTATGGGAATGAGGGATGCTAATGTGAAACATCTGCTCGGAGCACTTTCGGCTCTGGGCTCTTCCTGCAGGTCGGCTTGGAGGGGGTGTTTCCAGTATTGAACTGGATTAAACCTGATGACTCAGTGGTGGTGGAGTGCCCAGAGCTCAGCATATTTCTCTGCAGCAGTAACGAGTTTGGGCCACATGTTTTTCACTGTTGCTCTTGTCTGTTCTGAGCTCTGCTGTTCACTGACAGTCTCTTCTGTGGATTTTTCCAGCTGCAGCCATTGTTATCCCGTGTTTGTCAGCAGTGGTGTCAGGCTATGGTGAGTGTCCTTCCTGCTCTGACCGGTTGCCCTTGGCCGTACCACTGACCTTTGCACTGACTTGGCTCAAATTATACAGAACTGACCTTGAGTTTAGTGAAGCATCAACAGGAACAGTTGTGGGTCCATCTCAGGCCATTCTGCAGGGGAGCACAGGGAACCACCCCGGCTCACACCTGTCTCATAACTGATAATTTCAGCACCAACAGCAAAGCTCTGCTCAGTGACCATCAATATCACACCCGAATTTTGTACTGTGTAACACAGTCCATTGGGATGGGGAAACTGCAGCAACCTCATTGCTGGTGGTGGTGAAGATGAGAAGTGGGCAAAGGCCACAAACAGCACTGAGGAGGGAACAACCTGGGCTCTCTGAAAGAGACACCAGCCATCCCTGCCAGCAGTGAACTCATTTCTTGCTGATTCCTTAGAAAAGACCTCCTAAGGAACCTCCTGAAACCTTCTGGCACTGGTTGCTATGTAACCTTATAAAGCAGATGTAGCTGTGGTGCCATCTGTGGATAACACGGCTTTGGGTCAGCTGGGCGCCAGGACTGCAGTGCTTGCTGAGGGGGAAAAGCACAGCTTTGCTCATTAATGTTATTTTTATGTTGCTCTTATTTAACTTGCATCCACACTTCTGTTTTTACTGTACACCAGGGCCTCAGAAAACCTTGTGTATGGTGTTTTGGATAGGTTTAGGGGTTTTGGGGAGGTGCAGAACACGCACTACAAATTGTCCCGGGAAAGCACTTGCACCAGGCCCTGGTGTTTATGCAGTGAAGCAAGTGTGAGGGCCTTGGTGGAGGGCAAGTAAGTGCAGATTGGCCACAGGGTGTGAAATGATGGGAGGGGGTGATGTGAGTGGGAAATACCCCCAAGAACAAGGCTCCAAGAGCTCCAGTTGTGCCCTGCCCCAAGCAAAACCCAACACAGTGTCACGCTCTGCTTGCACAGGCACTGCCGGCCAGAAGGGACGAGTCATGGGCATCCTGAGGAGCCTGGGCGCCCTGGCCAGAGCCCTGGGACCCATCCTGGCAGCTGCAGGTGAGTGTGGCCTCGTGCTCCTTCCTCCCTTTGGCACCAGACAGCGTGGGTGGGGCAGAAGGGGCACGGGTACCCCCTGCATGGGGTCAGAGCCCCTGAGCATTTTAGGGTAAAGGGACAGAGGAAAGGAAAGCAGCCTCAGAGCTTGAACTTGTGCTGACGGTAACAGCAAACAAGCCAGAACCTGTTTCCTGGGTGCAGCCACGTGCCAAGCTCCTGGCACCCACTGGCTCAGCCAAGGGGTCAGTAATTCTGTTCAGCTGTGCGGGTACCATGTGAGCATGACAGCTTTGAGGGCATTCACACATCTGCAAGGACAAGCACAGTAACAAGATGAATCCCCTTTCTTCTGCAGTTTACTGGCTGGCCGGGGCAGAGATTTGCTTCACTGTCTGTGGAGCTTTTTTCCTTATCCCCTTGGCTTTACTCAGGTCAATAAAACAGCAGACAAAAGAGGAGTAGGAAGGAACTACAAAACGATCACCAGCTTCCACAGATCTCTACAAGACCTGACTCTGCTGAACAAAGAGGAAAAGGAGGATTTTGATCTTCTGGAAGGAGATACACGATCACCATTTGCAGCAACAACACACAGCAGTTATGTTTAAGGTGGCCTCCCAGCCAGCTGGGTTAGCTTTGCAAATAGAAAAACACCAAACACATGAAAACAGACACACACACCCCAAAGAGTTGAGTAAGGCATTAAGAGTAGCAGAGAAGCAGAGACAGGACAACAGCAGCAGGCCTGGAGCCCTCCCCACGCACCAGGTGCTGTTGCACACAGGGCTCTGCTCCTGACCCCGAGCTTCTGCAGGGGCTGGGCTGCAACAGAACAAACCCTCAGGACCGTTCTGATGGGGTTTTTGTACAACTGGTACGAGAGCTCTGCGAATGCTGCATTCACACCTGCAACCGTGATGGTCAAATAAAAGCAGAAGCATACTCCTCCCCACTGGTACTTTGGCACAGGTGGACTGTTTTTAATACACAATTACATTTGGAGAGATGTTTTATATTTCTAATACTGTGTGATGTTTTTGATGACCAAGTCCTGTTCTTTTTGCATTACAATAAATGGTTACATTGTACACTCCCGCAGTCAGTTCATTACAGTTCTTACACTCGTCTGAACTGAACATCCTGGTCTGGCTGAGCCAAAGTGGGGCCTGAATTTTACCCAAGGTGCCAAAGTCCTCCTTGAGGGAGCCAGCGATGGATGACAGCACAATGCTGACCCCAGCAGTAGGTGGGGAAGGAACCTCCACCAGGCTCTGCCCACTGCTTAGCTGGGAATCTCTGGGAAGGGAGCCCTGCAGTAGCCACTTTGAGTATTTTCTGAGAATGAAAGCCATCATTAATCAACACAATTATCATTAAAAGAAAATAAAGCAAATTAGGCTACAGAATAAAAGTGCACAAGTTTTGAAAGCAGAGCATGATCTTTTTTTCAAGAGTTTTATTTGTGAGTAGAACTTAATGATACAAGAAAGAAAGAAAAATACAGGACTTTAATCTGCCCCAAAGTGTGTAACCATACCATACATGACTACATTTCATATTGTAATACAAAGAACTAAAAGAACAAACTACAAAATTAGAAATTAAGAGTCATTGCATATGTGGTCAAGATAAATGGAGGGACTTCAGTAAAGAACTGAAACATACAGCAATTAGTCATTTAGTTACGACCCTGCAATAAAACACAATTTAGCAAAATAAGTGTTGTTTGCTTCCTAGTGTACAAGGACATACAAGGTTAGAGTAGAAGCTGAAAGCCATTCGTGCCATGCAGTCCTGCCTGAGCGCTGCTGTCCCGGGGCTCCTGCCCAGTGCCCGCCTGCTCTGTCCCACACAGGCCCCGTCACCTTTCCCACGGCACCAGTGGCCACCTCGATACCTCTGTTCTCACTTGAACACTGACAGCTCAATTCCACTTCCAGCTGTTGCCCCTTTGCTGCCCAAAACCAGCCCGAGGCATCTCCCAACCTGACACAGGCCTTGCTCTGCCCACCCAGAGCTGCCTCCAGCCACTCCACCTGCCCGGCCTTCCGTGCTTTCTGCTGCATGAATGTAAGGCATTAGTTCTCTGCTATTTACCAATTGCAACATTTAATATTGTCCTAAAAGGTTACATCCATGTTCTGTTGTGTTACAGACACTTACTGTGAGTCAGCGTGTTGCCCCAACCCCCATGGGGTGTTGGGGTTTGCTGCTGTTAAACCCGAAATGCAAATTCTAGAAACCAGAAACGGGCACCACCGTGCCGGCCCTGGGCCAGGGAACAGCACTCATTTTCCAGAGAATTCCGCAAGCTTGACCTACCTGATCTTAAACTACTTTTACAATTAGTGATAGACAGAAGCATGGCAATAACTGGGAAATAGTGAACTCAGTGGCAAGAGTGATTTGCCATGCTGCACATTAAACAAACATTTATAGCAAACGGTGAAAATACACCTTTAGGGTTACACAGGATTTCTGTACTTGACTGCTGGCAACAACAACAAAAAGATTTAAAGAAATGCCAGCCTTTGTAAGTGAAAATTACTATAAAAAAAGGTGAAATACTCAGTGTAACACATTTACATTTTGATCAGTGGGAAGGAACAAACACAAAAGGCTGCACATGGGGTTCATGCACAGCAAGGTTGCATGTGCAACAAAGGGATTTTTAAGAGGATGAAAAAACCTGTGCTAAGGCCCAAAATACATCTGCCCATGCTCCACACCACCAGCTGAAAAACTTCTGAAATACTTTTACTTCAGTTACTTTTTAACCTTTTCTAACAGCCAAATCACCCCGTGACTCAGCGAGGCAAGAGCAAAGACAGATTTCCCTTAAACTGTAATTCACTAGAAAGAAAAAAACCAGGCCAAGACTGGGCTCTTTGAACACACAACATGATCAGAACACACCACAGACATTTCAGTCCTAGACATCAAAGACTGATTTCACCAGCCAGTTATAAAATAAAACAAAGTGGAAAACACCTTCATTTTGTAACAATAGTGAGAATGGAGAAAGAGAGGAAGCAATGGAGAGCCTCAAAGCTTGGCCAAAACACAACCTGTACTCACTCACAAGCTTGCAGAAGTTTACATGTCATTCAAGAATACACCCCCCCTTGAGAATACCACTGCAAAAGTATCCTCTCTAGAAGTCAAAATTCAAGAAATTTAATTGTGACTTGGAAGAGAATATTGGAAAGAACACTTCTTGTGGTAAGCAATGGGCATTTTATTTTTATTTGTGAATTTTTTATATTCTTTTGCAAAGCAGTGCAGGCTTTAAATTAAAAATAGTGAATCAATGCCTTCCAATGGAAGTCATTTACATTTGATTACAAACTAGGGATCAGATCTGTGGCAGCTGCTGAACACACAAGATTAGCACCTTTTTGGACATTAGTTTCTGGTTATAACCCTAAACAATCAAGCCATAACTTGAGGGGCTGGTTGGATTAATTGTGGCATTCATTTACATAGTAAGACGAAACACTCAGTACAATCTGGTACATTCTAGTGGTTAATGGATTTTAAAATATGACAGTGTTTCTGCAGTGGGTTGGCCTTTAGGAGTCACTCTTCTTTTTGCTCTTCTTCAGGAAGGAAGGAGTGCGAAACTTCTTTTTCTTTTTTGATGGGGACTTCCCTGGAGATTCATCACTACCTGCATCAGCAGCTGTCCCCTCCTCAGCTGTTGGGGTTGCTGGCTCTTCAGTGGGTTGGGACTGAGGTTCCTTATTTTCCACTGCAGGTGGTTCCGTTTGGCTTTTGGGCACATCTTGATCACATCTCCCTTCCTCCTTTCCTAAGGGAGGGAAGCCGAGTGCTTCCGAAGGCTCATCGGGGGTGAGATCTGGGAGGGTTTGCTTGAAAGTTGCAGCATCACTGTCATCTCTGTAGGTCTGGTCCTGCCGTGTCTCTGGTGGACGGACAGACAGTGACAGTCAGTTTACAAAAGTGTCCCTGGAGCAGGGCAAACTGAGCAAGTGGATGGTGAGCGCGCTCTATAAGAAACTAATATATTTACTTTGCATGAAAGCCTTTGTAATAGGGCTGTTCTCCAGCTTTGGGCACAGAAGAAATAAGACATTCCGAAGTTCTGTTTGTTTTTAAGCTTCTTCACACAGAACAGATAAAGCTGAGTTGCATCAGCAATAAAGTAACTGTTCAGACCTCGCTCCTGTTTTACTTGTGACATTTGCAGGCAACACAAGATTTTAGTGCAATAAAGCAGGAATTAAACCTACAGTTTTCACTGGCATTGAGTAGAGTGTTTTGCAATTTCATACCTTTATTCTTATTTCTTTTGGAGATATAAAACTAATTGCTGATTTGCAGTGATCCCATACACGCAAATCCACTAATTTCTAAATTGTTGGCTTGCCAATTTATAATCCCAATGAAGGGATTTTCATAATACTCTTCCATGAGATCTAACTGATGTTGCTTCAAAATATAATTTCCTATCACAAAGGCTTCACTTTTTTTGCAAGATATGAGTACATATTATGGATTCCTATAAGTAAAATCCATGTAGTTTATCAAATGAGCTCAGCAGGTTATGCAATACAGCTTGTTTTGTTTATTGTATGTGTTGTCAACAGCAAAACTCACCCTGTAAAAGGGAACATCAAGAGTCCAGTGGTAACTGTATGTCCAAAGGGGGAACTGAACCACTCCTCCCTCAACTGCAACACTTTCCCCACTCACCGCTGTGCTTTAGGGATGTTCTGTTTAAGGCTCCTCTTTGTGCATGGTTTCAACAAGGAGCACTTTGTGGAGCTCGCTGCAATGTTCTCCGTGCACCGCAGCCGAGCAGCGTCCCATTAGCGGTGTCACATCTATCCCCACTGATGTTACATAAGGAGGAATTTAGAACAAAATCCAGGCCATGCTCATTGTGAGGCACAAATGAAAGGCAACTATTTTTGACTCCTTTTGAGATCTTGTTTGTTTTAATTTGAAAAGACTGAAGGCTTTCACAAGAATTTACAGAAAATACTTGATCCTTTCACATTTTTCCTATAAAAATGACAGTTATTTTTACTTCTGCCAGATGGGATTAATAATCCTCTGATATATTTTAGAGGGCTCTGTTCTATGAATACCTGCTAGGAAACAAACATGTTTTGCCTAGAGCACCATGAACTTCTAACAGGTTAAATAAACACCACACACTAGTATCCAGTGCCAAACACCCGGAATGCACAAGTTAGCAGTTTAAAAGTTATAACGCAGGCAGGATTTAAATCAGAGCAAAAAAGAGAAAGAAGTTATGTACAGTACAAGCTGCCTCCTGAAGCTGTAGTTTAGTCTATGTACGGGAGACACAAATTCCTAAGAAACACCAGTTACAATTCTTCACTACCACTACACTGCTTTTGGATTTCATTTGACTTTTCAGGAATTAACTGAAAACATTGCTGAGCTCTTCTCCCTGGGATCCAGTGACAGGGTGTGTGGGAATGGTTCAAAGCTGCACCAGGGGAGGTTCAGACTGGACTTTAGGAACATTACTGAGAGAATGGTCAGACACTGGAATAGGCTTCCCACCTACTGAGAGGTGTTCAAGACCCCAGGCCTGTCAGTGTTGAAGAGGCATTAGGACAATGAGATTTAACTTTTGGTCAGCCCTGAAACTGGGTCAGGCAGTTGGACTAGATGGTCACTGGAGGTCTTTTCCAAGTGAAAAATATCATATTCTATTCATTAGTTGGCCCAGTTTTTAGAACAGGCACCATATTGGACCGTCAGTTAGGTTTATTTTATTTTTTTAATATTAAGTTTAAAATAAAGTTTTGAAGTTTTAAAAAAGGGATTAGAAATTCTTCAAATTAGAGAATAGGAAGCTGCAGGCATTCAAAAAGCATTTGCCAGCTGGCCTAAGCATTGAATAAATATAAATGGGTTTATAACTCATTAACCCAGGACTGCTATCCTTCCAAGTTTGTCAAGTTCCCATAATCCTTACTAAATGGGTTAACACAATGCTGGAATCAAGCAAACATCTGTTTATCTAGTTTGCTAAGGACAATATTTTACCAGAATTAGGAAGATTTACAAATTCTACATTCAATAAAGCCAGCACACAACATGTAAACACCCTGCTACTCTACTGGATGGATTTCAGTAATGTAACTAGAAAGACTTAAAAACATATTTCATGCTGCAAAACCTGTTTACAGTTTAAGAACTCAGCAGTACCTTAACATTTTAAAAGGTTTTTTTAAATAATCATGTTTATATCTGTGCTCTCCCTTTATATATATACTGTGGTGTAAGAGTTTAAAGCATAACATCAATACTGTTGTGTGTTTACAATCACATTACTTATGAAACTAAAGGTTTATAGGTGTTTGGGTTTTTTTCAACACACAGATGTGGACAAACATACAAACTAGGCTATAATTGAGTTAACATAAAACACTTGACTGACTTCAGCTACACTTAAATAGAAAGAATATGATGAATCAAAGTTGAGAAGAGGTTGTATACAGAGAACACTGTCATTCAACAGAACCTTCCCCAACCAAGGTCATCATGGTGTGAACTTCCAGTTACTCTCTAAAATAAGCTTTGTATGTTTGTCCTGGAAAACTTATACAACTAGAAGAGTTTGTGGAACACAATTCTCTGTTTAAAAGAACTTTTAAGTTTTAGAACTTTATCAGTAGCATCACAGGTGTCTACAATATAGTTTGACTTTCACACCTATGACAAACACACTGACTTTTGGATATAACAGGACATAGAAACATCCTTATTCCTTTAAAGTATAATCCGAAGGAGCCCTGCAGAGCTAGCCAAAACAGCTGTAGAAGTTGCTGCCACCAAGTACTTGCTGTTATTCCTTGCTTGGAATTTGAATTCCCTACAGTTAACACAAAACATAGGAGTAGTCCCATATCCGTTTCCATGCAGAAGTCTGCTGGGTAAATTTAAATCCATGTCAGTGGATTTTGCACTGGAATAGATTAGGAACTCTTCTGTTTTGTTACCAGGCCCAAGATGTGTGGGCAGCAGCAAACTGTTGGGGCAGAAACTCCCAGGGCTGTTTCAGCTATATCTGCCAGACAACTTCAGACTATTCTTTTTTAAATTGAGGAATCGGACACACAGATATGGAAACACGGACAGTGACTTTCACAGTCTCTCTCAAAGGGGGGAGTGTGCTTTAACATGACATCTGCAACTGCCTGGAATTACATGGAATTAAGAACTAAAGAAATCAACATTACAACTGAAAAAGCCTGCTTTTTTAAAAAAAAAGGCAAAACNCATAGGAGTAGTCCCATATCCATTTCCATGCAGAAGTCTGCTGGGTAAATTTAAATCCATGTCAGTGGATTTTGCACTGGAATAGATTAGGAACTCTTCTGTTTTGTTACCAGGCCCAAGATGTGTGGGCAGCAGCAAACTGTTGGGGCAGAAACTCCCAGGGCTGTTTCAGCTATATCTGCCAGACAACTTCAGACTATTCTTTTTTAAATTGAGGAATCGGACACACAGATATGGAAACACGGACGGTGACTTTCACAGTCTCTCTCAAAGGGGGGAGTGTGCTTTAACATGACATCTGCAACTGCCTGGAATTACATGGAATTAAGAACTAAAGAAATCAACATTACAACTGAAAAAGCCTGCTTTTTTAAAAAAAAAGGCAAAACAAAAAAAAAACCCTTAGTAAACAAAGATGCAAGAGTGAAGCAAAGCACAAAAGCAGGTCAGAGTATGGAATGATACTTACTATGGTAACAGGTATTCTTTAGCATATCCATCTCCTGTTTGTAACGCAGCCACAAGAAGAAAAAAGCACAAGTAGAGAATCTATGCATTCATCACAGCCATTGTGTTACGTTAGAAGAATGGTTGCAACCATTCTTGTAGAAAACAGAATGAGATGAAGTAGTGAATGGCAGACTAACAGACAAGTGATATATCCAATGTACAAGGTAAAGGAAACAAGACAATAATTGGATTACACCTGTTAAAGATTGTAATTTTATCCCTTTTTTAGGGAATTATCAACTTTAGCAGCCCTGCTCTCATTTTAGTTAAAACTATGACATAAGGTGAGCAAATAATCAAATTTAGATTCAAATTGAATAGGAAAAATATTTACTGAGGTGTAATCCAAGTACAATAATGTTTAAGAAATGTGCAATCAGTGAAGAAGATTTACCAAAGCATCTAGATATGTGTCTCGTTCACCATCAGACACTATTTCATTTAGTAGGAGTAATTATCTCACAGAAAATGTACAAAACGGTAGATCAGTTGAGAAACACCAAGAGATGACAAGGCAATTCTGAAGAGATGGAAATTTGTCTTTATATTAATGCACACTTCTTTATTATTGTAAACGAAACTCCTGTTAGACTCACAGTTCAGTGGAGTATCTTGTAGGTAGTACAACAATGAAATACAAGAAGTCATTTACTGTTATTAGCTCTAGTTCATGTACTCCCATGCGTCAGTCACTAAGGATGCAGTTACTGGTTTCCCCGGCCCCCACGGCACAAGAACATACCTTCCTCTATTTTAATCGGCGTACTGGGAGGAGTGCGAGCTGAAGTGGGGTCAGGGGGGCTTTTCTCTTTCTGTGGCCTGCCATCTTCTGAAGGCTCTGCAGGCATAGGCAAAGGCGAATTAAAAAGGCAAATAAAACCTCTCAGCATGTGAGAAAACAAGTGTCCTTTTGCTCATGCATGAAAGATACCAATCCAGTTTTCTGAATCAAAATTCTGCCGGGATATTAAATAATACCAAAACAAGCAAAAGAAAATTAAGCAATAGTTTGATACTAACAAAACTGTCCAAGTCACTGTTGCACTCTGTAGCTCTTTTTGGAGTTGTAGCTGGTTTTTGGTGTTTTGGTTTTTGGGGTTTTTTTAAGAGCGCATGAATAATGAAATCATTTACGAATTGATTTATCATGCTTTTATAAAGAAAACTTGTGAGGAAAAACCACAAGGAAGATATAAACAAGTACGGAGGAAGGGATATGTTACCAGGCCTATACAATATAACACCCTTTTGCTTGCTCTGTATTGCTGAAATTTGGAGTAAACAAAATTGCATCCCAAAAGAAAAGAAGACTGCACAGATAATCAGAAAAACATGCAGTAATTATATGATTCCAAACAGATTTCACAGTGGCTTGAGTATTTGTTATTAGTAAGGAGGGTCCCCCTTGCTTCCAGCTTTAAATAGCCCTAGATCCAAAGGGAAACATTAATAGAGTACACCATATATCGAGAACAACACTAAAGCATTGTTCCATCCAGTTCACCTACACAATTAAAGTGAAATCAGTCACACAGATGAGAGTCAACTGACAGAATCCCCACATGGTGTAGATAAAAAGGTTGTTCCTTGGATTGCAAGAGCAGCTGTACCATGTTAGTAATACCTGAGGCCTCAGCCAAAAGGTCAGGATCGGACCTTAGTGCTTTGATCACTGCAGTATGAAATTCCTTATGGGAGGACTTCTGCCCATCTGGGTCTTCTCCATTCAGATGTGGGATGATTTGCTGCGTGGTCTGACAAGAAACCCATGCAGCAGCAAACCGAATGTTATCTAAAGACTTAGACAGTGATGATACGTCACGATCCTGTAAAGTCTTCATATCTGTTCCTTGAAAGGTGTTTGATCTGCCTTTCAAATCCAGGGATTTTTTATCTGACGTGTTTTGCTCACTGATGGTCTGATTTCTAAGCACTGCACTCTGTTCCCCAGCTGGTGTCTGTCTCAGTAACACAGTCTCTCCATATTTTGATACCTTATCTAAGAAGGATGTGGCATTGTTACTGAGAGAATAAAGGTATGCAGTTAAACAGGCATGAGAGCACAGCATCCCACCCCGCATCACCCAGTACTTCATAAACCAAACACAATAGTTCCTACACTGTTGTCCCAAAAAGCAGCTGCAGGGAACACACATGTCACCTTGGTTTTCTCAGCCTTCTGAATTTACATTTTTTGGAGTCAAAGTTCTCACAGTTTTCATGTAAATAAGAGCCAATGTTTACTTAACTGTTCTTTTTTGTTATCATTCTTTTACAATGAGAAAAATCATTATGGACAGTCTTTTTAACCAGTGTAGTTGGAGAGGTGTTAACCTCAATTTCCAATCCATTGTCAGATCGAGAAATGTATAAATATTGAGAGAAAATAAACACTTAGTTTCATTCGCCTTTTGACATCTCAGTGTGCAAGTGTGGTTCTTTCTCTTGTCCTACAGCCACACACACACTGCAAAAGAAACAGCGCTTCTGGTTCCTGCGTCACTCAAATTCAAAACCTCACAGCAGATGAGCATTGGAAGTATCATTCCTTAAAATTATACAAAAGTAAAGCAGAAGAACCACTTCAGATGCAGCAACGGCCTCTTTTTAGAGCACAAATCTGTCATAATTCTAGGATAATTGAAGAAGTCCATTTTGGTAGAAGTCCCCAAGATGTCACATTTCCAAGCAACAATTAAATGTTGTTCTGTATCTTCTCTATTCAACATATTTCTCAAATCGACAAATTTCAATGACTTAGAAACCTGCAGTGTTGCTGCTATAAAGCACCACCATTCCCTCACCCTAGCCTAGGCTCTAGGGAAACAAAGCAGAACAAAACCAGTACCGAAACACCTTTTTGACTCAAGTTTCCAGCTTTCAGCTTCTTAACAGCTGGAGTAACTGGCCCTACTGCCCAGTTTGTCTATAAGGACAGTTTTAGAGTGAGATCTATGCATTTTACAGAACACACTTAAAACACTCAGATCACACATTTTATCTCTAATATACTTTCCAATTTTCTAATCCACACTGGGAAAACTGAAATTTACAAAAGCTGGGTAATTTATCCATGGCCCTTGCAGGTAACCCACCTTCCAATTACTAAAAAACTTACTGGTATCACAGTCTATTGCAGAAAAAAAACACACACAGAGAAACCAACCTTCTGGTCCCTTTTGCTTTCTTTCTACTTCTTTGCGATATTCTTCCAGTTCTCGATCAGTGAGCTTATTGAAGGGGTTTGGTCCTGTTGTGCTCACTATGACTTTTGGTTGATATTCTTTCTCAATTATTGCCTTTGATGCAGTCACCAGTTCTCCCTGGCAAAAGAAAATTAAGATACATCTGCAATCAAGCAGTAACTTGCAGAACTCTTAGAGGTATAGAGGCTACAAAGCAACCAAAAACAAAACAAAAATATAACCTGGAAAATGCTACTTTTTCCTCTTTTGGATTTAAAAAAAAAAATCTATTAGAGATTTTTTTTTTAAATTTGATTCACAGGAGGTTAATATAAAGGCGAAAACAGGTCTCCAGCAGGGAATATCTACCATTAAGCAGTAAATCAAACAGCAGCCAAACAGCCTAGCTGAATTATATTTGAAGTCACAAGAGTATATCAAGTTTCTTTTTTCTCCCCACAAAAGAAACACGATACCAGGCCCACCTGCATGGCAGTCTGGGCACAGAATACTTTTAAAGGGTCAAGAACTCAGCTCATGGGTATTTTTGTTTCTGTTTTGTTTTGGTTTTTTATTATTATTCTTTTGCTTTGGGTTTTTGCTTTGCATTTTTTTAATAACAGAGAAGCCATTCCTAGCAGCTACTATGTAACACCTAACAGATGTTATAGTAAAAAGCCATCTTGTATAAATTCTCTATACACCAGATTAACAGCTGATTACAAGCCATTTTTAAGTAATTAAGGTTAACTGTAATCTGATACAAGTTAGCATATTTAAATTTATAACATTTGTCATACAAGCCAGATAAAAAATTATACAAATAAAAATATAACATTAGCAATTCTAAGTACAGTAAGTTCCAGTGGACAAAAGCAGCTGCATCAGAGATTCTCTAATGTTAAAGTTTTCAGTTTTTCTTCTCTAATCCTATAGTAAAGACTACAGCCACTGGCTTTTCATTGTGTCAGGTACAGAAAATGCTTGCCTGGAGATAGCTGCTCTCCCTCCCAAGTGACTTGTCTAAGCATTTGGGTTTTTTCCATTGGATATACAGAACTCTGACACTAGTCTGGAAATGACTGATGTATGACCTGTGCCCCATGTCATGGTGACAGCCAAACTGTCTTCATTATTGAAAAAAGGTACTTCAACTCCATTACCCAGTAGATATGGGCTACTGATTAACCTGGGTCATCTCCATATGCAAATGTTTTCTGTACCAGTATTTAGAAGAAAGCATTAGAAAGTGCAGTTCAAAAATAGGCAGTGCCTGAACAGAGACACAAACATTCCATCCCATGTCTACACTTCATGGACAAGCACATGATGGCCACTGTAAGACTGATGATGAAATTAGACAGAATGCTGTTTTGGATGATGCCTTCTCCAGCCACCTAAAAACAGAGACTAGACAAGAGTAAGGGAATAAAGGTGGGTATTTATTTGAAAGGCCTCCGAAGGTACCACCCTGGGGAGACAGAGGCTACTTCCAAAATGGACCCCAAGATGGATGACGAGTCATGAGTTCTTCACACTTTTATAGGTTTGGTCCATTTGCATATCAGCATAAATTCACCAATTAAAACTTTAGCTAGTGATATAATTTCTTCAATTTTTCCACCTCTCTCACAGCTATAGTTTACACCTTTAGGACTAGGACAGCCTGAGTGTCCTTGAATAGCAAGCTCAGAGAAGCTTTGTTGTGTCTATCTGGCCTAAGAGAGCAAGTAACAAGCTGCAAGGAACCTCAGAGTTACCCACTAGGCTATACAGAATTTGAAAAATATAAAAGTTAAAACCCAAGACATCAGGATGGCTGCTTTGCAGCAGCATCAGAGCTTTGATGCTTTGCAGCATCAGAGCTGTTTTGGACAAGTTGCCAGCACCAAAGAGGTGACAGACAAGAATGTCTGGATGGAACAAGGACAAGAGCAGTTCTGAAAGCCTCATGCGAGATCTCCAGAAATCTGGTCTCGAGCAATCCAGAGAGGTAAGATAGTTGTTAGAATCTATGCTGCTCTTCAGGAAGCAAACACCAGCCAGCAGTACCAAAGAACAAACTGTGTAACAATAAATCTCCACTGTAAGACCCTGAAAGGAACTGCAGGAAAGAAACACCTCTAAAACATTACAGATCACTTCCATTTCTCCATATAATAAGAGGCAATTTCATTTTATATGCAGAATGTCAGTAGAATGTCAAAAGCCTTTTCTCAACTATATCCATGAAGCATTGATTTGATAGTAACAGCTTTTCTTAAGAGATAATGCATAAAAGGGTCAGATAAACATCAACTTTTGTACAAATACTAATTGTTTTGTAGAAAATTCAAAACACCCCTAAAACTACAGGTCTCAGCTTTTAATGATGGCAGAAAACTGATGCCCATGGAAATTTTGTATTTCCTATCTTTGCCCACACTTCAAACTAAGTCTATAGTTTTAATTGAAACTCAGCATAAGTAGCAGGACCTTGTAAAGCACTGATCTCACGCAGAGTTTCTAGAGTTTTCTGGGATCACAAAATTCAAGAGAGAACAAGACACACAGTACCCATTAGAATCCCTGGAATTTCTAAGAATCTTTGAATGTTTCAAGTTAAATCCAGAGTCACTGGGTAGAATAACTTCTAATGAAACAGAATGTTACTGAATGCCTGTTGGTTTAATCATGACAAACAGCAAGACAGGCTGTTTGCAGATGCCTGGTGCACTGGCATGACATGGCAGTACCTTTGTTAAATACTGGGAATAAAAGCAGCAAATCAAGCTTATCACATTTACTAGATTAAAAAAAAAACCAAAAAAAACCAAAATGAAACCCTCACAAAAGACATCCACAGTCAATACAAACAGTATTTGTACTTGCTGAGTAGCTTTGACCCAAGAGAAGCAGCATTGAAAAGATCAGCGGCAACGACACTGGATTATAAAAGCAGAAAAATTATACAAGAGACCAGAAAGGAAAACTTTTGATCTGCTGAGAGTTGATTCCAGATTAACATATCCAGTTTTACTCAGTATCAATAATATGGAAGCAGTTCAAAGGCCACTAATGAAAATGATACTGGTAGAGGGACTGAGTCTATGTGGGAAATAAATTATAGTAGTGTATTAATAACTTCTGCAATGTGATTATTCTAAACCATGTACAATTCAAGAAGCAGATATGTTTTACTTCCAGAATAGGCCACAGAGCAGTGTTCTAAGAATTCAAAAATACACAACACGAAATGAAACATGGGACAGAAAGAAAACAAGTGTAAAGGACTAAAAAGACAGTACAGAACATATTTCCAATTGTTAAATGTGGCACTAAAATGTGACTTTGCTGAGCTATCAACCTGACCATGCCATTCAGAGATTCCTAAGAATGTTCACAAAAACTGAACAAGAAAATTGATCTGGAGTTACTTTCAGTATTAAAGAGCCTGTAGAGAGAGAATAAATTCCCATAGATTCACACTGTTTCAACATAAGATGACATGAAAAAAATTAAATGTTCTAGTGATCTCATCTAGGGTATGTTGATATCAGTGTTACTTTGATGATGATTCCAAAAGTATTTAGATGCCTATTTGAAATTTGATTGCATGTGTATGCACCCAAATATCAACAGCATTTTCTCTACTGTAAGAAACACTGGATAGATTATATTATTGAAAAGAATGCATTTTCACTCTGTAAGGGCATACACTCCCACAGACACAAGAGGAAAGGCATTTATAACTAGTGATATACAATATACCTTCATATTAAATATGGACCTCATACTTCCTACATGAAAATTTTAGATATTCAAGTAATTTTGCAACTTCTACACTAAATCTGGCTTTTACAGAAAAATTCAAAACTGACCATTATTTAACAGGCAAGCACTTCACCTTGTTCTCGGGGATAAATATGACCAAAACTGGCACTTTATATATGCCCACTCATCTCTCAATCAGACAGTAGGTTCATAGTAATTGTCTAAGTTAACAATTGCTCCTAACACAATCTGATATTAATGCAGTGCCTTTATCCAGAACACCAAGATTCCTGAGGTACTGTTCATGTAGATGTTGACACTCAAACTCAGTGCCACCTCTCGGGCAGCACTGAGAGAGTCTGCTTTAAGAACAAAGCCACAGAATTTCCATTCTAAAGGAAGAGACACAAAATGGGTGAATCCCCTTCTATTTAAAATTACTGAAAATTCATGTGAATTTATTTTATTTAGTATGAGACTGCAGAATGGTCATTGGTAAGAATAACCAACATTCCCTGTCAATCAGCCAAGACTGCAGCAGAAGCTTGGTTAACCAAGTCTGAACAGGAATAAAATTACACAATGCACAAGGAGGTTGTGTTGCAACATGGCCAGGACTTCTCAGAACATGGATAAAGCAAGCGACAAGGCAAAATGGAGTATTCACTGCTGTAGCTGTAGGCACAGGAGCTCAAAGCAGTACATGCATACTGTACACAAGGAGGGATTTTTTTCATCCAAAATAGTGTGCACTTATTTGATATAAATCTCAATGTTAACCGAACATGTAATACATTCTAAGTGTTACTGCAATTACATGAAACTTTTTACATGAACTGTCATTAAGTGTCAAAGAATTTGTCAACTGAGAACTTGTAATTATCTGGTACGTAAAAGTCCCCAAGTCCTTGATGTACAGGATTCTTCAATTTCATTGTAATTTTCAGGTGAGGTTTATGTGGGCTTCAAAAGATTGCTTACACTTCCTTTGTTCCACAAAACATGATTGTTTTATGGCAGAATCTTTCTAGGAAATTTCTCTGATGGTGTTTTTTGTCGTTGTTGTTAATTTTTGGTTCATCAGATTTTCTGGTTTGGGTTGCATTTTTTTCGAAGGAGGTTGTTGGGTTTGGGGGTTTTTTTTCCTTTTTTTTGTTTGGCGATTTTTTGGTTTGGTCTTATTTCATTTTTTTCCCCCCCAAACAGGAAAATATTAAGTATTTGGGTCACAATCCATATTAAAATAATAAAGATTATGAAATAAGCCACTTCTATTTCATAATTACTCCTGTAATTTATATTGTGATCTAATTTTACACACTATTTCAGTCAGAAAGCACTTTCATGACACCACAAAAAACTGAAGCAAATAATTTGGACATCCAAACCCTAACATGATACTACTAGACAAAAATCACATAACCAATAGACCATTTGTTGGTTCTCTGCCATCTATGAAAATGCATGTAAATGATCTGATTACTGTTATAGAAAAGTTATGTCCTTGTTTGAAAATAATACTTGAAATATATCACTGATGAAAAAACACCTGTGTTGTGATAATTATAATAAAAATAATTTTTCACTTTGAAGGTATTACTAACTAGAAAATAAAAGCCATGCACTGCCTGGAAGAATTTGGCTTTATTGTATTTTTCATCTTAAATGCAGAAATGGTGTTTTATTATTTTTCCTTTCAGAATAAGGACAAAACAAACTGCAATGTGAAAAACATGACTATCATATTCTCAGTATGATCCAAGTATCTACAACACAAACTGGCTCACTACATTAGAAAGAGTTATAAAACCACAAGGGTTCCAACAACGGTATAATTTAAAATACTCTGGTTCTTTTTCCATGAAAGGTATTCTGATATTGCGGTTTTAAGGCACGACCTAAAACCAAGAGTTAAGAATCTTTTAGGTAAATTCTGGAGCAGAGGAGGCACTGATGCTTATTTACACCCTGTGCTTCCACACTAGATGTGCTCTAAGAAACGTTATTTGCAGTGTGCAGCTGCTCCATTCAGTCAGCCCCAAGGACTGCCCACCCCAACATGCCCACACCTCATGAACTGATTCTGTATTTAACATATTATGTAAGCACAAACATGACTACAAGTGTGAAAGCCAATCGATTTTGCAAGTGTGGGGCATTACTTTGCAACTCTTGTAGATAACTGCAGGAAGTTTTAAGGAAGCCAGGCGTCTAGCATCAGGAGTTGGCACTGTTTGTCATGTAACACACAGAGTATGTGATATGCTCAGAATTACACTGATGTAATCAGGTCGAGATTAGGCTAACTCTAAATTTATCTCAAATTAGAATAATTCAACACTAACAGCATGCATAAAGAAACCCTCTATATGCAGAACCTGATCAGCACCTTAACACCAAAAGTGTTTCCTCACCAGCTTCTACAGACAAAGATCAAGATCCTTAAGACACTCTTAACAGGGTAAAGTAACTGCATCATCGCATATATATAATTTGAAGATCCATCTATTTTAATTTTTTAAAAGTTTTTAGCCAAATCATTTCTAACAGAAGAAAAAGGTCAGGATAAGGAGAGGTTAAATGAAGGGTGAACAACAGTATTTAGAGCAGTATGACAGGGCAGTACCTTTCTAACAGACAGAGATTTAGCGGGACTAAAAGCCTGCTCTGTGAGATCGAGCCCTTCAATAGATTCCGTACAGTCTGAGAGGGGAGCATCCTGCAACAGTAAATTGAGTAAACAGAGCAAACCGAGCCTGGGCTTTAAAACATCAACCGAAAGCATTGTGATGCTTGCTAAAAACATGCAAAGAAACACTAACTCGTAGATGAAATCGCATATGACAATGAATTGACATGCACACAATATGACACCCAACATGAATAATGCTGTCATCATGATAAGACTTGCCAAACTTTAAAAAGTATTTCAGAAAATACTTATCTGGGGCAGTTGAAAGCACTTGGATATAAAAAGCTTTATTCAGCTATACAGTAAAACTGTACAGCTCTAATTCTTACTTTACTTTAAGCTATTATTTATAGTCTTTTGTATATCCAGATATACTGCTTTTAAGTTTCATTGATGTAATAGCTTTTTTCCCAAACTGCTCTTCAAATAAAATAGTATGAAGCATGAAAACCCATATTTAACATGAAACACTACTGCTCCACAGTGAGCCTGCTGTGCGCCCAGTATTAATCCTTCAAGACACATAAACTCAGAAATCAAACAAACAAAAAGCTGTCACAAAGCCCAACTAGTTTTGAACAAGAATCTAACCCATATAAATAAGGCTTCTGAATTTCATGCACTACATTCAGCAAAAAAACCAAGAAGCATCCTCCACAGACATGCTTGGGCTACATGGCTGAAGCCTCTAAATTTCTGACCCTGAGCACTCTTGCAAAGACAATGGTGTTACCTCTAAGACTTACCTTATAAACAGTTACTCTCTGCCAATTAAAGAATAATTTCATAGTGATATATTAGGTGAAAGCAGAGGATATTGTAGATTAAGCTAATAGGTTTAGGAATTTAATACTCTCACCTGTACAAGGCTCCTGTCCACAACTACCCCAGAAAGAACCTGTGACTGAGGGCCCGCCGTTTTAATATCTTGCAAATTTTGCTCTCGGATCTGTAAAAGAAAACATCAGAATGAACAACAGAGAAAAGTTCATCACATTTTTGTATTTGAAAAAGGGGTGAGTGAACCTGCCAACAGGCAACAACCAGCGCTGATTGCTGTGGCCACAGGGCCATCAAATGAAGCTGAGCTTATAAACACCACTTGAAGTTACATGTTCAGGTTCCTGGCTGTGTCCTCACATTTCTCAGAATTTAGTCTTTAAGTACCACAGAAGGTGTTGTCTTTTGCTTTTTAGTATTAGATCATGGTAAAACGGGTAAAGGACAACTCCAGTTTGCAAAAAGTGAGAAGAAATACAAATATTACCTCTGTGCTTTTCTATCTATTGTACCTGACCAGTCATTTGCAGGTTTCTGTCATTAGCCTTAAGTTACTGATATGGCACCACAATTTCATCTTCCTATGGAACTTACTGTAAAACACTGCACAACTTTCCATTTTTGCATCTAGTCAGGACCATATCCTCAAAAGGGCATACAAGTAATTTCTCCGTGCATAAACTGACACTCTGGAGTTCTCAAAAACACCCCTTTTGTTGCATCCTATATACCTCCCAGTTCTTTCCATACAGAAGATTGAAACAGAAATTGGATCTTTAAACCTAGGTGTTCTCTATTTAAATTAGACATCCTACAGTAGTAAAGAATTCATAACAATTGACTCACAATTTATTTCTAAAATATTCTGGTTCTTGTACCAAGATAAATGAAGAAAAGCATTCATCTCAAAAGACCTCCACTTTACAACTTAAAAGGTCATTCAATTTATAAAAAAAAATATGCATACAAATACACAAACAAGAAATATTATTTATACTTGGTATTTCAGAAAGCGCAAAGATCCCCCATCATTTTCACCTGTTTCTAATTTACTACCTTTCTCGTCATTGAGAAAGTATAAAATTTGAAGACTTACTCCTCTTAGTCACTTCATTCAAGTTTTTAATAAAGTAATATTTGTGTTTGAAACACAAAGAAACTGCTTGGAAATTTCAGGTAATTCTCATTTCAGGTGATTACTATTTTACAGTGCCAAGCATAAGTTCTATCAGCCATAAATAAATTATTTTAGATTCCTGCTAGTACCCCTGCACACAGCTTTTCTTTGACAGAATGCTAACTCCCATGTTCCATACGGCCATCAGTTAGAGGTATCAAAACAATCCACTGAAGTATTAACAAGATACCAGCCCATATTTTATACTGTAAAAGAAGTAAAGTGAAAACACCCCAATGCATTCAGTGCTTTCCTGTTAGTAGATTGGTGACAAGAAGATTTGAAATTGAAAAACAGGAAAATTAACTGCAAGCTCATTTCAAGAAGATTAACTTGCAGTTCCAAAGGAAAAAAAAAAAAAAATTCTGCAACAATCACAGCATATTATAGCACAGTAAACTGAAATATGGAGAGAGATCGATAGATTACTTTTTCAAGGCCACAAAATTTCAACTGGTATTATCAAAACAGGAAAACAGGTCACTAATCTAAAACTATGATCTCAGGGTACAGAATTACTACCATAAAATCAGGGCTGGCTGTTTCAGAGGTACCCAGCAACTGGTCTAAGAAATATGAAAGTCTTCATGTAGTGAACAGAAATACCAACTTTTCCAAGAGGAGTTCAGGACACTTAGGAATTGCTTCATTATTTAGTTATAAAGGGACAGGAAAATACCAGAACTGTGTTATTGAGTTTACTGAGCTCCCGAAATGTCATTATAGCAGAGTAAGTTAGTTCATTACAAGTACACAACTTAAATGTAGTGATGACCAAAAAAAAAGTTATTTACTCTACTGCTATTACAAACCTTGTTCCTCATTTCTTGGACCTCCTTTGGATTGGTGTTCAATGGAACAAACAGATTAGGGACAGCAGAGGTGGCAGTTCTGTGTCCATCCTCTTTAGTCCACTGTAACATCAAGAACAGTTGCAGAGTCAGAACTGCTGTAATGGCTATGGACACTCAGAGCAGCAAAGTCACATCACAGTTGATCATGCATCATACAGAGCAGAGAACTGAACCAATGATTGCATTCTTCTATTCATTCCTATGACTAACATGAACTGTACCTTCAGATATATTTGTAGAGATCAGAACCATTCCATCAAGTCAAGCTAGTAACAGCAACAACTAGAGAGCCAGTTAACTTGTAAATAACTGCCACCAAAAACAATGCCATTCCTATGTGCAGTTCAGAGATTCTGAAGACTGAGGGGTTTTTAAGCTGGTTTTCTGTGCACTTGACCACACTGACAGCTGCAGTGTTTTGTGTTTCTAAAAACCACCTACTGCTCACTTTATGAATAAACATATTAATACAGGAGTAGGAAAATGCCAATATAATTACTTATCTTTAAGGACATTTTAAATCAGAAATTTCTCAAATGTGAGTTCATATTTGTTTAAAAAGGACACTACTCCTTACCCAAACAGAAGTACAGCAAGATCTAAGACACGAACTTTGAGACCCTGTTATTGCCATTTTCATTTTCTGCACTGGGTATTTTTACAAAATAACACAAGAGAGACAGAGAGATCATTGATTCAATCCTCTGGTACCCAACAAACATCAAAGCGAACTTAAAGCATAAGATGACAGAAGTATGAAAAGCAATGTGATGTCACTAACCAGGTTTAGTGAATGGTTCTGTACTGTGAAGCAAGAGTGGGCATCACCAAAGTTTTGCATTAAAACAAGCTACTTCAGCAAAATGATCTATTACCAGAATTAGTTTCTGCACAAACAAAGAGCTGTACCAGCACAGCAACCTAAAGGAACAGTTTGGTGATGTCGAATATTTCATAACTCATAGCTCAGAAGGTTACAAAAATATCCCAAACACAAGCTTTAAGCGCTTCATGGGTTCTTCATAGAAGGTTGCTTTATTTGATCTGTGCATTTAGTATGGAGTTCTGTTTAATTTGATGCACAACTAACTCTTAATCTTGATATATTTACTTTGTACAGTGTCCTAATTTCCAATCACTATTGTATAGAAAATGCACTGAACAGTAAAGCAAACCTGTTTATAGAGCAAATGCTATGCATTTTTTCCTGAGTAACTTCAAAAAACGGTAAGATAGCCAGAAACTGTCAGACTTCAGAAAGCAACAGAATTTTAAAATGTTTTGCAACTGTAAAGTAAAAAATGGAATGAACATGGAGCTGTGAAATACTCACTGATGATTATCTTCTCAGATAAAAACTACTCCAGCTTTTTATTAAAGATAGTTTTTAGTCAAAACATATATATAAACAACCTCAATATAACAAGCTACTTTTTCTTTACGTTAATAGCAAGCATTAAAAAATTTAAATACACAAACCTGTTATACTGTATGAAATTATCTATTGGTTCAGTATATCAGTAAACAAGACTAGTCTGTGACAGAATTTTACTTCAATCTTTCACTGATAATTTCAAATATGAAATACTACCTACTTTGTGAGCTGAGGCTGAAACGCACAAACTACTCCAAAAATATACATAGCCTTAAGCTATGGTAAAACTGTATTTGGTCAAGGTAAACCTACATCACTATAGCTGAACATAACAAAACTATATTTCATCAAGGTCAATCTATAAGCAAGGTTAAATGATAATTTAGCTTAGTGACATGTTGATTGATAGTACAAACAACAAATGTATTTATTAATTTCTTAAACCAAAAAAAACCACCACAAAAATACCACAGAGAGATCCTCTGTTTTTTCCGGACTTTCTACACGTTAACACTATGTATTTTAGTATATACTAAAATATTA
>VYXC01011606.1:3267646-3560146 GCA_013397175.1 Platysteira castanea | reverse complement strand
TGACTTGTAATCAGTTGCTCCAAAGAGAGATACCGGGAAAGTTTCAAATATTTCAGAAAAACTTAATAAACTGTGCTTTACAAAACCAACAAAATATGCTAAAGGTTTTATAACTCACTGTCAAAAGATCTGGTCTTTTGTGGTAAAGGACACACATAAATGAAATACATATTTTCCAATTATAGAACTCAATTTACTGTCTGACCATTCAGGTAACAACCCAGCAAGGATGGGTTCTGATTCAAAGAGAACCATATCTGAAGACAGACTAAAAGGCTCTCTGCCTTTGAAAAAGGAAGCAGATCTATGATTAAGGGGACCCACCTCTTTTCCCTTTGGGAGGGGTGGGGGAACAGGACACAGGACAAACCCGGAAGCGAGCTTACCGCCGCTCCTGCTGGCGTGTGGATATGGACAATGCATTTGACATCAGGTCGAGCTGCATAAATTGCAGAGTGCAACGTAAAACCAGCTTGGTTTACTCCCAAGTTAGTGCTTCCACGATCAACCACATCTCCCTGAATATTGATTTTAACCTGGGAATGAAAAGAATTATTTTCATAATCGAGAGTTAAAAAATCTGATTTAATTCAGCATCTACCACTGAGGCTCTAAAACCAGGTGTCATTATTTATATCTGAAATGCCTAAAGTTTCCCTCAACAAGCTGGACTCAATAGCCAGGAGTTTTCAAGGGCATGAGGTGGTTCACATGAGGTTGGGTCATTTGGAATCACATGAGGTTATTCCAAATGACCCAACAGCTCTTTACAGGTAGACCAGCTCCTGGTGGTGAACATGGGCAAAGAAATCTGTCTGAGATACCTCAGCAGTAGCAAAACCAGCCACGTTCAGTAAAATTACTTGAAACATATTACACAAGAGTAAAATATTCTCTAGGACAGAACTGAAAGTGACATATATATTCATGTATATACGAACATTTTACAGCTATGTAAATTAGCAATTGCTCACCAGACTAGATGCAGTGACTTCACTATAGAGGAGTCCAAAAGGTACAATAAGGAAGTGTTCTTGCTCGGAATTGACTCTGGCCTAAGAATAAAACAAGAGTTAAGAGTTACTAGGAAAGTTTTATTAAAGCATACAAGAAGACCCCAAGCCATTAAAGCTACTTTTACATCCTGATTAGGGAATGGGCAAGTATGCCTATAACATGCAATGTGACTTTCATGTATGCTACAACAGATAATCAAAGCACAGCACAGTTAATTAACTCATGTTGATTACAAACAGATGGCAGGTACATGCCAGAATCCTTCAGATTGGTGGGATTTAGTAACCCCTTATATTCTGCTATAATGACAACTCACCCACTATGGATAAAAGGTACAATACTAAGAGAAATGGGGAAAAAAAGTGAATTTTTTTAGTTGAATGAGTTTACACTTCCAACTGTATTTCTACCTTAGTAAGACATAAGGTATGAAATAGAAGGCTGTGAGAAAACACAAGAATTTGGCCCACAGATCTAAAATATCTTGATGCTGAGAAGGGTTTCATCACTGATGCTGGTTCCTGTGAGACATCTGTGATCAGTACACAGCATACCTGCAGATTTCCTGCCAAGTATCCCAACCTTCACTTATGTTTTTGCTCTCTTGTCTCATTCACACAATCAGGGGTTTATAATACAAAAATAATTTTGGCTTCAAAGCATTCACATCTTGGGATGCATCTCTTAAAATCTGTACAATGAAAAGTACAGGACATCTGGGTAATTAAGGTGACTCTTGATGGTGAATTAATAGGATTCCTAAGTTTTACTGGACACATGCAACAACTCTCCACTTTACTATGAGTCTACCCAGCATTTGGGTAGTTTGTATTGTGGGTTTGGGTTTTTTGTTTGGTTGTCGTTTGGGTTCTTCTAATTAAGTTATTTTTGAGTTTTGCATATTCCTGAGATGCAGCTACTTTATGCTGCTTCTGCTTCAAGTCTTCTACTACTTGCAACATTAAATACATATATACTTTGCTACAGCTCTGTAGCAGGGAAAAAAATTAAAATAAGTAGTTGTGCAGTCATGCAAAAGCTTCTAGCACAGATCTAGTTTCCTTTACAACCAGCTGGGAACATGCTACAACATAAGAGCCTTAAAATAAAGCAGTCAGCTGAAGTTAACCTGTACTTCTATGAATCACCAAAATAGTTCTCCATTACAGAAGTGTAAATGATCTAGAAAAATCTCTTAGTTATTTACACAAGACAAAGAACAGATATTATTCAAAATTCCCCAAAAGCTAATAAGAAAGCTCAAATGGAGGACAAACAAGCAGCAAGACTCAGAAACCACTTTGCTTTAGGATTAAATCCAGTAAACAGCTCATGCCCTCAAAGCAAACCAAGACCTGGTGAATGATGTCTACCTTCTGTAAACCTGTAATCTCAAATTCTGCCTGACCCTGGAGGCACCCAAGTTTACTCTACATTATTGCACTTGACATGAAAACCCTGGAGGTACTCAAGTGTACTCAACATTATTATACTTGGCATGAAAGCTCTTGATGCTCTGTAATTCTGCTTCTGCACCAGGACTGCACCAGTCTGAACAATTCTGCATACAGTAACTGTCAGTGATTGATAAGGATCCAAAAAAAGCAACGATACTCCACTCAACTCCCTGATATGCCCAGATAGGAACTGTGAGGGTATGAGAGTATATGCCATTCTCCTCTAACACACAGGTTTATGACCCTCACAGAAGGCTGTTGTACCTTTTCTCCTATTTCACAAGCGCACTGGCACAAGCATTTAGCTTGAATTCAATCATCCAGTAATTACAGCATCCACTCAAAAAAAAGTGAAAACCTGGAGTCAAACACCAGCACTGCATGAATTGGTAGCATTCACGACATTACAAAGGAGTGTCTCAGTGCTACTTAATAAACATAACAACCTTGTTCTGTATCAGCTTCTGAAGATATAATTTATCTTTCATTCACTTTTCAGAATGCTGTTCACTGGAGGAGTTTTAAAAGAGAGGAGAACTATGACTTGGGTCTGTGGCTGACAAACCAAGACCTTCCCAGTACCTCTGCCATTCAGAAGTGTCTAAAACACTTTCAGAATCTCACTTTTCAAGTGCTTTGATTGTCCTCCACCTCAACCAGTACCTCCTCTATTGATATCTTCAATGTGCTCCTCCCCAAAGAAAGCAAACTTGAGGCATTCCACCCCAATCACATGCCCTTGCCTCAACCCCTTCCCTTGACATGTTGCTCTCCATCACATTTATCTTTTTATCTCAGTGTACAAACATTCCCAGTGCTGAACTTTACATTAGAAAGCCATTTCCAAACCTGCTTGCCTAGTAATCTTTGCATTGCATTAATGTCCCTTTTACAAAATCAATTCTCCTGTCACGTATGAAAAATCTGGGGGAGGCACAGAGTTGTTTACAAGAACCATTATGTTGGATGTGTTCCCTTACAAAAGGAACCGAACAATCTATCCAATACTGCCTTGATCCTATGCCTACACATATAATTTATCATCTTCATCTGTTCACAAATAACATGCCTTGAAATCTCAAAAAGCTGTAAAAACAAGATTACCGTATTTCATTCCGACTGCAACTAGAAGAACTGAAAATACTTAAAGGACAAACTCTACTATGTAGAATAAAAAACAATTCAGCTCTGTTAGGACAACAATTGACAGGGCTTCACACCACAGCTGTGACTTTACTCATGAGATTCATGTTGATCATTCTTCTGGCACATAAAACCTCCTTGATTTGACCTCCTTGTCATTATTTTTATGGATGCCAGTGATTACTCAGTCACAAGGAAAATTGTTGGCACGCTGCATTAAGCTGAGTAGCTCACTCATGTTCAGAAATACTATGGCTTCTTTGTCAGAAAGGCTGGTACCTGAATTATAAAATTCAACTGAATGACTAAGAAGATATTTTAGTACTTAGCAAAAAAAGCAAGAAAACAAAGAAAAGACCTTGTAGAATAATAAATACAATTATTCAAAGCACTTGAGACACTAAAAGGTTGAATCTTTCAGGAGTCTTAATTTCATCCTAAGAATTTTCATGTACACTCTCTTAAGACTGCTCAGACTGCGGTAGCTGACATCCAAGCTAAGATGCAATGACAAATCTCTTTACTGTTCTACTGCTTTCTATACCACTTTGCTCTTCTCACACACAAAGAGAAAATGACAGATAGGGCAGGGAAGCGATTCTCTTGTATGTTTAAACAATTGGTTCAGTTATTTGTTGACTCAATACTCACTGTTATATGATTGTAAATAAGCTGAGACCAGCCAAAGAGATCTGCTAATCTGTAGAAAGCTGCCAATTTACATCGTAGCAACTTCTCCCCTTTTTCGTAAGCAATAGAATCCGACCCCCTCAGATCATTCACTGGTGTCACCATGCCAAGACCTGAAGAGGAGAAGGGGTAAAAAAGCACAAGGCGGGTTACGTTTGGCATCAGTTCAAACCTAGCAACATGCACCACTATTATAGTGGTTGTTCTTACTGCTTTATATGAACAAATTAACCCAAGAAATGGACAGCAAATTTTCAGTCCTAGAATGTCACAACTTACATTACACAAATATAATGACAATCCTGAGCAAGGTTATTCGGCTTTGGTAGACTCAACATTCATTTCCTTCCCTACTACAAATTAGTGCTAAGGTCACACCACATTCCGTAGCCAAGTATTTTTTTTCCTCTCTCAAACCAATGATTGTTTGAAAAATACATCTTCATTGTTAAAAGAAAAATGTAATCCCAAATATTCCACTTTTTGAGATATAGGTATTCCTGACAAGGAGAATTACACACCTAAAAAGATGCACACAGGTTCATTTAATTAAGAAAAATTAAGTACAAGCTAGAGAGAGGAAGATTATGGTAAATAATACAAACACAGTAGTTCTAGTCAGAGTGCAGTTAGAAATGTGGTTAAAAGTAACTGTGAAAAAACAGAACCAGGCCATGCTACAGTCAAAACTAAAGATCTATTTTGGAGCATAGGCAAGGATTTATTTTATCTTAACACAAAACCTGTGTGTACATGCATTCGCACATTCTGGGTTTTTTCCTTCTTTGTTTTGCTAGCTGATGTTTCTTGTCTAAAGCTTCACTTCACAGGAGAAAGCTGCAAACAGTATTTCAATGGCAAAAATAATTAGTTTCTAAAGACCTTCACTGTTACCAGACTACTAATGAGTGTTTTATTTTCCTGCAGACAAGCCACGTGGTAATTAGCAATATTTAAATATTTTGATAGCACTGACTTATCAGGCTTATTTTTCAATTAAGGTACCATCCTTGAAATAGCTTTTGATATAAATTATATACATGAATCACATTGCATACTAGTGTGGCATTTAGAAACTAATCAATTCATGCGTTCAGTGTTCGTGTGAGCAGAACAGGGCAGCATTTGAACTTCACAGTACTTTTTGTTTAATTCACACTGCCTTCATTTTAAGCCTTTCAAGAGAAGAAAAAGATTAATTCAGCTCTGATCCCTGAAGGTGCACTCACTCATGTTTAATGCAGCCATTCCGCCTTGAGGTGCTGCAGGGTAGACATTTGGTACGTGCGTTGTCATGAAATCCGCAATCTGCTGTAAAGCCAATAAACCTGTTGGGTTCTTCCCCTTCTTAAACTGTTCCTGGATCATGGATTCCAGTTCTTCACAAAAGGCCTAGTAACAAGACATTGCATGTTGTAATGCATGTATAAATGAACTTCAGCCTTTCATACACAGCTTCTATTTAGCACTTCGATGGAACCATCCTACACCTCTTCTGAACACCTCAGGGCAGAATTACTGGTGCATACTGTAACTTCAAAACATTGCTCTCCGGAGCTCCAACGATATGAGTCACTTGGGGCTTTTTAAATGGAAATTCCAGCATTCTCTCTTCAAGTAACACCAAAAGTCTTTGAGCCTGCTAATATGAATTTCTGAAAGGAGGAGAATGTACAATCGACTTGAACACAAAATGTGAAAGGAAAAGTAGCAGAACCAGAAAAGAAATTCTGTCACTGTGGCTCACAGAGAACTGAGAGCCAAGAAGGCATCCAGGAACATAGAAAACAATAAAAATTAAATTTTTAAAACCTGTTTAGATGAGGGGCTGTTTACATTTTCCTGGGATTTTTTTGTTTGGGTTTTTTTAAAATATATTTTAACCTGGAAGGAAGAAAACAAGTTTTTACTACTGCTGATAGCTCCTGCTTTTGACAAGAACGCTGGAATTTGTACCAAAAGAGAACTACTGCAATCATTAAGTGATTACTTTTTTTATTAAATGATTTATTAATGTTTTCATAAAACAAATGGATTGACTTAAAAGAAAAATCGTGAATGTACCGCCACATCCCTATTCCGAATGAAGTTATGTCATGTAATGTTTTGTATCTAAAGTCATCCACTAGTTATTACAAAAGGAACAAATGTCATGAGGGAAATTTTGTTTGTGTACTTTCTCCCCAAGGGAACATCTTCAATATTAAACGTCAATCATTCACATTTCATTACTGTGCACCTTTTCAGAAAGAGATATATAAAAATACTTCATATGTCCAAATCCCAAAAGAAAAACTGAGTACAGGACAGACCTGCCTTGTATAAACTACTCTTAAGAGAGTTACATTTAAACAAATACATGAAACCAGTGAAAAAACGTCTTACAAGGAATAGATGGAAAATATGAGAAAAATGTCGATGATTACACAGAGAATTGGGAAAGCCAGACTGAAGAGCTGCTTCATGAGTAGACTATGAAAATTCAAACAGACAGCAGGAGGAATAAAATCAGGAAAGGCCAACAAGAAAAAAGAACAAATGGATCTAAGATACCACAAAATTCTCCAATTCTGGACTGCTAGTGAAAATGAAGATATTAAATTTGTCACTTTAAAGATGAAGCATTTTCTTTTCTTACTGGGCTTTGAAGAATCATGGAGACTCTCTTCTTCTGTTCCATCATGTTAAAATCCTGGCGAAGGTCAGGTGCCATATTTCTCTCTCTCAAATATTCTGGATTATTTTCATCAACTCGATCAAAATACCTCTCTTTATGAGGCGCTGTTGTTGGAGGTGGTGAAGTCACCACCCCCACACCAGAATCACCATTCATAGCACAGTTTTAAGGAACCTATGAAGAAGGACAGAGAAGAGGAATAAACAAATCAAGCAAGGAAATAATCACAAATTCATGTGTTTCTACTTTCAAAGTAACAGTTCAAATCCATCTAAAATTAGCATGTCTTCCCAAATGAGAAATCATGTTTGTGCAAGTGGATAGCAACATCCTAGAGTAAGAAAAAGGATTTTAATATACAAGACCAGAAAAGTAGGCTAACATATGTGAAAAGTTCAATATGCTACATAAGTTCATGCAACACAAAACTAATACGAGAGCTCCCTTTTAAACTGATTTCTTTAAGCTGTCTGGCCAGACTGATTTTTAGAAGCATGGAAGTCCTTCAAACCTACTCAGAGACAATGACAGAAGCTCCAGACATGAGGTCTAAACTCACTGGTTTGGGGCTTTTGCCTTTTCATTTTTTCTTAAAATGTTAAAGAAGACATAAGAAAAAGAATATTCCCTAAATCAAAAATTAAATCATCACTGAAATTAGTATATTGTGGAGGTGCCCCTTGGGGGGATGGGCCTTGGGAGTGGAAGCATGGTCAGGTTACACGGGGTTTCCAAGCTCCCTGATGCTATTGTGTCTAAATCCTGTTCCTCATTGGTCTTTTCAAATGTAACTCCACCCAGAGAATCCTGTACTTAGGTGGGTGTTCACATGATTCCGGGGAGTTGGGGTAGTCAGTCTGTGCAGTCAGTCTGTGCCAGGCCCAGCCATGAGGCTGTGAGAAAATAAAGAGCATCTATGAACATCTATCAAGATTACTGTTCCTGATTCTTTCTATGGACAAAGCAGCCTTCAGGGAGGGTTGCAGGCTATCCCCACTGCAACAATATATTACACATATTCATTAATATGAAGAATTGGCCCCACCAAAACATGCTTGGACTGCCAATACATTTCTGGATACAAACTCAGAAATCCTAACTTTGCAACCCGAAGTGTGCTTTTCACATTTATTTTAGGTCCATTCAATAACATGCACATCACTACATCAGTGTGTGGTTTTTGGAATCTGGAAAGCAGATACACACAGCCCCCACTCCCTGGCCAGGGTTCCCTTCAGTTTTACATGTTGTAGTCAGCAACTGCCTGTATCTACCAGAAAGGCTGAAAGCTCAGCCGGTATTGCTCATACACACCTCCTTCTTCCACTCACAAGAATTCCTTTGTGTAACATTATCCCAGTTTTCTGGGCACAGTATTACATCCCTCATTCCAAAATCCTTCTCAGAAGAATTTTGAAGCCTTCCACTGAAAAGACAGTTCAGTAAAGCCACCCTCGCAACACTGAGATTCAAGCCTCCAATTCCTGCTCATCTGATATCAAATTACAACTAAGTAGAAAAGTCTGTATATATCTTAAGTAATCATTCATCATCTACATCTAAAATTAGTACGTTTTTATATATGTCTCCATTCTTCTGCCATTTTTAGATTTTTCTTAGGGACTCATCTTAAACTGCTTTTAATTTGCTTAGTAATTTATTTGCATGCTTATTAGCTAAAACCACTTCAGATGTGGATGCAGACAGAAAAGGCAGTTTACATAAATTTTAAAATGCAGATTATGTTCAACAAAATCATTGCGATGAAGAAAATTATCTCCTTCAAGACTCCAGAATTAGCAGATTTCATCCTCTTTAATTCCTACATTAGGAAAGAAGTTTCAAAATTCAACTTGTTTCTTATATCAGGATGAACAAACCACTGAACTGAGACAGCTGAACACCATGAGCAAAACAGTCTTTTCCTTGACTCTGCAGAATGGGATACTACTATGAAAATCTACGTTAATACTTAAATGCTCAGTGATTTCCACCCACTGAGTTACTAAGTAAACACACAAAGACACCTCTGCAGTGTTTAAAATATTTCATTTTAAAGTTTAAACACCATGGTTGATTGTTTTCTTTTCTTCTCTAAAGCTCATGTGCATATCTTCATTTTTTAAATTGCTCACTTTCCTTCCACAGAGAAATACAGGGTACAGCAAGAAGAAATAATGCTTTTATCCACAAGGAAAACCATTTAAGGTATTAGACCTAGGAAATTTTAAGCAAGTGAAGGTACAGCAAAGTAGACACCTCTCCTTTGGCAGCTTCAGATGCCTAATACACTCTAAGTTCTCTTGCTCCTCACAACCTCTAGACTGCACCATCTGCCAACTTCCTTCCTTGAAAATGCTTTTGAAGGCCTAATAACACTTTTCACAATCTTGTGAGCTCTATCACCCATACATCTATCAGGCTTTGTTGAAAACAACAGTTTGCAGACCCAAACATGTGCCTTACTCTCTTACAGTATCAGCTCACTTGGCCCAATCAAAGTCTGAACTTCAGCTGCCTCTGCTTATCAAAAAAAAATCTGGGAGTTTAGAAACAGCACAATGGCAAGTGAAGATAACGTGACCCACTCAAGTAGCACAGACTTTATTCTGCACTCTGCTGAGCACAGCCACAAATGTGTCTTTACTTAAAAGCAAAGCATAGGAACACTAAGAAGTTTGAGCTTATCACCAGCAGCCTGCTCCTGCCTGCTGAGACATTCGACGTTCAGGCTATGTGTGTCATGTTGTTTATGTACTTGCACAATCTTACTTAAATTAAACTGTACACACATCTGCAAATGTAATTTTGCATTTAATTAATTACACTAATTCCATCTTACTTTCAGAGCACCAAAGCGTATTTCCAAATGAATGACACACAATTTATTCAGTGTTTCCTACTCACATTGGAGAGAAGCTGGTCCCTAAGAGCCTGCACAGGGAACATTAAAATGGGATCACAGTGTCTTGCCAAAGTTGCATTACTCCTCCACTACCACCTCCAAGAAGGTCCTGGAAAGCTACTACTACTTCACCACTATGTAGTGGCAATAATTTCACATGAAAATCAGTGTTTAACATTCAGTGATCATTTTGTATCTAAGGTTAAATATCTGTTTCGTAGCTCAGTTTTGCAGACACCCCAAAATAATGGCATCCCCCCAGCAAGGTCTCATAATTAGTTGTTTTAACATAACTGTAATAGTAATTGTTTTAATGGCTGTCAGCTACTGATGTTAAAGGGATTGACTTTTGAACTAGAAGCAGACATCTTGACAACACTTTGCAAAGCCACTGAAATTTATTTATGAATTTCCTTGGAAGACCCTTTGGGAGTAAGGCATGATGAACTCTCCAGTAAGAGCTTCAGTAATATGAATACCAATAAATAAATAAAAGGAATCTGAGCAGTGAAGCTGAACACACCATGGGGAATGGCCACTGGTTCTATAAACTGGAAGAGTACACTGAAAATCACAACAGGCTGCCCAGGCAGTAAAAAAACGAAAACCAACCAACAAAAACAAAAAACCCAAATCAAGAAACAAAACAACAACAAACAACCCCACTGTCTTCACACCCACAATACTTCAGTACAGACAGTTTCTTTCTGATGTAGTGCACTACACCCCCCCAGTAAGATAAGCTGTAATGCCAGAGGACTTTCTGCCACGATAAGTGTTTCTATGTGAGAGTCTGTTCTAACACAACTGTGTCACAAAAAGCCACACCCTTAACTGAAAAAGCCATGGCTGGAAAATGTAAGTGCACAGAAAAAAACCTTCTGCCAGAAGCAGTTATTATCAAATACAGACAGCCAGGAGAGAACAGCATCTATTACTATGGGGAACAAAGGAAAATAAACAGCTGTGATAAAGTCCAAACAGCACCTTATAGTAACAAACAATTACATCCATTCTTCTAATACGTATGTACACATAAGCACTGGTGGTCAATGGACCAGCACATCAAACGAGCCAGCAGCCAACTTGCAGCACAGCCTATTTATCACAAGGCGTGCAGATGTGCGAGCAACTGCTATGAACAGGTTGGTCGTGAAATATTCTTAGGAAAAAAGGGCTATAAAATTTATAGCTCATTCACAGGTACTGAGCACTGCTTACAAAAAACATTCTGAAATTGGTACTAGTGTTTCAGGTTACTTTTATTATTCAAAATCCTCTTCCTCCCCATTCTTCTCTAACCCAACAGAGCTTCATTAAAGGATTCACCTAAGAGGAATGTTACAGAGTTGTGCTACAGAGTTTAGTTTAAACAAAAGAATAAAGTTTTAGAACAGAAAGGCTGTAAAATTTTTCATATTAACATCCACAAAGAAGAAAAATCTTCATTTTTTAAAAGCAAGTTGCATTCCTCAGTACTCAGATGACACATATATAGTCAAAGAAATTTAAACAGGTAAGACAGTGAATAAAATTCAGTAAGAATCTACAATAAGTTAAGGGCACATAAAAACCTCACCCTGAAATCTGAACAATTATATAACTAAAAACCCCAAAATTGATTTGGGTTGGGATCTTATTGTAGATTTAAAACTTTCATATTAAACTCATTTTGATACATGGAAGTTGGGACAGATGTAAGTACTTATGCCTTTGATAGCTTATAGGTTCAGTGTTTCTAACCAAAGCATCATAATGAATATTATGTGAACATTGGGAGTATTTAAAATGCCTCACAATATCCACACTAGCAGAGACTAGCTAACTAAATTTCTCGGAAAAAAAAAAGAAGTAGTTTTGCAATCATTTAAAGTTTGGTTTTGTTTTGTAAGAAGTTGTAATGGGTTATTTTTTGCTGCTTCACACCCTGACTAGGGCTGCAGCCAATGGAATTTGAGCTAAAGGCTTCCTGCCACCAAAGGACTGAGCACAGTGCTCCACATCAACACAGCTTTAAGCCTGCCGAGGCCAAGTCAGAATAAAAATACACTCTGAGAAGCAGGAAGAAGGTTGTGACAAGGTGACAAGGAAACATAAAAGACTTCTAAATAATCGAAAATACAGTGCCACTTCACAAGACAGCACACACAAAAAAACCTACTACAATTTGGGGTTTAAGTTTCAGAGAGTTATCTGATCAAAACCTTTAAAAAGCAAGTTATTTCAGGGAGGAAAAAAAAAAAATCAAAACAAACACCCCAAACCTGCTCTCTTTCTGGTAGGTTATGGTTTGTACAAAATAACATGCAAGCAGAACACCTGCATGGGATCTTGTGCCAAATCTGCAAATTAAATGAGCAGCCAACTTCTCAGCTGCTGATACATTCTCAGTCACCACCAACAAGGATCGGGGCATTCAGTTACAGAACGAGACCTATTCTGACAATGATATAGTAATTTGTTTTGTATCCATTTTTTTCCTGACAGTTCTTTCAACAAGTTATCTTCACTCACATCAGAACTATGACACTATGCCTAACAGAGGTGAAAACACATTTGAAAAGAAGCTACTGGGGAAGATACAAGGGGTAGCAAAACAAAATAACTGATTTTCTTTCCTGTTGTGCAATCAGCAGTCTTTGAGGAGTAAGAGTTACCTAAAAATCCCATGCAAGTGACAGGTCAGGCAGTGTGTAGGTAGGGGGAGGGAAGTGAGCTCTGTTCTGGATGCAAACAAAATAGAACAGGAGAAAAAATGCAAAAGAGTCATTTTATGGCCCAGGAAAGAGTTGGGGGATGCAGAAAGCTACAGAGCTAAAATTACTTCATGGGGAAGTCATTAGCTGACAGGAGGGAGGAAGAGGAAGGGAACAGGTCAGGCAGCACTGGGGTGGGGCAGAATAAACCCAAGAGGTAAGTGAGCCACTGCAAATAGAGTTAGAGTGAAAATTAAGTTGGTAGGAAGACGACCAAGGACGCAAGGAAGCAGAACATCTACAGAGAAAAAGGTTTCTTTATCACTTAGTGTCTGCAAAAAAATTTAAAAGATTGCACTGCTAGCACTTCATTCAACATTCTGATACCTTCTGTATTTTCCCAATTTTCCCTTACTTTAGAATAACATTTGCCAAACTTCCTCCTTAAAAAATTAATATAACTATAAAAGGGAAATTATTAACGATTCGCACTACAATTTCCATCATTTTCAGTGACAGCATTTTGGCACCAATGACACTGAATTTGTTCTTGCCATTTCAAATATTTCCGACTGAACTTTTCCTTGTAAAAGCTGGCATTATCTTAGGAAGTCAAAAAACAAAGAACATAAATCATGACTGTACTACTTACTAGACAACGTACTCAATATCATGAACAATTATATTATTTTTTAGCAAATGTTCCCAAGCTTATGCATCTTCAGAATTTCCTCTGCTCTTTGTTTCAAACAGGAAGAGACTATTTCATGAACAAGAACAGTTATTTATCTTATATTGAATGCAGGCACTCATTTTGCTTTTTAAGAGAGATAATGCAAGTCAAATATGGGACTCTAAAATTTAG
Source organism: Platysteira castanea (assembly GCA_013397175.1). Classification (NCBI taxonomy): domain Eukaryota; kingdom Metazoa; phylum Chordata; class Aves; order Passeriformes; genus Platysteira; species Platysteira castanea. Next base: position 3,546,696 of record VYXC01011606.1, on the reverse strand, counting down.
AAAAGTACAACGATAAGTTTATACAGCCAAAAGTATTGCATTTTATATTTCTAATATCATGCTTTAGAACCTATAACAATAGTTCAAGAAGAAAATTGTGTTAGAGAACAAGGAAACAAAATAGATCAATTCTATTTGAAATCCACAGACTGTTTAGGCAATTATTTCCTATTTTCACCTTCTCTAAAATACTAAAATCAGAGGCCTAGCACAGTGGGAAGTGAGTGATCTCATGGTTACATAAAACACCAGGCTAAGTTGCTGTGTTAAGAGAACATTTAAGGAGCCCCCGTGATAATTCCATCAGGTTGCAAAACAACGTAATTGCTGTCTAGCTTTCCCAAAGCCAAATGAAGCAGGTGGTTGGGAAAAGCCAGAGGAGTTTCACAACAGACAAATTGTGCCAGATCAATCTGATCACCTGCAACAAAATAACAGTTTCTGTCACTATACAGAGAGCAGCAGATATTGTTTAACTAACTTCAGCAAAGCATTTGACACTGTTTCCCAAAGACTTCCCCTAGACAAACCAGCAAGGTATCGGATGATGGCCTGCAAAAATGGGCAGGAAACTGGCCCACAGGATGCACTCAGAATGTGCTGGTCGATGGTTTTAACTCAGGCTGGCAGCCTGTCACAAGTGGGCGATCCCCAGAAAATGATGGTGAGACCCACACTTTTCGGCATCACCACAAATAATCTGGATGACAAGACGGTGAGCACCATCACCAGGTTTGCTGATGACACCACACTGGGTGGTGAGGAGGATGTGTCAGAAGGGAGAGCAATGTCACAGACCAGGACAGGCTGGAAGAGAGAGCTGGCAAGAAGAGCCTTGCACAGACAAGCGCAAGGTCCTGCAGCAGTGATGACATCAAAGAGCCTGGCACAGGCTGGGATCCTTTGCTGAGGGGGACCTGGGGGTCCTGGTGCCCAGCAAGTTGAACAGGAGTCAGCAGTGAAGCTGCTGCAGCAATGAGGTGAATCAGATGCTGGGATGCACCCACAGGGGCACCACTTGCAGGGATGTGAGATGTGACCATCCCAAACTACCAAGAGCTTGTCAGGCCATACCTGGCGCACTCCCGTGTCCAGTTGTGGTCACCGCAGCTCAAAAAAAGGAACAGACAGACTGGAGAGGGTCAAAATGAAAGCCATGAAGACAATCAAAGACTCTGGAACCTACTCTATGAGGAAAGCCTAAAGGAGTTAGGTCCTTTCTCCCTGAAGAAGAGAATGCTCAGGGGGACTTTGTCACACTTTCCCAGTATTTAGAGGCTGGCTACAAAATGGATGGAGGCTCTCTCTTCACAAGGAGGCACATGAAGAGGACACAGGGCAACAGGTGCAATTTGCATCAGAAAAGGTTTCTTGATATAGGAAAGACATTTTTTACACTGAGAACAATCACCAGAATGACCTCCCCAGGAAAATGGTGGAATCTCCATCAACTGGACCTATTCAAAACACAGCTGGGCAGGGTGTTGGATAATCCCATCTAGGCTCCCTTTTCCAAAACATTTTGGCTCAGATGATCTTTTGAGATCCCTTTTAACCTGGGCTGTTGTATGTTCTGTGATTCTATTTAGCATAAGCCTACCTAAGATTTATGCCAGAATTTAGGTGGGCAGCTTCAGCAGGGATATTTGTTAAAGACAGCTGTCTAAATTCTGCAGAAGTTTCAGTATATATGGGTCAGGCCAGAATTCAAAATTCAGTCCTTGCAAGCAAAAGAAGAGAAAAGCCAGCATTAAAACCAATAAAAAAGCTAAAATACAGAGAGAAATATTATTTCCCTGCTTTTAATACAGGATTTAAAAGGCCAAAAGTATCAAACTTTTAGAAACAGTAATCATTTAACTCTCCTCCCTGACCTGGAAAAGCATTGTATCCCTGAGATTGGACACTGCAGGAAGCTGAGAATGAGGTACGAGGAGGAACAGGGCAGCACACTCTGATATTCCTCCCCTGGAATAACCCTGGAAGGTACAGTTGCAGCCTCTGCTCACCATCGATACAATTTTCATGTTAAACCCTAACATGATTTATTAATTTATGATGGAAAGACCAAATTTCCAACTAACAGCTCAATCCAAGCTAATTAAAAATCGTAAGGATTCCAAACCTAAAAATTAAGATTAAAAAAAAAAAGATTTAAAAAAAAACCTCTTAAAATGGTTAACTTATATCTCCTATTGACAAGGTCCCTTGTCCCAGTAGGAGACAGCCTTTTAACTTCCCTTCTCCTCTTCAAATCCTTTCCTTAGCTTTCCTGCTAAGTAGTTTAAACAACAAACAACAGAACTGCCATTTCTAGCCTTAAAAGTTTTTGCGAATAACTGTTTCAAACCTACTTATTACCTCAACATCAAAATTACCTTGCTTTCACTTCTTTGACTCAGTGACTTAATCTACTAGTTCCATACACTTAGCATTTCTGGAAGTGTTCAGTACCTAAACTCATGAAAAGATTAGGGAAAGTGATAAAAAAAAATATAACAAAAACACAAAGGAACCCTCTACATAAGTATCTTAAACCACAGACATCTTAAGCTTTTCTGCTGAAACTCTAAGAGCTTCACAAATGCATCACAAAATTTGCATGCAAATGACAAAACAGGAATTTCACCAGTGTCTTTTGCATTTCTTCAGGACCAGTGTGCAAGTATGAATTCTGCAAACTCATCATATATTTTTCCATTGATTCTTATCAGAGGAACACCAATGGTGGTTGTGGCAGTGGAGACACACCTCCTTTCCACTGCCTCGGTGTCTATTAGCCCCAGAAATAATTCTTTACAGTTCAGTGAAAAACATGGGCTTCAGTGTTATGGTTCAGACCAGCATCATGGTTTTCAGATAAATTTATTTTATGAAACTGCTCCAACACTGAGATTAAAACCTGCACACTGAACCTCAACTTAAAGAGCCCTCAAATGAGTCCTCATAATTACACTGCCAAATACCACTGAAGCAGATATGCCTGCAGATTTACTTGAGAAATCTGATTCCCAGTTCAAGTAAGTATCTTGATTCTGTGTTTTTTACTTAGTGATAGAGTAATATCACAAAACTCAATTTAACACAGCTAATGCAAAGGAGTACAAATGGAGACAAAAACTATGCCAGAAATACTCAATGTTGAAAAGGCAAAATTAGAAGCAAATTTAGGAGGTGTCATAGATCACTACACAGAAATCGCAAAGATTATGCCATGGCCAGCTGCTCTACTGTAATAGTAAAATAAAAGAAAAAAAAGAAGTAGAAAAATAACCTTCCTAATTAAAAAAACCCCCATTACTAGAATATTATTTCACCTGCTTCCATAATAGACATGAAGTATCAGAGTTCATGGAAGGGCTACAAATATGATCTGGAGAGTAGAAGCATAACGTATAGGATCAATAGCTTCACATATTCGGTGAACCAGAAAGATTAACTGGTCACAGAGGTGACAGGGCCTTTCAATCCTGCTAACAAAAGTATGGATACATTTAACATTTGGGCACAAATAATGGACACACTTGCTCTTGAACAGAGATGGAAATTTCCTAACCACACATATACAATACTGAGTCAATAGCTTTGCTTTAAAAACCTTTGTAAAACACATTTTAATACAACTTTCAGAATATCATCTACTACCTATCTGTACTGAGATTAGAGTCTGCTCTGGTATCTGTGAACCTGTCCTTCCTTTTCAGGCTTTGGGAAAAATAAGTTCCACAAGCACAATATGTTCATGTTACTTGCAGCTTTCAGTGCATTTTCAGTTTTCCAACACCTTTTTTTTTTATAGCACCTTCCTCTTTTGGTAGGTTGGTGACAGCTGGAGACTGAATGTCAGACTCAGAGACAGAACCGAAAATCCTCCTTAATCCTTCTCCTACGCTCAGGTCAAACTGATCAGAGTTGCTATCAGGACAAATTTTCTGTCAGAACAGGTAGAACATCTCTTACTATTTTTTAATGATCTTCAGTAGCACAAAATGCAAAGTCCTGAATCATTCAGGCATACATTATCTGAAAAATTTCAGCGACAAAATCTACAGAAGTTCCAAGATATCTTAGCAGGTCTGACTGGCTTCTTTGATGCATTCAGCAGTTTACTCCATGGAAACTGATCTGCTCAGGTTAATGTTTTTTAAATGCAAGTTTAACAGCCTGTAGAATAAAAAAGGTTGCACTGGAGATGGTGTCACTCTATGCCTTATTGACAATCTGTTGAACAGAAAACATTGGTGCCAGGTATTTTTCCAGCCTGCTTTACTGGGACAATAAAATTCACTATTGATGTCACAGAGACTCAGGTACACACACTGAACAGTACAGCAAGAGTGAGTCAAGTCATTAATTTATGCTTTAATCCTGTACTTGTGCAGAAAGTATCTGAGACCAAGACATTGTAAAATTAAAATATTTTCACACCATTAAAATTCATGGATGATGGCAGCAGTACCAGAAAACAAATGGATATCTATTTTTGCCATCAGGGTCACGAGTCCATACAAATAAAGAGGTTTAACCCAAATAGTGCTTATTTTTAGGTTTCTGTGAACCCACGTGCACTTCCCAAGCCTCACACCATACACACCAATAAGCCACTGCCCTGAGATTTTTGAACACAGGTCAAATCAGATCACCAGGTTTCCAAGGGCAAGGCCCCAGCCTTATCCAAGAAGTAAAGCTTGAGACAAACTGATCAGCATGTCTGACCCGAAAAGGAACATTGGCCTTAAACTGAAGTTATAAAAGCTGCTAGACTTCTAATTCCATGACTGTATTTGTAAAAAACCACAAATGTACACAAGTTTCCTAAAGAAAGTCACCAATGTACTGAAGCACAATTAGATGTTTAATTTGCCAATGTAATTAATCAGATAAGAAAATGTCCATAATTTCCATATACATGCATTTGAAATCAGGTTTTCCTAGGAAACAACATACTTAAAGCCAGGAAAGTCCCCAAATTCCACAAGAGTACTCCACACAGCCCCCAGAAGGAAAGCCATCTGCACTTACCAGAGAACAGTCTACAGTTGCTTCACAGAACAGCAGCTTCAGAGAGATGTGCAGTGGTTGCACCAGTGGCTTTAGGCAGAAATGAGAACTAGGTCAGGACCTGTGATTGAGGGCAAAGTTTTACCTCGTCCACTGTAAACTTAGGGAGTGCTTCTGATATAGCAGTTCGAGGGGAAGAGGACACAGCACAGGCTCTTCCCCACGGCAATGGGGAGGCTGCAGCGCTGCATGAGAACTGTGGAGTTAAGAAGCAGCTTTAGAAGGCAGAAGACTCCAGAGCTCCTTCGAACGCAGCACACAGTATCAATTTCAAGTTGTCTAAAATATGCTGCTGTACGTGCAGAGACGAGGTAAAGAAAAGCTTTCTCCTTCCCTCAAGATTTTCTTTTGACCTCAAAGCTCAGCAAAACAAAATGAACAAGGCCCCTCCACTATGCAATATGACCACAGCAGCATTGTTTCACTTTACCCATAAGGTTTTACAAGTAAATTCTTCTGATGGTATTACCCAGCACTCCCCTTTCATTAAATAAAAGGGACTGGACATTCTAAAATAAGACATGAAAATCTAATTTTACTTAAATGTTCATGGGGTTTTTCAAAAAGAAGAAAGACACTGACCATATTAGATCAGTGTTGGGGGAAAAAACAGATCCCACACATATACCTAATGCTGTCACAGATATAAAAAACCCTGAAAAATTTATGTTCAAAATGTAAAATCACTTTAATGCTCACCACTGTCAAACCTTTCAAAAAGCACTGTGACTAACAAAAGCTCCTGCCAATGACAGAAAAACTTAAAACTCATTTTTCAACAGGAACAGATACTTCCCTGATACTTTAAAAATGCAAGACATTTCAGTAACTTTAAATATTCACATTTAAAATATTAGAATCATGATGTATAAAGGATCAACTGAATGCAGCAGTGTATAGGCAAAGTGGCCCCATTTTGGCCAGGATCCAGTTATTTTCATGGAGACTGAATAGCAAGGGATGAGATTTCTGAAGCCTGTTGGCAATGAACAGAACAATGTCATTTAACCCTTTGAACTATTCTGCAACAATAACTTCTCCCAGAACAGCTGGATAACATTTGGTATCTGTTTATTTACAGGGGAGAGAAAAGTAGTTAAGACACTTTTTCCCCTCAGTTACATATAAATAGTAAAAACACAGCCTCAGACTTGTTAAAGCTATGATTTCACTTTATGCAAGCATGAGAGCTATCTTATGGGTTTGGTTGGGTTTTTTTACTTACTCATTTGGGTGCTACCCTCTGGAACAGAAGATGTCCTGGGATAAACTCTTAAACTGATCAGATACAAAAGCCTCAAACCAGGTCATTTTAGTTTTAAATAAAATTGCATTGACAATGTTAGAGCAAATTTAAAAGTACTGTACTCCAAGGGTTCAAGTCAGCCATACAATTTATGACAGACTGTAAAGGGCAACCTTACACATACAAACTCCACAGAGCAGTAGCAGTGAAAGTGGCTTGTCCAGAATCCCTAGAAATTGCCTATGGACACATAGGAACAAAGGCACCAAGACCCAGCTTGTTTATCTCACCTCTAATATGGAAAACACCACACCTAAATGAAAAATTTCCCATTTATTATTACTGTTAGGAAGCTGAAGCTGGAATATTTCAAAAAGATGAGTAGGAAAAGATTCTCTATGGGGGTTTTATCCACAAGACATCTAAATGTGAGTCTAGACTTACTGGGGTTCAATAAATAAAGAGTGAAGTTTTGGGATTTTTTTAAATCAAGGAAGTCTATTAACAGACTGAAATTCTAAAATTCAAGCATCTGAATTGCCAGGTCCTGCTTTTCAGTTTACTGTGATTGTGGGTTTTACGGAAGAGTTCTGAAAACGGGACTGCAAATTTTAGAATATTCTAGTTCAATTTCTTCATTCACCAGAAGTTATTAAACCTTAATAACAGCTGTTTCTTAAGCTCTTACACATCCTGATTTCGAGACAAGACATTCTTATTCAAGCAAGGGCAAACAAAAAGCACATAAGCAAATGAGTTTTGCTTTCCAGGCTGAAAAATACTGGTATGTTTCCTACATATTACAATAAGGAACAGTGTCACTAAAGTTAGATTGTACTAAATGATAGCTGATTTTGTAATGGTAAGGCATCACAATCATTAACTCTGTTTGTGTTGTTCTCTGGTCTTGGAAAAAAATAAAAGTAACTTGCTTATCCATCAACAGTGATAATTAATTTTCAGAGAATTTGACTCTTTTTTTTTAAGATCTTATACTTCATGATGCAATTTTTACTTGAATCAGAGGTAGACTAAACCTGTCCTTTTTTATACAATATCCCACTCTGTTGATAGATTTGTTAGGCAAAGACATCATAAATCTTAAGTATACTCTGGCAGCATTTTTTGCTACTCAAAATTCTGTAATAATCTGTCGTCATCATCAAATTTAAGAATTACATTAATTTCCTTCTGTTTTTCAGGAAATGTTAAAGTTATAAAGAATTAGCGTAGCTGCTCTAAAAGATTAGCAGAGCACATAAAGGAAGATGAAGAGGCTAAGTACCAGAATGTGCCACCACTTGGCAACTGCCAGAAGGAGAAATTCAAGTTTCTTCACGAATTCATGACTGATATACCTATAACTTTGGAGATCCTACAGCACATGCCTCACAAGTAAAAACTCTTCATTATTATGAGACTGGTTAGTTGAGATTTTTGAGATGGAACTAACCTGAATATTCATTACTAGATGCATGAATTCTGTCATTTTTTTCTGGCAGAGTATCCAAGTAACTCAGAAATTGCTACATGATTAAAGAGTATGCAGGCATTATGCTGGAACCAGTAACTTTGATATATATATAAGCAGCATATATATAAATGTTGTGGATGGGCGTGTTACCAGTTCAAGCAAGAAGACAGTGAATCAAAGTACATAAATAAGGCAGAAGCTTAATGTGAAGACTAGAGATTTCAACCAGGCCTGAATCAGGAAGATGAAGGCAGCAGAGATGCTGAATTTTTCATTACTTTCTCCTTCACGTTCATCTTGGGCTTTTCTAAGTGGCACCCCCTGTTCTTTTATAGCACTTCCCAGTTTTGATGGGAGAGGGAGAGAAAGACACAAATTATGACACAATTTATTCTCTTAACACAGTAGAACTGGAGAGGGTTTAAAAAGCCTGTACACAGGAGGAAACAAATCCCTGGAGAATGCAAACCTAAGTATTAATCTTGACATAAACCTTCCATGTGAAATTTTAAACTGTACTTGCACATAAAAACAGCTTTAAAATGTGAACCTCACACATGCATTGGCATTCTATTTCCAAATAGACAGCTAACAGCCAGGCATATCCAAATTCAAATAAATTACATAGTGCTTAATTGGGTATTTGTAAATCCTTCAGGTAGCTGAAAAGTTTTAGGAAGACCATGGTTTACACCACCTTTTATCCACCTTACACTAAAAATTTCTGGAGAGTGTTTAAAATACATGCCTCATACAAAGGATATTAACACTACCTTCATAGAAGTCTCAGAAGTGATAGTAAGACAAAGTTCACGTCATTGCACAGCTCCTGAAGCCAAGAGCATTGTCTTTTCCATCTCTCAGAATGTTCCTGACAACTTTAATCTACAGATTAAAATATATCAACTATTAATTGAAGTGTTACTGGAACTCATTTTCCTGCATTAGATTGTTCTTTCCGTATTAGGAAATAGTATGTCAAGAAACCCCTACAAACTCTATTTTAGGAGCAGCTTATCTATGTTTTTCTTTTTCACAAGCAAGTGTGAATGTGCTCCCCACCCCAAAATTATGCAGTTTCCTACTTCTGGGTAAACCTCAAGGGTTATGTACACCCACATGGTAACAGATTAAACACCACGAGAAAACCATCTTCCTGACTGTGCCGTCTCCCTTGTCAGGCAAGTATTACCCAACCGAATATGGCTGCATACATTAACATCATGCAAACCCAGATTTTCTCTTCCAGCTCAGATTCTCATTGTTTTCACCTGACAGTGGCAAAAAGATGTTATTTACTCTGCTCTGCAGCGTTTCAGAATTATATCTGGGGAGAAAAGCAGCAGTCCAGTTTCTCCAGTCGCTGCAAACCGTGCAAGCACAGTGTTTAATGGCTATTTTAGTGCAGTCACTTTCAGAAGCACAAACAGCCCAGACTTCAATATTTCAGGAATCACAGCCCTTCTCACACTTCCTACTAGACTTTTTCTTTATTTTTTAACCAGTACCTAAACATCACCTAAAGACAGACATGCACACCAAAGTATCCAAAGGTCACAACAGTTTTGCATGGCTTTAACGTTCTACAAAACTAATTTTAAATCACTACTAAACCCAAAAGAACAAAACTGAAATTCTGCTTCTGGGCATTGTGCACTTATTGAACTCAAGTCCCAGTGTAAAACACGAAAGGCCCCCATTCTACACATAACCCTGCTTCCAGATAATGGATAGATAATGTTTATTTTAAAGACTATCTTTAGGCAGGGATCATTTTAGTTGACATACATTTGAAGATTAACAGGAAAAAAACCCAGTGTTTCTACATATGTCTAGTTATTGGTTGTCTAAAAACAACTCCACTGGCTGTAATATTGCTTTATTATTGTTTTTTATTCCGATCTCTATCCAAGCAACAATTCTTCTATACACAGACAAGATGTACTCTCATCCTCCAACCTCACCACAACCAATATCAAGACAACTTCTAAAAATACAGTACCAGTACTCCTATTTATGTTTGACTAGTAGTGACCAGAGACTTTTCCCCACTGTGTTCTAAAAAATCACATCTGGCCACCATGGGGCTTAAAATTCCAGAAACAGAAATTTAAGTTAAAATAATGAATTTAAAAGATACACAGATGTGTCAAGTCAGTTGGGAGTCAGACAATGATCCTGAATAATTCACACAGAACTAAGTACTTTCATTCCTGACTCAAGCTGTAAAATGAACTCTTTCTAGAAACCCAACTGCCACTGTTTTATTGCCAAATAAGTATGTGCAGTTCTTTCAAGTTCATTGAGAGGCTACTGGCATCAAAAATTGCAAAGCACCATGACATGTATGCAGCATTCAAAGCCAGAATTCTAAACCCAGCTTTTAAAGCTATTTCCCAAACAGCGTGCAGCTGGATACAGGCCAGCAGTTTCTGCCCATGTGAAGTCCAACTGATCTCAAAAAACCTTAGAAATCGGTAAGCAGCTCTCCAAGGAGATGAGCCAAACAACCGTGTCAAATGGAAACAATCACTTGCATTAAAGCTGAAATGTGGTATTTGTTTTTACAACAGTAGTATTTTATATATAGAAAAATCTACTCTTTAAGTCTTTCCATATAGTCAAAGTATACCATGCTTTCTCCAGAGCACAGTATTACTTTCTCTCACCATCCCCACCCTGTGCTGGCCACAAGGCTGAGTCTACACATCTGTCTGTGTGGCCATGCTGGGAGCTGCCGGACAGAGCAGGGGAGGGAACTTGTAAACAAGCCCCACCAATCCAAACCTGCACTACATCTCTTAAACAGAAGTTCCTGCCCTGAAGGGATTTCAGTAGGATCTAGCATGTCCACATACTTAAATGCATATTAGGCCCCAAGCAACTCCCACTTTGTAAGAGTTGTTTAATAACAAAGCATCTAACGAAGCTTATCAAATCCAACAGAAATCTTACCAAAGTGTATTCTATGGGACTCCATGATTAACGACACTTACTATTCCATTTTTAACAGTTACCTCTCTATGTATATCCAAAACCCAGTACTTTCTATGAAATCTGTCCCAGAAGTCTCCACACAAGACATATGTAATTTATACTGGCCATTCAACTTCAGCTACTTTGAAGCCAGAAATTAGTAGATTCAGATCTTAAAGCTTTTCTCTTTTTTAAACCAAAACAAGCCTGGCAATTCTAATGTTCAAATATTAAGCCGGACGCTTATTTAGTCAGCTGCCCTGATTTCATTAGGGAGGGATTCTGTAGTGTTCTTTTTTGTATACAAAGATTTTCTGTAGCTGTCAGAGTCAAAACCATTTGGACTTTTATAAGCAAATGTCAAAACTTTGTCTAAAGGGGCAAAAATTGTCAAACTCATACTAATAGTTTAACTCTCCAAATACCCTGATTAACTATGGGCAGTGTGCAATTTTAAGAACAGAATAACACACAGACACACTTGCAGCAATGTATCAATTCATGCTTTACACCATGACAAAAGTTACATATGTTCTAACACTCCAGGCACAACTGATTTAAAAGGTATAATCTTATTTTGCACTGTGCTAAAATCTTGACTGTAACAATACCTCATAGCAGAAAGTCCCATGCGCTAAGGCAGAACGTGACTTCTTTCAAAGTGTGTAAAGATAATATGTGTAAAAATATCCTAGAGAAATCTCCTGTATAATGCAATCCAGATCTTTAAACCTGTTTCTGACCTTACCGGATCAACATATTTCTCTATTTACTTGAGTTTTTTCTCATCTGTCTTCTCCAAACTAAACCAACCTTCATTTTCTCTCCTTTGTCATAATCGCCCACTATTTTATTTCCTATTAGTATCAGACACTACAGAAATTCATAGATCTATCAGATAACAAACAGATAATACTTCATTTTTTCCCCTTTTAATCTCCTGAACCTCTATCAACATTGATAAAATTCAGATGGTTTTATTAAGATATTCAATGACACACATAGCAATGTATCTCACTAGTTTAAATAATTCTTACTCATGAGTCTCTTACCAACCTTACCCCTGAACTTTCTCTATGTCATCCTCAAGTTCCCTGCTCTCCTCCAAGTCTCAAGCAAGCTATACAAGGCTGTTACCTCAAATATAACTTGTTTCCATTTTCTAGACCTTTCATAATCTAAGAAGAAATTCGTGCTAACAAAAGCCAAGCAGCCCACTGTCCTGTGGGCTGTCCTGTCCAGTCACTGCACTGTGTCTCCTTGCTGCAAATCTGTTCTGTGCAAGTGCTACAGACCCTCCCCTCCCCACCAGCCACACCTTCACATTTTTTCACAGGGAAACTGATCTAGTCCAACAGGTCTTGGAAAGGATATACGCACACCGTTCTTTGGGGAAGAGAGGGAAATAAGATTTGTCTGATTTATCCTCCAAAGATCAAAATGCATATCGACATGCACCTTCACTTGATAAAACAGTTAAGATTTTATGTGTTTGTCAGGCACAATAACAACATGAAAAATTACCTCTAAGAACAGTTACTTTAAAAAAAAGTGGCACCAACTAACGAGACAACACTAAAAAAAAAAGTTGCCATGACTCTCATGAAATAAGAGAGCAAAATGCCAGATCTGAACATGCTGCTGAAAATACAGTTTATTCCAGTATCAACTGCATCCCTATCAGAACTGGCTATAGGATAGGCCACATCTGAAGAGAATGCTATTCTAGACCACACAATAAATAAAAGATTATTTCAATTTTAGACAACTGAGCAATACTCCTCTTCAATTTTGACAGATAAAAGAATTAAAAAGAAAAAAATCTAAAAACGAATATAGAGCCAGAAAGCTTTCTCTCCTCTCTGGTGTTTGATAGTATATTATCGGTTAATAAACATATTACCTGGCTCACCAGAAGCAGGAAATTGTTAAGTTTCCAATGTCATGTGCATTAAATGAATTAGGAAAAAAAAAAGTTTGACTTCTCAGTAATTATTTCTATCACTTCAAGGCAATAACATTATTTATTTTAATCTAACACCTTTTCAGTTACCATGACAAATCCTATACAGTGTAATTGAAGAACACACTTTAAGAATAAAAAGTCAAGATAATCACATTGTACGGTTTTCTTATTGCACACACATTAATACATTCTTTCAAAATGCCAGTATTCATAAACAAATTCTCCTCATTAGAAGAGCTTTAAGATGACATCTGCTAAGTCATCCATGCTCTGGAGACTACTAACAGTTTCAGACTTTGGATTTTTTTCTTTTAATACGTGAGACTGTCTCCCATCCACACCTGTTCCACACTAAATGACAAGACAGAATGTCTAAATAATAAAACAAGTTAAATGCTATTTAGTCAATATTCGCATAACAATGAACACTTACTCAAGCTTTAAATTATTAGTTATCATTTAACTGTCAATCACTGCTCTCCCAAAATTGTATTTGGGAGGTAACTTAGCTAACACTAACACTTAAACATGTGCGAAGTGCCATTTAAGTCTTGATGGTATACCCATGTAATTATTTACCATTCATATTAATCATTACGTGTGAATACAGCAATTTAAAGGGATAAAAAGTGGTTCTTAGTCTTCTACATTAGTTTTGAAAACATTAAAATAGTGTTAAGTTTGTGAATAAAGAAAAATAATTTTAACACACAGAGGGCTAGACACTGCTTCGGCAATTATTTAGACCAAAAAATCAACAGGAAGTTCAACTAACAGCTGAAGGGAAGTCAATAAAACACATTAAGCACAGTCAGGAAGGAACCTTTCAAACATCATTAAATTTCTAACCTGTCCTAACCAAACTACTTTCCATGCTTGAACTTCCTTCCTAAAATGAAGCTTTCTAGATGAACATTTAGAACAAATAAGTAAGAGATGGAGAAGAGAAAAATACGAAGTAGTTACTGTATTTCTGCACATATAAAAAAACACATCCAGTAATACAAGCTACTTATATAAATGAAAAAATTTTACAAATGAGTGTTTACAAGCTCCCTCCTGGGTCTGAAATACCTCAGCAGGAATTAAATCATGATTTAACATGTCTTAACAATTGAATAAATTAGAAAAATATTGCAACCTCAGGCAACATTAATTTCTCAATTTGCCAATTAGTGTCTTTCTGTCAGGAAGAACACAGTAGAACCCTTTTCTTTGTCAAGTCTCCTTTAAAACCACCAATTTCTAAAAGGGAGAGATACAGGACTGTCTCTCTTTAGTGCAATCAAAAGCATAATGCTTCCTCAAAAAAGAATACTTCAAGTTTTTAGATGGATAGTGTCCCAGGACAATACACAGCAACAACAGGGCAACACACAGCAACATGGTGTAGAGTGTTTTCACCACATCAACCCTTCAGCTTGCACCAATAGGAGTTTTAAAGCAGCTCAAAGCAGAATTCTCAGAGAAATATGAAGACAATGACGTAGTTGTGCACGTGCGGTGAGCAGCTTCCTTCAGTCACACAGGACAAAACAAGAAGAAAACAATACAGCACTCTTTACGAAATCTGTTGAATTATGCTGTGTTGACTTGGGGTTTCTTAAGACAAAACTCAATATACAGCCACTAGAAAAAATACAGTGTAGCATATCGTCATGGTGATGTTAGATGGCAAAATGCTGTGACCTCCCCAAAAGCGCCTCTAAGGAAATTTCTTTGTGTAGCCAGCACACTTGCACACACAGGTACGCTTTCACCCCAGACAGCCAGTAAAACAGTCCGACAATGAATGAGCGGCAAGGGGCTCCGCATGAGGTTCTACAGGAGAGATTTTAATGGATCCGCACTCCAGCAAGGTTTTCCGAGAAGTCCCGGGAGAGCGCCAGGGGTCCAGGGGGAGGGAACTACTCAGGAAACTCTGAGGGCCTATCAGATAACAAAGTGTGTAGTGGCCAATGGAGCCAACCAGGGAAACAGATCTGGGGTACATTAACAGAACAGAACAGAGCATTCTGGGGGAAGCTTTTTCAGTCATCATAAGCTGGAAAGGAACCTAGGCCTTATCCTACCATAGGACTTGTTCGTTCCTCGTCCAGCAGGCCCGCCAGCCTCCACAGCATATTCTATTAAACAATGATTAAAACATCCTACTTGTCTAACAATTACTATCCCCTGATACAAGCATTTCTATACTTCAGAATGCAACTGGTGCACTTGTCCAACAAAGAGACCAACCATGTACCCACTGGTGTCTGGGCAGTATCTGGTCAAGTTACTGTATCATCTTTAACTAAAGACAGGAATCATGGGAACAAACGGATATTCTAGGTCAAGCAGTTCAAATCCCAAGTCAGGGTGGAAAACTACCTGATATCCCCTCCCCCCTTATATAAGCTAACCAGCTCCATCTTAAAGAGAGCCTTATTCCACTACTCCTAAGGGAAGGCTGTTGCAGACTCCTATGCCTCCGTTGCTTAGGAACCATCCTTTCTAATTTCCAGATTAGGTTTATTCTTGGATGGTTTATACCCGTTTGTTCTTATCCCTCAAGCATAAAAAGCTCTTTTTACCCATATGTGTTGTTTCACTTGCTTCTATGAAGAGCTACCTCTTCCATACTTTTTTTTCCCCAGATCAAACAAGACACACTTCTGAGTTCCAGGAATCAGTCCCTGGATCTCTTTTAGTCCAAATGTCCTTTTTACTTGATGGTGGGTGATAGGAATTATATGCAGTATTTCAGATAAGCTTTCACCAACACCAGAAAAAGTCAATACCACTTTACTTCTTTAAAGAAAAATACTAGCAGGGCAACAACAGTGTACTTGTTATCCTAATACTGATCTCCATTGCTAACTTTGATCGGTTTGTCATCCTGAAGTATTACAATTCTTTTAATGCTATTTAATATGACTCTTTTTCCTACTGATCATGTCTTAAGGTCTCAACTTTGTTCTGTGCAACACCTTTTTTTGTACTGACAATGCTTGACATCTGATGAAAATCATGAGACTGGCACGAGAAGAAGGAATGGATGAATGATTTTAACAAAAATACTAAATCTCAAAACCAATCCCTGACAAATTCCACTACTTACATAGTTCTAATATATCATCTCTGGTCATCAAGTTCTATCCATACTTGACACATCCTCTCACCATTTAAAATCAATTGTCACAAAAACATCCCTCTAGTTTTTACATGGAATCATATTGCACATTGTATGACTTCTAAGTTTAAAGAGGTCAGCTCTAACCATGCATCCTCTTCAAGAAGTCAGGGATCTCACAAAAAAGAGGTGTTAGAGTTCTCTGACAAATCTTCCTCTGTTAAGAGCTGTATCACTTCATACCCTTTTCATCTTACCTCCACACAGAACAGCTTTTCTTCCTAAATTTAAACAAATCTCTGTATATTAAGGTCACACTAATGATGCAATTACTATCTCAAATCACCTTTTCCTCTTAACATTGTGAGTACTTTCACTATTCTCCAGCCATCCAGTACCCTTCTGCCTTGCCATTTAATAACCATTCTTGCTCATCTTGCAACTGAGCCTCTACACACGTCACCTACTTCAAAATTGCAGAGTAAATGTCACATAGCTCCACTAACCTGCACCATGCAAGTTGGACTTTAGGGAAATAGTTTTTATAACCTCACTTCAGTATGACCTACGTACATGTGTTCAAAAGGTCTTCACTGAAAATTAAGGCAAATTTTTCATGTAGTCTTTCACAAGTATTGAAATTATTTTTAGTCTTATTTCATTATTCCCCTGCCTCCTGACAAGACATGTGAAGAGTCTTACTCAGGTTTTCTGCTTACTCCTGATACTCCTTTTCAATTTGCTCTCAACCCTGTTAGATCTTGTATCACCACTTTTTTCTATATGGAAAAAAAAAAATCAAAGTTTAGTAAGAGAATAAATATTTTATACAGTTCCCAGAATTACCTGCATTTATTGCTGTATCTGAAGCTCAGCCATGCCAGAAGTAGCTGAAAGCACCTAATCAAATAAGCCCTAAACAGTGCAGTAAAACTGGAATTGCAAGAACATTTGGATGCTAAACTGCTTATGGACTTTGCAATTTGAATGTTCACTTCTGCAACTACAATTACAAACAGCTTTCCATGACACTCAGACACATTTGAGTCTTTTTTTTTACTTTAACTGAGCCTCTTCTTTCTTGTTTTTCCCCTAAATGATGTTTGCCTAAAACATGAATAGAAAAATTTATGCCACAAAGCCTCTCAAGAGCTAGGAAAAAAAAAAGGCAAATTAATGCTGCTTAATTTCAACTTCATCTCAAATGATACAGTCAAATGAGAAAAAGAAAAGCTACAAGAAAACCTATATTATCAATATTTTGTCTTGAGAACAGACTGCACAGCTCTTACAAAACTTACTTGAAGGGAGAAAAAAAAAAGGTCTGCAGAAACAAGGTTCAAATTTAGGATTACTATAGCAACAGAGAGAAGGGAGGGGAAAATTACCAGATTACTCTCTTGGATCATCAAATCCTTGAAAGAATAAATTTAGATTTGAGTTTCAATCAAATTAACTGAATTCATCCTATTCATTAATGATAAACACATCTAAACAAGGACTAAATTAAACAAGCAAAAACTGTAGTACAAGAAACAAAGCAGCAATTACAACATTTCAGACTGAATTACCTCACCTTTTCCTTCTACCACAAAATACATATTTCGTATCACAACAGGTCTTCATACCCATAACTAATAATAGAATTATTTAGGAAGGTGTCTAGTTCTGATTAAAGGTCTGCAAAGAAAAAGAGCCATTTGAAATCTGCCTCATTCTTAAGTGACCCGAGTAGCTACACTACTGAAAGTGGGCAACAATATGCCCCCATTTGACTTGAGGGTGTAATGAACTTCTGAAAATATAGTTGGTACAGAACCAACATATTTCAACAACATATGTGAGCACAGTAATGACTTAAAACCCCAAAAACCAGGGGATATAGAAATAAGCTTAAGCTCTTTAAAAAGGTGATATTCTGAAAAACAAACCCAGGATAACCTAAGTAACTAATTGCTGACACATTTTTAAATTGTGTAATCTTTAACACTCTTTGTATTTCGGAGTTGTTTTAATAAATGCTTAAATATAAAATGGACACATACATACACTTATGTTAATGACTGATGAAAAAAGCAAGAAAGAAGTCTTTTTGGGAGAGCAGGTATCGCAATGCTTTAACCCACTCACATCAGATACGAACCCAAACCCACTGAACCCACAGCTGAAGCGGCAAATGCAGCTACAAAGGTTTATTTTTGACATTGTGAGCTTTGCTTGAGGTGTGGAGAGTTGTCTCCCCATTTTAGTGGCAAATATTGACCCATAAATACTCTAAGCCTCAGGCAACTTTTCCACCAGCCAGAATGTTCAATTAATAAGGCTGCCCTCATAATTTGCAAGACTGCCCAAGTCCAGCTTTTCTGGCTGACATTCAGATTTTAAGCATGTTTCCCAGCCTTCTGTTCACCACTTCTGGCTTTTGTTGACCAGCTGCCAAAATGCTCTTTATTTTCTGGTGGCTGGGCAGGCCAGAGGACAGTTTGAGAGACTACCTTCTTCCAAGTTGTGCAGCAAACTGTTCACTGTGTTCCCTGCTCTTGGCTCCTCCCCAAGATTCTGCAGTGAGGGAAAATAGGAGGATACAGGAAGGACTGTAATTCCACTGGTGTGAAGCAAGGGCATGGGCATCTTCACTGGGCTTTCCTTGTCCTTAAACCAACATCTCCATTAACAGACTGGAACTGAGTCAAAGAAAGTGTCCCAGGTCAACAATAAAGACTGTGGCAGATCTGGAAGTGGACATCCCACCTGTCAAAATTGTTACCCTATGCTGCAATCACAAACAGTCCTTCCAGGAGAGAGGCAAGAAAGTCAGTATAAGACGGTCCACACAACTCAGCAGTGTCCAGATCAGGGCAAGTTCTAAAGCAGGTTGAAAGCAAAGTGGAAAACCACACAGGCAGACAGACATTCAGTTACAAGTAGCAGCAAAATCAAAGAACAGGATGGTCCTCTCTGAGTCCAAGGCATAGAAACCCACCCACCAACTTTCCTTGACACATATGAGATGAAACCGCTTTCCTTTGGGTTCAAGGATAGATACCTTATCTCTCTCTCCATCCAAATCATGTATGATTTGCTTGCTTTGTGAAAGCTCTAAAGAATTTACTAACTTTTTACCTATCCCTATATAAGCAAACAGAGAAAAAGCCATATATTTACATGTACAGCTGAGATCTAAGCAAACATCTAAATTAATTATTAAATCTTTTTCTGCCTATTAATAGATACAAAACCATTGTAACACTGTACCATAAACATTCTATATATCCAAATAAATTTTAACTGAATACTTTTGGCCACCAACACTTCATGAAAAATAACTTACAAAAAACAAACATCACTTTATCCTTAATTCACCTATAAAAGACATAAAATTATTTTGAAATGCTTCTAAGTTATCAGTTATAACTGAAATTACCATAATATCTTTGAAGACTCTCCATCTACTAAATTGTACTCTAAGCCCAAGAGGGCAGGGAAAGAAAAAAAAAACCAAACCCAAAAAACCCCACACTTCGCTATGTACTAGTAGACTTAAAAATAATATCCACAGTAAGGAAAGAAAATTTACTTTGGAATCAAAATAGAATTCTGTGCTTTACACTGAATCTGTTATTCAAATCATATGGAAATTTGAAGTGACATTTAAAAATAAAGTGACACATGAGCTGTGTAGCATTTTACCTGAAAATCACAGAAACCTTCTCAGTAACTGAAAACAACTACAAAAAAATTACAAAACTAATGAAACTATTTCCTACCAACTGAAGTCTCATATGCTTCCCTATTTACCCTTTTTAAGTTCTCGTATTCCCCCCTACATCCTGCATGAGTCCCATGCTCACTCCTCCCCTCATCTGAGCACTGGTTCACCAAGACTGGCCAGACAAGTGGCAAAAATACACTTGGACTGGCTCAGAGCTACCCATACTGACAGGCTGGCAAGTGTGTGACATCTACACAGCCACACACTTCTGCTTTTCAGAACAAATAGGAGCCATGCCCCTCTCAGTGGGGGCTCAAGTTTGGCCACCATATCTCACTACTGGCAGAAACCTTTTATGCTTCAAGTCTCTGTTTTCCTGTTAAATTTAGCTGGATGTAGCTAACAAGTTCAGAAGTTGAAGAGAAAAATAAAGTCCCTTTAGCTCTGGAATACTTTAAGCAGTGCTGATTCAAGGTCACCACATAAAGCTTTGCTAGACGAGATCTTTTGGAGAAAAAAAGCCAAGTACATCTCTCAGTTAATGCACCTCTCAGTTAACGCATAACAGCAGCAATGTCCTCTTTTGATGATTTTTAGGTGGAATGGATGCTTCACAAGTGTATATACTTGATAGATTTTCATCAATATTTTGCAGTGACAATACCTAAAGAAATTGCTTCATCTGTTAAAACAATAAACTCACGGTATGCTTTATCCTTCATCTCCACAGTCACAATTCACTAACAGTCACTTTATGCTCAGTCGTGTGTAACACACACACACAAAACCCCTGAACAACAAAAACAACAACACAAACAGCTAACAGAAAAAACAGAGAAGACGGTTTTCATGGGCCAAGGTTTTCCTCAACACTTTCTAGTTTAACCTGGCAAAAGTTATAATCGAACTGAAATAGTATATCAGATGTCTCAAGATTCAACAAGATAGAAATAAAAAGCATAAAAAGCAATACAAAAAAATTAAATTTTGTGCAAAAAAAATCAAAAACAACCCCCCAAAAACCTAAGCTTCTATGGCCCCAAGTCAAATTACAGTCTTTAATCCAAGTTGCTTTTACATGTTTACTGAATCCAACTAAAAATCCAGATGATTTTTTTTTGCCCCTTAGTCTCTGGAGCATAACTCTATCACAACATTCATCTACCCATTTGATTTGAAAGTATCAAAAATACCATAAAGTGTTACTGATTAACTGCATTTACTACTGTTTCCATGACCCCTTTACAGCAATTCAATTAGGTATATGAAAGAAAAACAAAATCTCAAAACTCTGAAATACTTTACTCCTTATTTCTTCAGACTTCCTGAGTCTAGATCTGAAAGTCATACATAACATATGGTGCAAAAATCAGTAATTTAAAAAAGACAAACCCCAATACATTAGTCATTTAAAAATGCAAAGGAATGTTTGATTAGTTTGAAGAGCACAGATACGCCAAGTCCTATTTTAAAAGAGTAGCTCATAATATCGCAGTTCTAAAACTGAATTGACATCTGCTTTCGTCTATGCTAATTTTTAATTAATCTGCAGGGAAAACCATTCATATAAGTGATGTTGAAAAATTCTTTTGATGTTCCACTTGTTAGTGCAACTGATCTGAGTTTGAAAGGCTGATCTTTCACCAGATAACAACTGTATCCAGCAGGGCAGACAGAGATCATTCCTCAGAATGCAATCTAATAAGCAAGGTCAAAGGGAGGAAGTTAGGAAGGGACTGAAGAAGTTGTTACTCCTGTTTGGCTACACCTTCAAGGACGTTTTCAGTTTCTCTGAAAGGTCACAGAGTCAATCCAGCAACACCAGCAGGCACACACTGGTCAGCGAGCCCGAGGGGTAGTAGTTATTCAAATCCATCTCTACACTAAACCTTTACTTGCCCCAAAGTGAAGAACAGTTAGACTTTGGAATTCCCCAAAGCAGCAGCAATACTTAAACTTACTCAAGACCAGGACCGTTGGTTGGGATGTCAGACCAGAGTTCTCATGGCAAATGACACCATCTCAGCTTACGCCTGATATGAAAAGCAGTAGTTCTGAAAGGGGCATTTCCTGGAGTCTCTTCCCCTACAACATTTGCAACTATCAACCACTAAACTTTCTGAACTGACAAGACCACAGTAAACAACATCCTCTGCATGGTGAGGAAAGAAATCAATTAGTTGCTATAATTTGACTGAAGATTATCAAGATTATTCTCAATAAACAACAGATGCTTATTGAGATGGTAACAGATCTTATCATACATTACTACAGAATGCTGTTATTGTATACACTTTAAAATTAGAGAAAAAGTAGCCACAGAAAAGGGTAATTTTAAAGTAAAGATTATCACAAATCAAAATCTGTACAAACAGTACTTTTCAAGCATTACTACCTCTAATGAAAAGCTTTCTTCAGGAAATAAACTGGTTCACATGCTTTACATTTTACACCTTCCTCTACCGACAGGTTTGTAAAGCTACTGCCCCCAGCCCTAGCAAACCAGAGTACTTTTGAAGAGAAATGCTGACTAAGTAGCAAGATTAGGTAATATTTTCCTATGCCCCTGAGGAAGCTGATTAAATAACATGAATGAAAACTGCGTAACTCAGGTAATCGAGGAACTTCTACTATTTTAAAAATATACCTGTTTTGAATCTGTTACTATAGAAGATGCATAACTTAATGGAAGAGTTTCAGACAGGTTCCTCAGCAGATGTCAAATGACCTGCACAACAAAATCAGCAGAGTAAAGTTACATTCACATCTGCTCACAATCATTCTTCAAATATAAAGCACATATCACCCTAAAACTGCCTAAGGAATATTTACTTGCAGTCTGAATTACCAATACACCAACACAGTGTTATTTCACAGATCACTTTCTGTGGCGCAGCACGGACCAAGAGTAAGTTATAACTCAGGAGCTACCGAAGTCAGAAAAATCAGCATGGTTTTTTCTTCATGCCTTCATATCTCAGGTGTCTCCACTGCACAACAAAAGCAACACTGATATGTTCTATTTCATAGAAGTACTGGGCAAGTTTTACTACTATGCATTTTTCCCTCAAAGTAGGACTGGCTCATTTGCACAGCAAGAGTTTGGGGTTTACAAATTACTCACTATTTACCTACAATTGCTACAATTCTCTAATAATTAAGAAAACAATTTCTACCAGTCAGAAAAGCAGTGGGTGCAAGATTTCCTGCCTAGCCTCCTCAGGAAGCACTTGTCACATAGAATTTGTATGCACTGTAGCAATCAACATCCTAAGCAGCCTTCTCCTAGTTTGCAATCTTCAGTTCTATTATTTTATTCTATTTATTAATAATATTGGCTACTTCAAAATTCATTTCTTTTCCTCCTATACCAAGTCACAGAATGTTGGATGAGATTTGCTAAAGGCCATTTATGCTGTGAAACTATGCTTCAAAAACCAAGACTTGGGGTAGAAGTAGTTTTATCCCTATTTCTGTCAATGTCTCAGTGCTCAGAGTGGTTTTCTCTACCTTATTTCATACACAGAATCACACACTGGTTTGGGTTGGAAGAAGCCTTAAAGAGCATCTAGTTCCAACCTCCCCAACATGGGCACCTTCCACTAGACCAGGTTGCTCAGAGGCCCATCCACACATGCAAAATAACATTTAATATTGATGGTGAATTGCAAAGAATGAGAAGAGTTGAGTCATCTTCTGTTGGATCTATCTAAAAAAACTGTCACAGAAAAATACTGATTCAGTAAATGACCTTCCTCACTCTACAGCATTAGTGAACCATACTCTAATGAATTTACTGGCACAACATGCCAGCAAAAATACTTGCTTCAGATGAAGCACAAACATTCAGACTTCTCACATTTATAATCATCAACCATAGAGGGAAAACATTCAGTCAACACAACAGTTTTTGGCTAAAAAGCACTATTCTCAGCATGGAACTTCACACAGAAAAAAGAGCTCCAGCAAAACTACAAGACACTTAAACATGCAAACACGGTATCCACGCACATATTATCTTGCTACAGCGAGGATGTAAAAACTTGCAAATGCCTCTTCCTCAAAACTCTCCTCAGAAAACCACCAAGTTTAAATTTGGTGAGGCAAATCATATAGATCATTACATTCACTCCAGATTATTTTTACAAGATGGCATCAAATCTGTTTACTGAATATAAAGAAATACCAAAGCCACCTGCTTCAGAAATCTAGCCCATGGTTGTATTTTTTCCTCGCTTATTAAACAAGTGCTCTTAAAAGAATATTTCCTTACTGAGAAACAGAATTGTTACACCATTTTATTTAATTTTTAAAAATGGAAGCCTATCTTAAAAATAGTTTGTATTCCTTTATTTTTAAAATAAATTCTTTTGCTGTATTAAAACAAAAAAAAACCAAAAACCCCCCAGTTTGTGACAGTTAAGGACTGCCTAGAATTCCATTGGCACGTTACAAGAACCAGAGCCGTAAACAGACTGTCTGCAGGGAGATACCTGTAGCTTTCAGCAGAGCATAGAGGAATTATCCCGCAGTAGTTGCAGTTTGAGAATTCATAAGCTCAAGGTAGACATGTTTTGTAAAGCTCTGTATGAAGAAGTCACAGTGCAAGAAAACTGAATACCTATGGTATACGATAATGCTGTGATCTACAGCAACTTTCCAAAAAGCAAAGAATAGAACAAAACCAGCAATGAGCTTACACCACAGAGCTACAGCAGTATCTCATGAAAGATTTAAATGCAGTGCTATTCCTAGCCCCCATATCAACACAGCCATGGATATTTTTCCAGCTTGACTGGATTTTCCCCCTCCCTAATTGCTAGTTTTAACTAAAGCCAACACAGATTAAGAACCAATCCTAAAAGCAGCACAGCAAGCGTACAGCAATTACGTGCAGACAGACGTGACATTTTGTATCAAAAGCAGATCCTGGAAACGCTAAAATGTAGATACCCCTTCCAGCAGAGGAAACAAAACAACTGCCCACTGCCCGTCTGGCGCTGGTGCCCCGCCAATCCCCAACACCGCACACACGCATCCCAAATCCTCCTTCACTCCTACGTCCTCTGCGGACGATGACTTGGACGCGCCAAAGCCCGCATTTCGCCCCGCACAGTCCGCAGGTCACCTCTCTGGCTGGACGAAGGGGCAGGTGAAGCAGAAGGGCGGCGGGGGCAGCGCCGGCAGACGCAGCGCTTGGGCGCAATGGAGATTCTAACGCCGAGCGGCCGCTTCCTGCGGCGGTGGCTGCTGGAGCATCCCGGCGGGCACGGGATGGGCAGCGCGTCTCCTGAGGCAGGGCTGGCAGCACCCTGCCCTCGCAGCTCAGCTCACCGCCCATTCCGACCAGCAGCTGCAGCCCCTCATCCTGCCCCCCGCCTCCCCGGTGACCCCAAGCCCGCCGCAGCCCCTCACCGCAGGCACCCTGCGCGCAAATGGTTTTTCCTCACACCCCGCCACGTTTTCCAGGCAGACGCGGCCCCCTCCGCTCCCCTCCGGGCTCAACGAGCCGGTTCCAGTGTCTGCGCCCCAACCTCTCCACACCGCTCCCTCCTCCCCTCCCCGTGGCGCCCGTCGCCCCCTCACAGCCCGCCCGCCGCTNTCTCCGCACTGTCACCACCGCGGCGCTCACCCGAGGACAGACGAGAACAGGCGGGAGCGAGGGGCCGCCGCGGCCGGTCCCCTACCGAGGCNTGGGGGGTCCCCGGGCGGCCGGGAGCGGGCTGGAAAAGCCTTCGGACACAGGGAAAGGGGTTCTTGTGCCGCTGGATCCCAGCGGAAAGGAGCGGCGCGGCGCCTGGGAAGCTTATCTTAGAGCGGGCCGGGAGATAGGCGCAGGCAGACATCGCTAATCGCCGAGGACGCGCTGCGATAAGGGCTCGTTATCGCGCTGCGGTGGCGGTGTCTGATCGCTGTCAGCTCAGAGCAAGGCCAGAGCGGTCCAGGAGGGCAGGACTCAGGCTTGAGAACTGTCTTGGCGGGGGCTAGAGACACCTGTCAGAACCCGAACGTGTTTAATCAGTGGAATATCCTGCGGATGTTAAATGCCAGGCTAACGAGGAGCCGTGCGCTTGATTCGGGAAGTGTGCAGATACATCGTACAGCTTGTACATAGCAGGCCTGATGAGAGCTTTATAAATCACCTCTTTACATCTTCTGAATGCTTTGGAGAGTTGGTATAAACCCCTCGGTTTGTTACAGTCGCTGCAAGCACCAACTGTAAAGTTAACGTCTGTTATCTATTTTCTGTCCATTTTTACTATCGTTTCTGTGTCATTTTAAAAATGCTGCTCTACACTTCTTCGTGTTGTATAGAATGCTGCCTGCCGCGGGACAAATGAAGACTTGGGGATCTGGGAAAGCTCTCAGAAACACTAATGCTTCTCCTCTGCTATCCACAACCCTCATCCTCAAGTTATCCATATATAGGGAAGACTCCAGCGAGTAGAACCTGATGGACTTAAGGATCCATAAACACCTCCTGTGTAATATGGGAGGAATCCAGCCTGTTTCAACCACCTCTACCGAGGAAACACACTCCACTTACCTAAAAACAGGCCATAGAGATATACCTAAACTTGTCCACGAATTCAATCACCAAAAGTGGTGGCTTAGGTGTCAAGTGATGACACAGAATGATTATGGCATATCTGATAAGAAGGCCCTACTGGACAGAGATCTGCCTAATCAAAACCATCCCACAACNCCTCCTGCCGCTCCCGCCGCCCCCTCAGGCACCGAGCGGCCCCCACCCGACAGGGTGCGGCTTCCACCGCCCGCAAACCCAACAACGGCGCCGCCCATTGGCGGGCGGCCGAGCGCCCGACGAGTAAGCGGNTTTCTGTGTCATTTTAAAAATGCTGCTCTACACTTCTTCGTGTTGTATAGAATGCTGCCTGCCGCGGGACAAATGAAGACTTGGGGATCTGGGAAAGCTCTCAGAAACACTAATGCTTCTCCTCTGCTATCCACAACCCTCATCCTCAAGTTATCCATATATAGGGAAGACTCCAGCGAGTAGAACCTGATGGACTTAAGGATCCATAAACACCTCCTGTGTAATATGGGAGGAATCCAGCCTGTTTCAACCACCTCTACCGAGGAAACACACTCCACTTACCTAAAAACAGGCCATAGAGATATACCTAAACTTGTCCACGAATTCAATCACCAAAAGTGGTGGCTTAGGTGTCAAGTGATGACACAGAATGATTATGGCATATCTGATAAGAAGGCCCTACTGGACAGAGATCTGCCTAATCAAAACCATCCCACAACTGGACACATGTTAGTGTAATTACTAATGATTAGCTTATCATGTCTGAACATTTTTTGGTAAGAACTGTTGCTGTAAGCCTAACAGATTAAAGTCACTTCACCTGCCCGGTGCTGAACCCTGTTAACCCAGTGGATGCATGTACATACATGGCAGCATACTCTTGTCACTGCTCTGCACCTGCAGGCTCCATCCACCGGCTCCATGCAGTGTCTTCTCTTTGATTACCTGTCAAAATACTCCTTCATCTTGGCACCTCTCTTCCTTTCTTTCCCTTTCTCACCAAGGCATTTAACTCATAGAGCTCTCTTCTTGTCTGGAAAAGTAAATGGGAGAATGAGTCCATGTTAGAACTAACTCAGCAAAAGAATACTACTTCGTTTTAAACTGAGGGTTTTTCCTCTCCAGCTCAGTGTGTGGCTCTAAGACCAGCAGTGGCAGGAAGGATGAGGATGTTGAGGGCAGCAGCAGTGCCCAGGGGCTGGGGGAGGGCAGGGTCGTTTCTTTCTCTAGCAGTGCTGGCTCAGTTTATGTAACTGCAGGGTGCAGTGACACAAGCAGCTTGGGCTGATCAAAGGATGTCTTTTATCAGCTCCTGTTGGCTCTCGTGCTGCAGGTGAGTGCTGTTCCTTTACCATTCTCTTCTGCTGTCCTACTCTGTGACCTGCCCAAGGGCACAGGTTCCTACTGTCCCCTTCCAGCCTTCCCCCTGCCCCTTGCATTATCTCCCATAATTGTGAGGCCAAAGAAGACACCGTTTCACCTGGCTAATCTGAAGGAAAAATTATGGGGGTGAGACCAGCTTTCTGCTGAATCAACCAACTCAGTGCACAGGCTGAGACTGTGAGAGCTGATGCGTGACTGTTTATCTCCAGTTTTCGGCCTGCCCAGATTCCTGACCTGCCTCTACCCACCTGCAAGAAGGGCAGTGCTGATGCAATGGCAAAGATGGGGTTACATGGGCAGAAAATCAAGGGAGGCCTCATAAATACTGAGATGCACTAAAGCTGTGTGTTCTGCTGCAGAAAAGAGGCAAGATGATCTGAAAAAGCACTTCTGCATTATTTAAGACACAAAGAACTTGTCATTGTTAACTCTTACCGGCTGGGTTTGCAGCATTACAGCTACAACAAAAGGTACAACATGAATTACACCGTGTTTTTCAGCCTGCAGTTTTTGATTTCTTCAAGATTTTGGGCTGCTGATGAGGGTTTTAGAAAAATGATGAAGGCAAGATTGTTGCCAGTAGGCTTCCACTTGCCATATGCACATTGCCTGTGTTCTGGAGAATGGTCACTGGCTTTCAAATAATGGTTGTTCTCCTCAGCAGGCTCCAGCAGCAGCAGCAGCAGCAGCACTGGACTCACATCACAGTCTCAAATAAAAGAGTCAATGTAAATGTATTCATTTACAAATTATTTTTGCATGGCTTTACTAGATATCAGAAAAATAGTACTGTACAATTATTTTTATGCAGCTGACCTCTTTACCTGGCATTAGCACTTCTTGATGCTCAAATGCTTCCAGCTACCTGAGAGAAGCACAGCACTAGGTTGATGTCACACATCTGGCATTCGGACATTTGTCTTTTCCTTTATATGGGGAGTGCACTTATTCCACATAAGCAGTTCCAGATCAATTTTCTTATCTATAAACTGGGACTGATAGTAAGGTAGCAGTAAGGTAGATCTTTCTCTCTTGACTTCCCAGAACTGTTCTGTCCTGACAGTCTGTTCATGGGGCAGGACTTGTTTCCCTACTGTCAACATTTGTGTTCATCTCACACAGACCTCCATTTCCCAGAAAAAGTTCTGGATCCTCCAACTAAAACAATGCCAGTGTGTGAATGCTCTGTTGCTTTTCCCATGGCCCTTCAAAACGACAATTTTAGCAGTGAAACTTCCTTGTGCCAGCAAAGTAAAAGCCAGTTCCTGGCCAGTCACACCAGAGCTGGAATGTTGGGAGGATGTTTGGGGACAAACACAAGTTATCTAAAAAATACCCCAAGAACCTCTGAGTGCTGCGTCTCTCACTGGTACCCAGGAATCTGCTGGTTGTGGGATAAGGGACCTTACACACATGCAGCATTACTATTGAAAAGCTCGTGAGGGATTTGTCTTAGAAATTATTGAATTTAAATGCCTTTTTCAAAGTTATGTAATGGGTTATCTTAATTTCAGCTGTGCATAACAACAGTAATAATATCTCATGGCTTATTTGTAGTATTACTAAAGTTGGTCATTGTATGTAAGGTTATGTCTAAAGTATATGAATTCTTATTCTTCAGAGGGAGCTCTTTTTTGAATTTTACTGATTAATGCAAGGAAGGAGAACTTTCCCAATGGACTGAAAATAACATGTAGAAACAATTTCTAATGTAGGTTCAGTAGAAAAACTACATGGAGTAAAAAAGTGTATTCTGATCTACTTTTGTCTCTCTCCACAACCAAACAAAAACACATCTGAGGTTTGTTTGAGCTAGAAAAAAATTTAAGAGAACTAAAACAGCAGGTGGAGGAAAGGGCAGAGCAGCTGGAACAGGCTGATACTAAATGTTGCCAAATTTTATACAATCTTAATCTGAGAGGCCACTTTAGCTTTAAGTTTGAAAAATATTGACTTTATGCTCAGGGAACATAGGCAAATTTTTATACATGATTGAGATGAAATGTAAATGGAGCTCCATGGTTCAAGCTGGTTAACAGCAGTTTCAGTTAAACACAACCAAAGGTGCAATGATTGCTTTACACAAAGGAACTCCAGCAACCAACATTCCCTTCTAACGTTACAATATTCTTTGGGAAGGTTAGGCCTTGTTTTTCCAACAGGCTTTTCCAAGTAAAGCCAAGTCTTTTAACTGCAACATCTATGACTTCCTAGGTATCATCTGCCTTCTAGTTGTATGTTCTCTGCTAGTTGCTTCTACATGAATGCCAGTGTGACTAGAGCAGCTGAAATAGTTTTTAGCTGCTCTGTAATGATATTTTTATTCTTAATGGTAGGAGAAGGAAAAATGTCACTAAAAGAAGTTAGAAC
This sequence comes from Platysteira castanea, assembly GCA_013397175.1. Lineage (NCBI taxonomy): Eukaryota > Metazoa > Chordata > Aves > Passeriformes > Platysteira > Platysteira castanea. The sequence goes on along the minus strand of VYXC01011606.1, from coordinate 3,516,837 downwards.
TTTTGAACTAACTTTAGAACTACGAGCAGACTCAAGAGGGTAAAACAGAGAAAGGAAAAATATATCAGGGCAAGTTGAAACTAGTGAGGAAGGCTGAGAAGAATAAGGAAAATATTTTAAGGTAGTTACTATTTTAATGATTATATACAGGAGAAAATTAATTAATCTTGAGAGAAGCTTTGTAATATTAGAATATCAAATTTTTAATTCCCATAAGTCACATTTAATTTTTAAATGGCACATTTTCAGCAGTATTCCCATGGTTAGGGTGCGGCTGTCATTTTCTTGGAAAAATAAATCAGCATGAATGTCAGCACAGTGCAAACTAGTGTAAATTAAAGCACAGCATAATCAATGAAGCCTAAAACAGACAGCTTGTGAAGCCACACCTCGTACACCTTGCTATATTGGCCCTGTAATAAAAACCTTTAATAACTTTCCATGGGACAGACTGTCCTGTTTTCTGTGGTGCTGTGGTGGCCCTTTCACATCACTGGCCTTCAGTACAGCTGCAAAACTCCAGCCATACAAAAGGCTTCCCAGGCCAGAATTTCAGGGCACATCAGCAGTCCAAGAATCAGCTGTGCTGGGATTGTACCCAGCAGGAGCTTGTATGAAGTGGTTGTTATAAGGCAGAGAAGGTGGTAACTCAAAGAAGTTGTTTTATATATCCAGTGATCTAATCCTACAAATGGTTTTTATCACTGTCATTTCTGTGCAAACCAACTCCAGTAGAGATATGTGTGAGTAAAATTACATTAGAAATGATTCTTTGATATCTCCAGGATTACATGCCTATCAGGACCATGTCATCAGCCTGAGAAGTTGAATTACCCACTTCCTGGGCACTAGATACTGTAAGGAGGAAGGTACAAGTGAGGGATAGTAATGACCATCCTGTAATTAAGATACAGGAAAGGAAGCCCTGAAGGAATAGATTTGGAGTTGGCTGTGCTACAAGGCTTACTCCATACCTGAAGCCTACTGAACATAATCACTTCAGCCCAACCAGTTTTAAAGTGAGCTCAAATGCTCTGTGTCTTGAAGTTCTAGTAGTGCTTGGTATTTGATATTTTGGTACTTTGAGTATAGTAAAAGGACTATAACCTCTCCCACTTAGGGGTTTGTAATCATGGGCATCTCAAGCACTCCTACTATTAGGGAAAAACCTCCTCCTTGACTTCAAGGAAGTATTTCATAAGATAGAAACTATTGCAACATCATGCAATTTGCTTTCTGCTAGGTGAAGTATTTAATGTTCAGAACAACTGCTTAATGCTTCACGATGTGGATAAATTTAGGTGGTGCTAAGATGTCCATTGTGTAAATTCTACCTCAAAGTATATTTTAATTTAAACACAGAAAGATAAATTAATCTTTGTTCATTAGGTTAGAAGACATTCAGATGAGCAATTTTGCTAAACAATATTGCTACTTATATGAGACAGATGAGCCAAAAGAGCCTTAAGTTCCAAAGACCCAGCCTATTGTTTCCACTTGAAGTTAGCTTTGATCTCTAGCTTCTATCTGAAGTCCCCTAAGATTGATTTATCCCAAATAACTCCACACATATGCTCAGCTGCTGGATTCCTGCTGTGTAGATCCCTGTGTGGAACAGGCTGACCAGCAGATGTCCCCAAATTCTACATAATCACACTGCTCCCAAAATATTCGGTGCCCTTTTGCAGGTTCCAAAGGATGAAGCCGCTTGAGGCCACAAATACTCTTGCTGCTTATTCACATTCTGGTAAAAACTGAAGTTCTGAGGTGGGGAATGCTTGACTGCTGACACAAAGCACCTTTATTGTCATAGAAAAATTGTTTGGATATCGGTTTGCTTTTTATGACATGCTGTCATTAATTGATTGTCCTTTGTTTTATTTTCAAAAGAACTCTAGTTTTTTTACCTAGAACAGCAATCCCCATCCAAATATGACCTGTAATACTTTTATCTAGAGGTTCAGTCACAAGAGGCAAGACTTTTTCCAAACTAGTATCACTGATTTTGACTTGGAGATCACAAAACTCATGAACTGCATTCTTTCTGCGCATCAAATGCTGCTTTTACAACATCCCACAAACTATTTTAAAGCTAAGGAGCTTGCAGTAGGTTGTAGATGCAAAGGCTGCTTTGTGGTGAAGGAATGAGGAGAGGCAGGCTGGTGAGAAATATAGGAGACAGACTGAGCCATGTGTTCTAGCTGTGTCCTTCCTCCCTACAAACACCAGAAACTTACCTGATTTGTTATAAAACAGACTAGACTAGTATGTAGGAGCAAGAGGACTTAGAAGAAAGAGTGTAAATGATTGCAGATTTGTTTGGAACGTGAAGATTTGCTTCTGAGGGGGGCTGAAAATTAATTCCTCTAACTTTACTATTAGAAGAACACAGCTACAAACAAAAGCATTAAAACACACCCTCATGAAATTAAAGACAACTGCACAAATGAGGTGAACTGGCATTGAAAGTTTATCCATTTCAGAAATCTATACACTTAGATACAAAAGGGAATTAACACAAAAATTTACATATTTGCAACTCTTGTATTACACAGGTAGAGTGTGTTATGTTTTAAATGGATATTTACAATTTAAAAATCTTCTGGATCTAAGGTTGAAAAAACAATCAAATATCTGAATATGGCCCCAAAGAGAGCATACTATAAATACGACTGTCATGACACAATGAAGTCAATTATTCCCAGACAGAGAAAATCTTACTCTGTAGTATTGCAAGGAACTGGAACTTACTCTGATATACCTGTAATTATTTGCCAAAAAAGTTTTTTAAACGCTGTCTTGGCTGAGACTTCCTTAGACAGGATCACATCAGGGTAGTGCACCACAGGGATACTAATTTAATTAAAAGGAATTAGACTTAAAATATCCAACATTCAACAGAATCTGAATTTTAAGTACTTCACATTCTTTACACACAAGTCCTATTACAGCTGGAACAGAGATCAAAAGACTGATATTGTGTATGTCTGTGTCTCTTGAAAAAGATGGAGGCAGAGTTTCCTGCCTCAATCCCTGTGTATGACTCTCATATTCCACCTGATTAGTAAGGAAAATTCCATAGGGACTAAATCCTGGTTTATTGTTTTCATAAAAAGCAAAACCTTATTCTGAAATGGTTTGTTATGATTTTAAAGTTGTGACCATCTAATGGCAACAAAATTAAAGTGGGCATATATAAATTTTGAAAAGGTAACAGAAAAAAAATTTTATGGATACATATGATAAAAACTAGATACCTTCTGTTTCAGGAGTGGCAGAATTTTTTTTACTATTATTACAAGTCTTGTAAACATTATTAGAGTGTGAGACCATTATGACAGTGGTTTTGGATCAACAGAATTACTTAAAAGATTATTAAAATAAATTTATTCTCCAAGAGTAATTTTGGCATAAATATCAAGCCCTTGGATTTAGGATACCTGTCCCCAAAATATTAGGGAACAAATGTTAAAAGCACCCTGGTAATGTGTATCACTGACAGTAGATTAAAAATAGATTTTGTTTTGCATGCAACTACAAAATGAGTAGAAATTCTAATTATGGAAAAATGCTTGGTAGCAGACTCGGGTAGTGTGTTTTGCCCTGGAACAGAAAAGAATTCAATGGGCTGACAACCTGTTCTTAAGAGACTGACTACAAGGATTTATGGAGTGCTAGTAGCATCACAATCATGGTTTCAGGGGTTTTTTTTGTGTTTTGTTTTAAAGAACCTTTGACTATGGCAACATGAGAGAAAACTGCTAGTTGGAATTTGGGATATTCAAAAGGCTCCCATCCATTCTCCCTAAATCTCAAGTAGCCCTTTCTCTTTTCTCATACCCTTTAAAAATACCAGTGGCATGAACCCTTCCAGTTCAGAACTAGGTAATGGGGCTCCCATGAAAGCCAAATCAGTATTGTTCCACACTGATCTGAAGTGCTTGTCATTAAGCAGTATGTGGGATGCCACACCCACGTCAGCCAGATAATACCTGATACTGATTACTGTACTCAGAAGGTACAAGTACATATGAGGTGGCTTAAAAAAAAAGCCACATTTCCTGATCATCTTTACCTATAGCAAATCAAATAACTTGCACAGAAATCTTCATTATGTACACACCAACTATACAAGTAATACAAAATATCTCAGTCGAGCACCAATGCTGACTTTAGGAGTACTAGCTCCAAGTCAGAGTATTAGTATTCCCTGTCACAAATAAATTCTGACACACTTTCAGAAGTGTCCATTTTCTGGATCAGCTGTATTCAGATCACTTCTTTGTTCGTGTTCATCTTCGACATTCCAAGGAGATTAGTAATAGCAGCAGTTTTATAAAAAGTGTGGGTATCCTGGGCAGCTTTCACAGCGTAATCAGTTCAGACCTTTGTAAAAGAAAAGACCATAAAATCTGCTGATCGGGACTGCAAGGCTTTACCCAAGAGTTCATTAAATGGCATTTATATAACAATTCATGTGAGAATAAATGGTGGAAACAGACTCAGTTTGTGTGTGCAAACAATGGGATGTCCAACAGCGGCAGGAGTCCAGTCCTCAGGGGCAGTAGGGTGTCAGTGAACCATGGCTGTCATATCACCTTGGCTTAGAGTAACCATAAGGACACCTGAGCATCAGGCTGTCATGACTGGGTAAGACATGAGTGCTGTAGTATTCCACCAAACTTCCCATGTTCAAAAACATGATGTCTGAATCCAGGTAAAACTTGCCATCCTGTTGTAGAACAAAAACATATGTAACCATTGACAGTAAGTTTCCAGCTCCATGTCTAAAGAAAAAAGGCCAGAACATCATCACAAAGAAGTTCTTTCAAACACACTACTGCTTTGCAAACTAGTCAGTCATACAAATAAGTCCAAATTAAACTCAGGATTTAATAGGATTTCATTGGAGCTGAAATTTATGATGATACATGATGCAGCAACTAGAAAACCAGGTCTGAGTACTCAAACTCTCATCCTAGATCAGATATTTGTAAATCAGCTGATTTTTACTATCAGGTGGGAACAAATTTAGACTTTAACATGTTAGTTCTGATCTATACCTATATGCACACCCATTTTATACACACAGACATACATAATCTAAAGATGCATACACAGTGCTGTTACTGACCTTTTCAAAGATTCTGTAGTTTCTCACTTTTCCTGCAGGGTCATCCCATACGACCAAGACCTTGAAGAAGAAAAATGCACCATATTCAGTCTATGCTACCAAGCTCTTCTAAGTCAAGGTATTATTATGGAGTTAATTAAAATTCAGCCTAAATTTTTTTAAAAAAAAATCCCTGACATTATGATAGCGATTATCTCGTATTTTCTTGCTTTAAGAATAGACCACATCTAAATTGTTAAGTACTTTGTCATATATAAGATGCAGTATGTCTCAATCAAGAAGTTTTTTGGGGGATATATCAGGAATTGCAATTTACCTTTCCGGGCTTAGTAGATGAGTTCCTAATACAGTACAATCCATTTTGTGGTTTTCCTTGTGGGCTATTAGCTTTAAATATCCTAAAAAGAATAAACAATGACACACATTATTTATGTACATGACATGTTATTAGCACTCAGATAAATCAAATGCCTAAAATCTTAAAATTCTTATTACAAATCTCTAGTTTGGGTGTAATAATTCATAGTATATCATAGCTGAAAGAAAGTCACTGTTCTAGCACCTGAACCAGCAGTGCAGCACTGATCATCTGGCTTTCTGGTCCCATCCAGCATCCTGGCAAAACAACCTCCTCCAGATGGAGCCAAATCACATTGCATTCTCATCTCTCAATTGATACATGAGCACTGAACTAACTTCTCTAGAAAGTGATTTCCATACTAAACTTTTTAATGTGTGTTTTAAACACAAGTTATACCTATTGAAAAGATCATCTGACTATGGTTCAGTACAGGTTTTTGTAGGGCTTCTAAGGAACTATTTTAAAATCACATTTTACCTCTCAACTTCAAAGGATTCAGAGGTATTAAGAAATACTGAAGCAGGCAGCCCAACCTGTAAAAAATATGAAGAATATAAATCACTGTGTAAATCAATGACAACTCAAAACCCTAGCAACTTGTTCTGCAAATAATCTACGGTCATCAGTATCTAAAATTATTTAAAGTGATTTAATCTTTATTTTATGCCTCTTTCTTCTTTATATCCAATCTTAAACTCCATAACTTATCAAGACATTCACTAAAGCTCAAAAAGAAATGAAAAAAAAAATTACACAGCACTGTGTTTCCAGAAAGTTACTCTTCTCCTGAAATAATGCACTTTGAATGTTCCCAAAAGTACACATTAGGAAGGAAAAAAAATATTCTTTTAGAATGGATCATCTGCTTGATCTTACTTTTTCATAATCATCATCAGAGTCATCATCAGGTTGGCTTGGTTTGGATGGTACTGCTGGTTTTTCAAATGAAAAACTTCTAAAACTCTGTCCATCTGGTGGTGATCTCCTGGCAGAAACAGAATGAAAACTGAAGGATACCTCATCAGGAAAACAACAGATATACAAAACACTGAAGGGATAGTAAAACTAGAACTGAAGTTTCAGTCTAGCCCCCAAATCATGGAATCCTAGAATGGTTTAGGGTGGAAGGGACCTTAAAGACCATCTCATTCTAGCCCTCCTGCCATTGGGAGGGATACCTTTAACTAGACCAAGGTTGCTTGGAGCTCCATCCAACCTGGCCCTTCCAGGGAAGGGGCATCCACAGTTTAGGTGGGCAACCTGCACCAGTACCTCATCACCTTCCCAGCAAATAATTTGTTGCCAGTATCTAATCTGAACCTACACCTCCCCTCTTTCAGTTTAAAGCCATTCCCCCTTGTCCTGTCACACCATGCCCATGTCAGAAGTCCCTCTCCAGCTTTTTTGTAGCCCTTCTAGGCACTGGAAGGTGTTCCAAGGGTCTCTCCGGAGCCTTCTCTTCTCCAGGCTGAACAATCCCAACTCTGTCAGCCTGTCCTAACAGGAGAGGGGCTCCAGCTCTTGGATCAACTCAGTGGCCTCCTCTGGACCAATTTCAACAGGTAAACATCTTTCTTGTGCTGGGGGCTCCAGAGCTGGAGGCAGCACTTGCAGATTAATTTAGATAATCACAGATTAATTTGGTTAAGGAGAGACCTCTAGAGATGACTTAGTCCAAACTCCTGCACAAAATAGGTCCAACTAGATCAGCTCGATTCTGCAAATTTTCAAGTAACAGGTAAAAAAAGCACAACACAGAGAGGGATGGTGCAGGGAAGAGACATGGAAGTTGGTATGAATCTGAGTATGTCTAAACTTGTTAACTGATAAATGATTGAAAAACACAATAGTGCATTGTGTTTTCATACTTACTGTAACTGGGCACATGAAGATTTCTCTGTCCTAGGCTTGACTGCGGGAGGCTGGTGGCTTGGCACAGGTGGCTTTGGGAGCACTGGTGGCACAAACAGTCCAGGTTTACCATGTTCCCTTGGCACTTTGGGCTCTGCTGGCTTTTCAGCAAGCTGTGACAGCTTGGGTTTATTGCCTGGCAGAGGAGGAGGAGTCCGCAGGGAAAGGTTTAAGTTTTTTAACTTCTCACATGCTTCTGGAGGAGCAAGGACTTGGGCTGGAGGCAGAGGCTCTGCAGGCAGTGGGTGAGACTCTTTGCCACTTACAGGCTTTTTGAAAACAGGTAGAGGGGGCACAGGGGGCGGATGTTCACTCAGTCTCCGGCTTGAGGATTGAATCTTTAGATTAGGTTCAGCTCGGCCCTGTAACTGGGGCTCTCTCACGCTCACAAGATCCTCTAGTTTGATATCAGGTAAGCTTCTCTTAGGAGGTGGTGGTGGTACTGGTGCAGTTGGTTTGCCAGCATAGGAATGTGCCCTTGCTTCTGAGTAGGGAGATTTCCTGACATGAGGAACGGGCGGCGGTGGGTACGCAGGAGGCAGGACCATATCTACAGAAAGAAAACCAAAAACATGACACACTGAGGGGGAATACAGTCTGTCATCAAAAGAGACTTCTCAAATCAATTTTCTATGTGATCTAAGGTATTTCACTGGCATTGGGTCTGATAGTGCTCAACGTGCTGGATAAGCATTTAACTTTCAGCACAATGCTGAGTTATAAGCAATAAATTCCTGCTATTTTTATTCAGGCATGGCTTATGATGACTTAGGAAAGACTTTTCACTTTGCTAAAAATAATGTAGTCTGTTTTTTCCTTGAAAGCATTAGTGATGCTCCAGACTGACGACCAGATACAGGTCACACCAGGCAGGAGGCCTGCAAGAAAACACGCCCCTAAAGCCATGTAATGCTTTCTGTAAGAGGTTACTGCTGTTATTATAAACTTCTGACCCTAAATACCTCTCAAGATTAGATACCTCTTCATTACTTCAGTTATTTTGCCAGTTGGAATAGTTATGACCAATACATAACAAAATAATAACCTGGCATTCCACACGAATATTGCCTTTACTGGGGGCCTTTCATGAGGTGAGTCAAAGAAATCACATACCATCTTTCACTATGTCAGAAGTATCTGGCTGCAAATAAGACTCATCCTCTTCCTCCTGGTCATAATCTGCAGATAAAAATCAGTGTGTCAGACTCTGATAAGTACTTCTGGAACCAAGAAAGAATATCAAGTACTTAGAGCTCTTTAACAGAAATATTTTTCAGGTATTTTTTCTAAAGATGTGAAAAAAATTAATAGTTTTGATCCACCTCTCTGCTTTCTAGAATAGGTGGTTCCTTAAATTTTTGTGTCAATTAAGAAAGCCATCACTTAGAGGCAGATGAAGTACACTGCATGTTAATTTTTTTTTTCAACTTACAAGTTTAAAAATTTACTTTTTGGTGACACTTGCTAGTGTTCCAGCCTTCCTGAGAAAAGTTCAAATCAGCTGCAGAGACACAACTACATGGATGCATTGACAAAACCACTTCGAAAAAACATAATCCCCAAAATTTAACCCTACCACAGAAACATTTATGATTTTGCAATATGGAAGATTAATCAAGCTTACTGATCTACAAAACAATTTTAGTTCTTTTGCCTTGCTCTGGCAACAACAAGAAAAAAAGCACCACAACAAATGGCTTAAGTGCTTTCGGTGTTGCCTTTATCTGTAAATCAGAATAACCAAGCCACAAAAAGCATGTTACTTCTAAGCAGTAATTTCTCATCATTGATTACAAGAGGAGCCTGAAGGACAATATGCAGAAGAATGCCCTAAAAAAGGGTAAGAATATCTGATAAAAATCAGTTATTCAAATTTTCCTAATTTAAACTTCTACTAGGCCTCTTATCATCATTCATCTTGCATACAACCCTTACCTCCCATAAACAAAGAAGGACTAAATTACAACCCCACATGAAATGCTGATGACTCTGTCCTCCTCTGTTTTGCAGCAAAGGAACCGGATTTCCTAACAAGACCCATTCCTGAATTTTTGTCCCAGTCAGGAAGAATAGTCCGGAATTTCCTTTCCGGAAATGAGAGTACTTGCTCCCATCAGCGCTGCCCTGAGAAATCTGAAAGGGCAGATGGGAAAAGGCCTAGTAAAGGATTTCTGCTGAACCTTGAGGCAAGGTTTCTCATGTTGGTTTTCACAAACATATTTCTTGACTAGGAACTCAGTTGCTGAAATATGCTATGAATGCCTACCTGACAAGCTGTCATGTCCTTGTTTTTAATTAACCTCCTTGAACGATCTGAAATTCTTTTGTTTATTTGTACCAACAGTTAATGGCACAGAATATCTGTTTCTGATTGAAAACTACAACAGTGATACACCTTGTAAAGAAACACCAGTTACAAATTGGATCAGTTTACTTTAGCCACGGGAATAATTCCTGCAGAATTCAGGAGAAACAAAAGAGCAAATAAAGAAGCCTAATTTATCAGTGTCTAAATTTGTCACCTTCATTATCTGCTGAATGATGGGAATACTTGATGTCAATGGGACGTTCTACTGAGCCATAGAAACTGTCTGCATCAGAACCAGAGTCACTGCAAAAGAAAAGACAGGGTTACTTCTGTTTAGCAGGACTGCAGCACTGAAAAGAATGCTGGAAAAGCAGAAGCAATCTGTTCCTATTTCCCAATTAACAATCAGATATGTTGCTGCTGTCTTTTAAATGATTTCATTTGTTTTACACAAAGCTGACATTTAAAGTGCTTTTTGTTTAATGACTTGTTTTTTTCTTCATATTCTTTTAAGTAGAAATTAGGAAGAGCTTTTCTTTCTGGGTCTTACTGTGCCTGTTCTTATTTAACAGGAGGTTATTTGTAGGTGCAAAAAGGCTAAAACACTACTGTCAAGAGCTAGTGCAAAAGGGATAAAAAGCCAATAAAGAATAAGGGTTTATACCTGAATTCTGTCATTGTTTCCTTCTTCTCATGGTAGTGATCAATTTCCCTCCTCAAGGATAGCATCCAATTCTAAACAAAAATAAAAATATGACATTCAACACATCAATCTTTAAATCATTAAACACAGATGTATCTTATCCTCTGTAAGAGCAGAGTAAGTGCAGAGAGCACACATTGAAGTAGTACTTAGCCATGACTTTTTACTGAAAAGACTCATCACTCAGATGTTTTGACTGTATAAAATGCTGTAGGAACATATTGAAACATTAGGTTTTCGGTTTACAGATTTCAGACTCGTATTCCTAAAGCCAGGTATATATTCACAGTATGTTTATGGATGAGAGATTTCACTGAACAGTTTTCATAATTTATCAAAGGCTTTACATATCACTGCTTTTTCCTTGGTGAAAAATAAATATGGAATATTTATGAAATATGGAGAAACCCGTACCATCTAGTATGTCACTTACAACCATCCCCTAAACTGCAAAGTTGAATTAACACTAACTTAATAGTTAAAACTTCAGACATGATTTTCAGAACTAGGTATACAAATTTCAGTGATAGCTGCATTTCCAGTTCATTTAGATTTTAGGGAAGTCCAAGATCCACTTCTTGCTTCAAGGAAAATTCTATTGCAAAAGAAGAAAGTTACCTTTCTTTCATCTTCAGAAGAAGCTGAAAAAAACCATGTCCTGTGCTTCTTGCTTATGTGAACTAACTTGAAAGGAAATACATTGCTTGATGTTGTCTCCTCAGCTGCCCGCATAACCCTGAGAAACAGAACAACCAATACAGAAATGCCTTAATCTATAAAATTAATGCTGCTATACAAGTCAAAGACTGACAGAAAGCAGTTTTGCTGGCCAGTTTTGCCTTATGAAAAATGACCCCCAAGCCCAGAAAAACACCACAGGAATCCCCATATGTGCATTTGCAGTACTCCTCCATTATTGTGGTAAAAAGGGCAATGCAAAAGGAAGAGCACTTGTTAATCCACCAGCCAGACTTTTATAAACCTGAGCTTTGACCTGTTCAAGCAAACATGTTAATGAACCACATTAATCCACAAGCGTCACACACTGTAGTGCTCAGGGTGCTTGTGGTCCCTTATTTCAAGAAGGCACTATTTCAGAGGAGAAATCAAAACACGTTTCCCACGAAAATAAGGAAAAACCAATAATAAAGGTAAACTTAATTTTCACACATTTCCCTTACAAACACTTTCTTACACATTTTATTATTTTACAGCAAGCATATCTTAACCTCTTTCTTTTTTTGTGTCTGTAAGGAATTTCCTCATTCGGGGCCCTCGGGCAAAAAAAAAAAACCTAAAAACTCCTTATGCAACTACTCAGTCTAACAATTCTTTCACTTAAAATCCTTTTTTAATAATGCTTGTCTGTGCATTATACTAATCAAAACCTGATTAGTCTCTACTTCAACCAAGGTCTCTACAAGGCTGCTAGAATGAAGATACATAAAAAGGAATGAACAGTCTCTAGCATTTACAGATTCCATCATATTGTTCACATTCATGTGGATTGCAGAAGCTGGTGTCATGACCAAATTACAGTGTGGGTTTCTTCTACAAATTAATCTCGAATTTTTTACTAGCTGCAATGTTTACAAGTGCATTCCCCTAAAATATGCCATTAGGGTGCTCAGTAAGAAAAGTTCTCACAATTCAAAAAAAGATAATTCCTTATTCCACAAATCTGAGAACCTTTTATAGTACAATATATACATATATAAATACAATAAAATTGCAGTGGTTAGGATCAATAAAATGATATTTCTCTACATTCCCTCTCTCTCTCGTTAAACCTTTCTTAGCACCAATTTCAACAGCAATTCCCTAAAGTTAGGTTGGACTTGTATTTGTATTCCAGGCCTTGTACTTGTGCTGCACTCAGATTCTGACAGTACTGGCTAAACTTGAAAGCCGCATACTTTTGTCTTCAACTTGCAAAGTAAATATTAAGATTAAAAATGTGTGGTGAAATGAGTCAGACATTTTGCACATGCATTCTCTCATTTATCACTCTGTAGTTGCTACAGTTTCGACACTAACTACAGTTGCTGAACCAGTAACTCCATAAATTCTCTCTTCTGATTCCTTTCTGGTCACTACAGAACAAGGATGGTTTGTCTGAAAGAATCCATATCTATCTGCACATGCAGATAGTCTGCATTAATCAGTAACAAGAGTAAGCCCATCAAAATTCAAACAGCTTTACTGGTTACATTACAGAAGAGGAAGGCTATCTGCTTGCCAAGCACAGGAAATGTCATATATACAATTTGAAAGGAATACGTCTCTTGGAATCTGAGATCAATGCTTAACCTGAACAACAGATGTAGCTGGGTTTAACTTCATTAGAAATGAAACCCATAGCCCCTAGCATTAAGTAAAAGGAGCTTGGGTGTTAAACAAGTTCCTTGGCACTTACCTGTTGTAACCTTTCAAAGAAAATGCACCCTGGGGAGATGCAGATGTACTGCTCTTAAAATAGTAGATACATCCCTCATGGATAATCACAAATCTCAATGGCCCTGAAAAGATAAGAAGTGAGCAAAATATAAATCCAAGGGCAGCAGAAAAACTAGAACCTCTTACCATGGGTAGAATTATTGTTTAAGACTTTACTAATCATATTAATAACTGCAAATGAGCACAAACTAGTTAAGTGACAGCATGTTGATGATCAGTCACCCAGTGAAGCTGTCCATTTGCAGAGTTTCAGGACTAAGGGTAATATTTGATTCCCTCCCTTGAGAGGCAGCTGATCTGAAAACCTCCAAAGAAGCCTCAGACTGCAGGCCTGACCTCCACCTGTGCTCCTTTCCTAGCGGAGTAAGAAACAGCAGGAAGGCAGCCACAGGCTACAAACACCTATTTACATCCATCCCAAAACCATTATTTCCCTCTCTTCTTTCACCTCAAGTACATAATGTTGCAAATAATATGATATCCTATTTTCTTTTTTGAAAGAGGCCAAGACTCCTTCCATTATCAAAGACAGTAACCTTTGTCCTTAAATATATAAGTATAGTTTCATCATAAATAGGGATACCAAATGAACAGCGTATAAATAAACCCAAAATCTGAACTTGCCCCATGTAAACAGACTCTGATTTCAGAAGAAATTGCTGTTTTTAAGTGCAACCCAATGTTGGCAGTGAGAAAATTTCCATTTCACAACAGCAGTAGGAGATGGGGATATTTTTCCAGTACAGAAAAACTAACTGGAAAAAAAATCTGAGTACTAATTTCTTTCATAAAAGAGTATTTGAAATTGATACATATCCTGGGAATCTGCTTGTCTTGAAAATCTTACTTGTAAGAACTTGACAAGAGATCTAAACAAGCAAAATAAAATCAGCCCTAACATTTATTATCTAAGATTTACTGTTCCGAAACAATTAAAGGAAAATCTTTCAATATGAGTTGTTCATACATATATTCTAGTAAAATTGTATTCCAGTACAGACAAAGTGGAAGAACAGCTTCAATAAATTGTCTGCTAGCATGATGTCTGTTACTGGCCCCAGAGGCAAACATTTAAAACATTTAATTTAGTTAATACCTCATTCAACTTACACTTCAGGATCTGCAGCTGGGTGCCTCCTTTTTTATGAAGATACCCTGATTTGGTGACTCCTCCAGGCATTGTCAGAAGGTTTTGTGCTCCAATTGCCTTCATTGGGACTGGCCAGACCTGCTCCTGTGAGGCCATCATTCTGCAATTTAGAATAATTAAAAACAGTTTAAAACCCAGATTTTACTTTAAGGAATGAGTACTGAGAAGCTAAGCTGGTTTCCTTAAAAAAGCTTTCCAAACAACTAATGTGGTTCAGCATTCAAGAATGTAAGACAGACAGGGTGTTCAAAGATTCCAGGAACTTCGTAATGTATGAAAAAACGTGGTGCAAAAAGCCCCGATTTATTTTTATACAGCTCTCAAAAGTGATTGACAGTTGTTGAAACAAAGGAAAAGTGCTTAGTAAATGTTACTTAAATATTTATGTTTTAAAAATACTCCAGATAACACTGTGAGCCTTAATCAGGCAGGTGACTGGAAAGAAAATTGTGTTTTTCTCCCAAGTGCTACATGACACACATATATACAATGTTATTTTCTGTACAAGGATGGACTCACGTCAAAGTTTCGTAATTGCAGCATCCAATACTACTCCTGATATTTACATGTTTTATTCTTTAACTCTTAATCCTTTAATTAAAGGGTTAGTATATAATCTCGTACTGGATGTTACACGTGACAGCATCTTGTGCAAATGAAGTTCCTCTCAGATTGCTGCAGGCTTCCATTTAATTTATATATCAATTATTAATGTAATGCTCCACCAAGCATCTCCATAGTTACCACTCTTTCGGCTGTCATCTTAAACCAAAAAGATCAGTTTCTTAGGTAGTAACTGATTCTGATATATCATTATGACCCCTTTCTTTCTTCAACTGGTAACAGAACTAGGCTAAAAATCCTACTGTGTCATGGAGAAAAGAAATCATGTGTGGACAGAATGGGACTTTTGGCCTAGGCATGAAAGGGTCTGTTATCATCAGGTGTAGGGCTAGAGACTTCGCTGGTAAAAGACAAACTAATGAAGTTCCAGTTAATTAATTTTGGGTAAAGGAATGATGGTTTAGAACTGATAAGCTTTCAGTGAAGGACTGACATTTAATGGATCTTGTTTGCTTCTCCTTTATCCAAAAGGGACATTACAGGAGGTAAATAGTGAAGCTCAGCACAGAATCCAAGAGCCTCAGCACAACACCCTACCTAAGCACTTGTTCCTCCAACCTAAAATGGCTTTTCCCATTCTGAAAAGAATGAGGAAGCGTTTCAGATTTGTTGAGGTGCAAAAGCAAAGTTGAGGTGCAACAGCACGTATCCATTGTATGGGTTAGGAAAAACAGAAATGCACGTCAATGGATCTTTCAGGGGATCAGTTTAGGACTTAGATCTAACTGCTTGCCGTTTGGTGATGACTCATGTGTGGGAAAGGGTGGAAATTCCTAGCAATTTCTACCAGGAGAGTTTAAACTAAATTAAATTCTCTAGGCAGTCTGGAAGACTTAATCAGGTTTTGGTCCCCAGTGTTATGAAGCAGGCACAGCCAGTGAAGATAGGATCCAAGGCCCTAAAAAGGCTCTCATAGCAGACACACCAAGGCACCATGGTATCCCAATTTTTCCCCAGGATCTCCCTGCTCACCAAAAGGTAAGTTACTTTTCTTCTACTCAGCTATAGCCTTCCTTCTGCAGTGTCTTCCCTGTTCTTATTAAATGACTGAGATCTTTCCAAGCTGAGTTATTTCCTCCTCCTCCACAATGAAATTTCTAGCAACAGCAATGTGTTAACAGCTCCAAAAAGGGGCTACTCACATATTTTAAGCTTTTAAGAATAATAAGAAAAAATAGTAGCAGAAGTTAACATCCTCCCCCACCCCCCTAAATCCTTCAAATTATTTCTCCACATCTTGCAGAAAAGTTGAAGTGAGGAAAATGGAGAGTGTTACCCAGCTGGCTGCTGACACCAAACCACATTAATACTGTTAAGAGTGATTTCCTTGAAATAAGGATTGCAAAGGCAACTCCTGGATGAGATTCTTTTAAGAACATGCACATCTACATTTAAACATTAGAACTTAATTTAAGTTACTTCAGTCTGTATCTAGTTATGTTCAGAAAAAAGACTAAGTAAAAATGAAACCTTTTTATTCAGATAAATATACTCTGATGCTACTTTTCTAACTTTAGTCTTGATGCCATCCAATAGTTTCAAGTTCATCTTGGGTCTTCCAATCCTCTGTATCTTTACTACAAAGAACAGAAGAAAGGACTTAAGCACCCAGTGCATGGTGTGAAACTGTTTCAGTGTTCTGTACATAGGCTGAAAACCTGTCAGAAGAGGCAGAGTTAAATGTCTCAGAGAGGTTATCCAAAACAACCAGTACGCTGAAATTTCTAGGAAGCCAAAGTCAAACACTGGCAACAAGCCTATGCTACCCTAGGTAAATATGGAAAGCAGAAATATTTGTCCCGGTCATGTTGGCCTTTTGTAGGGGAATACACCAGGCAGACTACTCCCTAAAGCACGTCTGGGTGGGCATTTTCTCCTCTACCTGAAAAGCCAGAATTTAAGGCAGAGAGGGGAAAAAAAAAATTATGGAAGCAGAGGAGCAAGCAGGGAAAAAAACCAATCCAGTTCTACAAAGTGATGACTACAGGGTTTAACTGACAGGAAAGGACAGCAGAGTATCAGGTTCTGCTTCCCCTTTTCACAATCATTTCTTACTTTTGGCTACTTACTATAAAACAGTTCTGAAAATAGAGACCAAAACTTAGAACTTCCCTGGCCCAGCTAAGTGAACAGAAGAAGTGAGTAACAGGAGACAGCTGAAATCCAAGCCACCAAGTACCCATCACATGAACTAAAGAGCCCACCTAACACACCAGGCTTTTCAACAGATTTAAAGGCAGCTAAGCCTATTATCTGGATTTCAGCAGGGCTTATAACACTCCCCATCACATCTGTACACTCCTCAAGCACTTTCATTTGCAGGCACATAGCAGAGACTTAGGGAAGACTTCAGTATTCTGAGTTGAAATCTTTGAGTTAGGCTGCTAAAATCCACTTAAGTACTTTGAACTCAGTCCCGGGCAGATTTTTCTTCTTTTCTTGACTATAGAAAACAGCTCTGTAAGGACAGATGTTGCTATTTTGCATCACACTGCTGGGAGAAAGCTGTCAACACAAATCTAACCACAGAATCTTTATCATAGGGGTGGGAGAGAAGAAGGAAAAAATGGAAGCTCAAAGATTTTTTGTGGTCTTAGCATCTACAGTATGGTTGCCTTTATCTCACTCAGTGGTTCATTCAGCTCTTGATATTCCTGTTGTAACTTCTTAACACTGCATTACACCAAGAACAGATGGATGTTGCATTACCAGGTATGCACCACAGCAGTCACTGAAGTCACTCCAGAGCCTGTTAACTTTGGCATTATTGAGAACAGAAGGATATTTCCCAGTTGTTTCTTATGCAGTTACACTTTCACACTACAAGCCAAAGCCCTCATTACACATTTTCACCTCTGGTGCATAGGAGAGTCTCTTCCATGAGGCTGACAACCAAGGGAACAGAAAGGGCTCACGCAGTGCAGCCAAAGCTCCTGGTTCTCTGTTACAAACAGAAGGCAATATCCCCACATGCAGTGTTTGGTAAAAGCGTCTAATAATAGCTACACACTTTATTCCTCTTCCCATTCACCGAGGAACTAGATGCATATTTTTTAATCAATTTTTCCACCAAGCCCCAAACCCATCGCATGTGGCTATTGAATGAATCTTCTCCCCCACTGAATGGAACCCTCTGAATCAGAAGAGGATGGCAGCAGTCAGAGAAAGGTCTTGCATCACTCTGGTTTTCAGGTGATCCCTATGACAATTCTATGCCTGTGAGGGCGATGAAAGGCCTTGGAGTGTAGTAGGAGAAATAGTAGAACAGCAGTTTCTAGGATGATTCCTCATGATTCAAGAGATTTCTTTTGGAAAGACAGAACGGTGCCCTAAGCATTTTGGAGCATGATACAGAGCTTTTACAATTACTATTGTAACTACTTCATATATACAAACTGGGCTGCCAGACTGAAAACCAAACCAATTTGCAGTGCATTGCTAATGTATCAATAAAGTCAGTCCAAGTCTATCACTTTTTTGTATTTTTTGAGTATACTTTTCTCAAACACTATCACAATGAGCCATTTTTTATTTCAAAGTACCCTGAAAGTTAAACAGCGTGAAAAAAAGTGAAACTACACACTTAATCGTATAACAAGGATAAGGCCAGTCAGATGCAGAAATATTTTCTGAATCATAGTACTGCTACTAAGCTCAGACTCTGAATGGGTAGCAGACTTCCATTATCGTGTAGCAGATAAATGTGTACATCTCTGAAGCAACTTTAATCTATCCCCTCACTCAGTGTATAGGGAATAGCTATATTGGAGGCTAGAGCATAATTTTACAGGCTAAAAGTCCCTCCATAAGTAAAATCCTGCCACATTAAAAATCTGAATTACTCTACAGAAGAACACTTACCCCTCTTGGCCTTAAGAGCTAGTGGCATTCAGCCCAATTAAAGCAAATACAAGCTGATTCAATTAAGGATTGCATCCTGGAAGAGTCCTCAGCTCTTGCTTAACTTCAGCAGAATATGTGGCAGATGTGACCATCTCCACATCTTGCAGTATATAGGCATCAAAAACCATTACCCTCCTCTCTGAGACTACAGCTGCCAAAAGTTGTTTTAAAAGTTCTCACTTGTTATAATAATATTTATGATCTGTTCTGGAGCCCAGTTTGGTAATGCTGGAAAACACAAAAAAGCAGCCTCCAAAGCTGCAGTACAGAAAGTAAACCTGATCTGAATTTGTAACAATGCTCTCTATGCCAATTACATCTGAGAACTTCTAAAACTGTAATCTCATAACCTCTAGTCTTTAAATTTTACTTGGAAGTGAAACCTAGCTAAGCCAGATGCTAGTTTACTTCTGAATATATAACTTACAAATAACATGACATATATAACGCATAACTTACAGAAATGAATGTATTCCTCATGTCATCCATAGGGAGACTGAAGTATCAGTCTCTAAAAGGCTTTACCAAAAATGAGGCAGCATTACACACTGGAGAACAGGAAAAGTTTCCCCTATGTGTTCCCAGCAGTTCTGAGCAAGAATGATTTCTCTGATTCAGCCATCTAAACATTTACCATCTGTTCTTCAAACTGCTTTCTGCAGAATTATCAGGTCTCTTGTCCACTTACTAACCATTCTCCAGTACTTCTGAAATACTTTTCCATATCTCTCCTACTTTTTTGGTTACACATTCCATTTCTTAATCCTTCTAACAGTGCCTTTCACAATACTCTCTCAGAAAGATTAATAGCAGAGTACAAACACAAGTAAAAAAAAAAATCTTACAAGACAAAGGGAACAGAGAAATAAGCCTGACTGAAATACATTGTATAACTAAATTGACTCTCTTTAACTTGCTTCAGCCTGCTTTTCTTTTCTGGCAAAAGTTTTTAACCAACACCCAAGTCACCTCTTCCCCCTTCAATTCTTTATCATTTCATTTTCTGCATGAGTTAAAAGTATTTTAGCCCAGATACCATATGCTACTCTTAGTTGTAGTCTGCTCTCTACCTGAAGAAGAAAAGATGACAGAAATACAAGTCCCAAAAAGCACTAACCTGGTGACCTTGTGTGATCGACACATAGTTTTTACGCTGACAGTTTCACCAAATGATTGTTTCCTTTGTGATGACAAAGCCATTAACAACTTATGACCCCTCTCAGGCATGACAGGAACATCTCTGCACTTCTCCCAAGTTTGGGTACTCCCAGGTTGAAAGCCACAGCTGTAGCTGTTGTCTGCTCCACACACAAAAGGAAAAGAAACCCTGCCCCAACTGCTTGTGCATCTGCACTGCGCTGTGGCCAAAAGTGACGCCGAGGCAATGACTTGTTTCCTTTGTTACTTCCTGTTTCCCCCACTGTCAGTGGGCAGCACTATCTTTGTCAGATTTCCCAGCTTCCCAGAGAGGTTATAAACCAATTCCCGCATAGCTCAAACCTCCGACAGACATCAAGCTAGAAAGCAGAGGGGATTTTCCAATGCTCATTTTCTTCCTTCTCACCTTTCAATCAGCCACTTTCCTATGGGAGAAAAAGAAAGTCGTCCTTTTTTCTCTCAGTGTACTCTGGCTCTCACACTGGCAGAGGCAGAGTTCAGAAATGCTGCCTGTGCTCCTGAAGAGCCTGTGCCTCAGCTTGCACTGCACGACAGAACTGCAAGTATTTAATCTGTTTATTCCTGCATAGCTGGAGCTTGTCCTTCCCTCTTCAACCCAAGAGATTCATAACAGCCATTCTGAAAAATTCTACAGCATAGACATGCTTTAGAGCAAGTCTTGTTGGTACATTTGATGCTACACAAACCACGAAAGACAATAAAATTTCAATTCAAGAGGCTTACAACTCAAAATTCTACAGGACAAGTATCACCAACTGATGATGTGTTTCACTGACTTGTCTAGATTTAAACAACATTCCAAGCTCAAGAGTTTGAACAAGACAAAACCAACTAGCAAGTTTCAGAATGACGGACAAAATACATATAAATATGTAAAGCAAAGCTTACTTCACATATTTTTGGGGAAATGGACATAAATCAGTACCCCAAAATAGTAGGAAGAAGTTTCCATATAACATCTCTTACTTTCTTTTGTGCTTTGACTGTTGGGTAGTTTACAAAAACATTTCAGATACTGCCCATGGCTGTATGAGCTAGAATAACAGTTCTCTCACTACAGGGCACCCACCAGGCTCTACAGGAAGGGAAATTAAATCACAAATACCACACGCCTGTTGTTAGCCAAAAGGATCAGCATATCAACACAAGATCCCAGTGCTCTTCAATAAGGATCAATACCCAGTTGTCTCAGTGGCTTAACAGATTTTTCACGCAGAAGCTAAGTACAGAGGATGCAGCTCAGCAGTTTGTGAATTAAATTCACTTGCTTTATTTGCTACAGTATCAGGTACCCACTTAAGGCACACTGCTCTAAAGCAATCTTTCCTCTCTGAGTTCTCCGTTATCTAAGCATACTCTTCTAAGCCTGCATTAGCATCTTTGCAAGCTTTATCTCCAACTTAGTAAAAAAAACAGAATCAGAATGACAGCACTTGAGTATATGTAACACTGGAAAAAACCCTTCAGTTCCCCTTTCCCTTTTGTGACACACCTAACTCTTGGTTTTCCCCTCCAAACTCCATAACTTACAGTACCACGCTCTTTGGCTTCAAAAGTCTCATTAAACCATGCCTCCTTTATCCAACACATGTTCCTGAGGTACTGCTTTTCCTCTCTAACTTTTCTCATGCTGTCCTCTCTCTTTCTTCATTCTAGTACTCAGAAATGCAGCAGGATTTTTCGTTTCAAGTTCCAAGATCCCATTTCAACTTCTCTGGTGATTTCAATACGATCAAGATGGTCCCAGAGTCAGAATAGAAGCCACTTTACACACACACACAAGCTGGTGTTCCACCAAGGAACAACCAAAGTTTAGATGTTTCACAGTTTTGGGAGACTGAAAATTCAGTTTAGCTTTCTAGACCAAATATTCATCAGAAGGATTGTGTTTCAAAATTGCAAATAAGCAATCTGAAAAGACATGAAAACTTTATGGATTTGATTGACATGTCTGCCAGGGAAGTGAAAGAGTATTAAATACACCCTTCTTCACAAAGCAAAATTCTGTTATGCATGGACCTTTGGTATCAGGTTTTCAAACTACTAATTTCATTTGTCCCCATGAAGTCAGAGGTGAGAAGCAGCCTTGCACCAAGCTAGCCCAGGGAGAATTTCACCCCACAGGAGATACTTCACTTCTTTTGCATTATAAGATATCACTCAGATAGCCTTAAAAGGAAGACCCAAAGCATCTGGAACCAACACTTGGGTTTCATTCCAGCAGGGTCTCTGCCTGAGGAAGTCAGCCAGTCCTCTCTGCCGTTGTTGGGAACAGCTCTTGCTGGCAGTCAAAAGCAATCCTATTTATCATTAGTTAATGGGATGCAAGGGCACAAACACATCTGGCAGAACGCTGTCCTTGCCGGTATAAATTCACTTGTCTCACCACAGCTCACAGGGCTGAGCTGTGTCTGCAGCAGGGGCGCTTCCTCTTGCTGACAAATTTACAGGAAACTGCAAGAATGGACTGTAAATAAAAGCAGCACAAGAAGAGCACAGCAACAGGCAAGGCAGAAAAATTAACAAAGCACCAAAAAAATTAAAATAGCATGAAAAACACTTTCTTTCAGCTGCAGCAAGTCAGCTCAGTAGTTAAGTTTCACTCAGAATAATGTAAGAATTCATACATTATATATTTCCACAAAAGTCTACGGTATAATAAGGCATTAAGAAAGTATGTGTCCTAACAGAATGTGTCCTAAGTTTGAATCAGGAGCAGATTATTAGAAGTTTTATCATTTTATTAATTCTACCTAACGAGCTTAGTCCCAAGTTTCTAGATGACAGTGGAAACACAGCCATTCTATTGAGAGATATTTGTCTGCTGCATACTTCACAACTGCAGATTGTAAAAGATCAAGTGTAAATTGCTTGCCTGAATCCTTCATCTGTCAAGTAAGACAATCTTGTGAAAATACAAATAACCCTGCATCAGAATTACTTCTTCTGGGTGAACTGCATTTTTATTTTAAAAAAAAAAAATCCTCTTTCAATGTCAAAAGAATTCCTATACTTTAAATTTCAACTAGCATCCTTTCCTTCAACTTACTTCAGTAAGACCTGAAGAAGTCCTAATAGTATTTTTACTTATTTATTACATATATTTAAAATAGGTAGCTGAAGTCTTGATAATATATATTCAATCTTAACTCAAAAAACACTTCAAGTCAGACAGCTTCCAAGTTTCTACTTATACCCCCGTGGCTCTTAGGTTCTGAACATCTATAGACATATTGTTGGCCTGGAACACCAAGAAAAGCCAGCCAGCACTGGTCTGCAATAAATAAGCCATACCTCAGAGAAAGAGGCTATCAATTTTAAAACAAAGTTTTAACTTTTCATGATTGTTTCATCAAACAGTTTGGCACACAGCCTAGAAGATGATATCATGACTTTGATTTTAGGATACGGTTAATGTATTGCTCAAATGTCTGTAAACCAAAGCACAGTCACAAAGTACTTGCAGTATGTGCACAGCTCCTAAGAAAGCAAATTAGATTGTGCGGCTGGAAGACAAGAACCATCTGCAAACGCTCAATATACGAACCTTGGTATTTAACAGACTCACTTACACCAGCCAGCCTTGAAAAATAGTGCAGGACTTTATAGTAATGTATTGTAGGGCCCCTCACTCCCAGAATGACACTGAAGGGCTGGAGCATGTCCAGAGAAGGGCAATGGAGCTGGAGAAGGGTCTGGAGCACAAGTCCTGTGAGGAGCAGCTGAGGGAGATGGAAGTGTTTAGCCTGGAAAAGAGGAGGCTCAGGGGAGACCTTCTCACTGTCTCCAACTCCCTTTCAGGAGACTGCAGCCAGGTTAGGGTCAGTCTCTCCTACCAGGTAATAAGCGACAGGATGAGAGGAAACAGCCCCAAGTTGTGCCAGGGGATATTTAGGTTGGATATCTGGAAAAAATTCTTCACAGAAGGGGTTGTCAAGCATTGGAATAGGCTGCCCAGAGAAGTGGTGGAGTCACCATCCCTGAAGGTATTTAAAGAATGTGGATGTGGCACTTGGGGACATGGTTTAGTGGTGAACAGGGTGTTGGTGCTAGGTTGAAAGTTAAGACTCGATGATCTTAGAGGTCTTCTCCAACTCCAATGGTTCTACGAAATAAGGATTGAATTAAGATCAATACAGCTGTTCCAACATAATTTTCAATGTTGCCAATTCTGTTATGTGTAGCTTTTCAAGTTTAATGGATTTCTACTGAATCAAAAGGCCCCTCAAAACCATATAGGAGCATTCACCCAGGGAGTTAACTGGGTCAAGTCTGCGCCAGTCAGACCACACCAGCAACATTTGGCGTAAACACTTTAAGTAGAAGGTAAGTCCTGAAGATAATTTGCTGCCTTTTTTTTCTTTTTTATATAGATTCAGATACATTACCAACATTCCATTTTCATTTACTATTGAAAATAGATGAACACATTCGTTGATCCTTTTAACTGTTACTTATATACAAGGTCCTTGTACAAAAGACTGTAAATGCCACTATGGCTATGATTAACTGCTCCTTCATCAGTGCTCGTAGAACAATTTAAACTAGAACATAGGTTAAAAAAACCATGTAACTGAGCAGAAGTACAAATGTGATTGCCAAGATCCTATTCCTGCTGACAGCTGCAAAGGGAGTTTCCCCAAATACACATAGATACTGAAAGTGGGAGTTTCCACAAATGATTTATTTCCTTGGCAGAAGTTTTCAGTTCCAAGATATTACTGTTAAAACAATTTTAATGCTAGGATGGTTTGTGATTAATTGCACACAATTCTATCACTAAGGTACTCAAAACTGATAAATTAGGAAGCACTGTTGGATGCCAAAATAATTTCTGCTTAGATGTCAAAACAATGTTAAGCATTTTAACTGACAGATGCTGAACTTTAGTAAAAGCAACACCTAAATTAAGGCTTTTAGAAATGTATAGGAAGGGGTCAAATACCCATTAGTGATTTTAAAGCATATCTGACAGGTACATTTAACCAGCAGACATCTTGCCATATGAAGTTAAGTTTGTTGTTAGGAAATATTTTTTCTGCTTTCTTAGACTTTTACTTACATTGATTTGAAGTACATCAAGTATCCAAGTGAAAAAAAAGAAGAAAAAGTGATTCAATTTTTTCTGATACTAAGGCATTTTGGTAA
This sequence comes from Platysteira castanea, assembly GCA_013397175.1. NCBI lineage: Eukaryota > Metazoa > Chordata > Aves > Passeriformes > Platysteira > Platysteira castanea. Next base: position 3,491,959 of record VYXC01011606.1, on the reverse strand, counting down.
GATATACAACAGCCATGAGTTCATTGTATATTGTGCTTGTACAAGACTAATGTAACTGAGGTCTAGGTACAGCTAGTTATAGAGAGTATTTTGTCTGAAGAAATATGCAAATCAGCAAAAAATTTACTGAATATAAGCAATTTTAAAACATTCCTGCAGTTGGACACTGAAACTAACAAAACCACGTAGAGTTGATAAGTCCTTTTTAATGTCTATCAACAAAAAAACCACAATGAGTAAATTCATAAACTTGCCGACCCCAATAACAAGATGCTAATTGAATCCTAAAGAAATGCAGCAAGCCCTGGTTTAGGGGAAGCATTTGGTAATGTCATCTCTGAGTCCTTCAAGCCTGTGTTTCCCTCTCCTGGTGACTGCAGGAACCTTATAGTTAAGCAAATATACCTCCGCAGGCAAATGGCTGCAGCCAGCAACAAAGAGGAAGCTCAACTTCTGCTAGACCCTGGAAAAATAAAACAAAACAAAGATTTTCTATTTTTATTTTTCTTGTTTAGAGACTTTTGATACAATGTAAAGGCACAGTGTAACTGCAAAGACTGACTCTGTACTATGCTGCTGAACAACACAGTAGGTGGTGCTGGGTTTTAAATAATTATGCAGTGAAGCATCTCAGAGTTTGCTGTTCTCAGACTTGGAAACTCTGAGTATGAACCAGAATATCCAAGTAAGCTAATAACCATGCAAGTGTGATTTATAGAATTAGAAGGCCCGACTGGGTTGTATTGCTAATGGACTGTCCCCACCTCCAGCAGCTTTGAAGCTCCTTGTGCTCAAAGCCTCATGCAAGTAAGTAGGTGCACCAGAAACATGGATTCCTTATTCCAATTCCAGTTACTGTTCCCTTTTAAATCATGATACAAACTTCTCCAAAGGATGTGGTAAAGCACAAGTATTTTACCACTCCCACCACACAAAACACTGGATCAAAGGACTGAAACAGGTAAGAGCATGGTTTACAATAACCACAATTTAAGGCTACCGTGTATTTCGTCACTTGGATGAATATTACCTTTGGGTTTTGGTGGGGTTTTGTTTCGTTTTTTTTTAACAAGCACCACAAAGAAGACTCTCTGTAAGCTCATGCTTACTTTCTACAAAAGCTGAATTCAATTACAAACACCGCATCATGTGTAGATGGAATTTTAAGTGAAGATTTTAAAATTAAAACAAATGTACACTGCAAAGCTGCTCCAGAAAGACAGCAGTAAACAAACAGTTTTAATCTGGGGAACATGAGAGGGAGCAGTCAATTCATATCACTTAAAATAACCATAAAAATGTATTATCACATGCAATGGACTGCTTTTACAAGACAATTTGGACAACGGCCTTTTCTATTATCTTTTCTTCATGGAAATCACTACCTCCTTCAGAAGTATGACTAAAAAGAAAGAAATTCATTCCTCCTAAATCTTGTTTAAATGAGCTCCAAGAGCAAGGATTAGCCTGACATTAACTTAAGTCTCCAGAGCTGTAGAGCTGCACTCAAAAGTGAGTTCACGCAGGGCTGATTTTCAAGCACAGAAGACATTCATATGCAATACTTCATAAGACATGAACAACAACACTCATATTTTACACCATAGATCAGTCTGCCTAATCAAATATATTACTGCCATGGTGCCAGTAGTTTGCAGCAAGGTTTCTAAACAGGTACAAACCCCATGCATAGTATTACGAAAGTTAACAAAGACCTGACAGTAAGACCAAAGGCAAGGAGCTAACACAAATTCTAGATTCTTACTTCCATCTGACCTTGATGTCATTTAGCTCTTCTCAAATCAGCTCCTTTTCTGATCTGTCCTGTATGTCAAGACACAACCTTTATAAAGAAGTTCACAAGAGTATAACTCATTCTACTCTGGGGAAAGGACTTCAGAACGCTACAGATAATGGAAATGGATGTAGTGGTACTGCACATCTGAATCAAAACCCTTCCTAGACTGGTGACCATTAATATTTCAGAGGAGGAAAACAAAAGGGAAAAAAAAAATCAAAAAATGTAATACATTTCATTTAGTGAACAGTGACTGAAAACTGGAAATACAGAAATCCATCTTGGCTTCCAAGATCTCAGTCTCTGGCACTTCATAATTACTCCAATAAGCCCCTGAGCTGCAAATTCTTAGGCTGGAAGAATGTTCTGTGTCTGTGCCAAGGTCTTACACTCCTCTGCAACCTCTCCTCAGATCTGACTCCATACAGCTATTCCTATTGTCCCATTACGTGATAAAAAAAAAAGGTTGTAAATTGGAACACTCACTTTAAAAGATACTTCCACTTCCTTCCCATCAACTCTTTTAAAAATTATTCCAGACAAAGTTTGAATCTAGTAGGAGCCTGGAATCTTTTAAATCCACTCTACATACTAGTTAGATTATTCCCTCTCCTTTTTTAATTTGAAGATGCTTCTGGGCATCACGTTAACCTATCCTATCATAGTGAACTTGCTTATTTCCAAATCCTTTCTCAAATATATTTTAGCAACGTCTATTCTTTCTGTTCTCTTGGTCACAAAGATGGTCCAAAGGTCATTTCGCTGATTCCTGGCCTCACTGACTTTTCACCACCAAAACTAACTTTTCTTTATTACAGACTAAAAAGAAACATGCACACACACACAGAAATACATATATATACAGTTCTTAAAGAAATGGTGTACATTATAAATGTCAGCAGTCCTTCTTCTATTCTCGGCAGGATGAGCTACGAAGAATGCACTGCCTTTGTGCACCATTCTTTTTTATAGTTTCCTTGAAAAGATCTTTTAAAACAGTGCAGCCAGGCTCTTTACAGAGATGACCTGGTTATGACAGAAGGGCTCCTTCTTCACTACCTCCAAAATCTTATGTTTATGCACTGCCTGGAGCTAACAGTCATTATGTCCAAGGAGTATGTACAGCACTCTTTCATTTCCAGGTTTTGGTTCTACACAGAATTTATATGCAGCATGTAACATTTACAGCAAAAGCTTTTCCACAATTATACAGAATCTCTTCCTGCTACACGAATCCCAGCTATTCTCAAGGCATTCTAAATATGAACCACTTCTTATACACAATGAAGAGCTGAAGCTAGATTTCACTTGCACAAAGGAAATTCAGAAATTTAGGTCAATGGGATCGGTCCTGTTTCAACCTAAATAATCAAACCTGACATCTCTGTATAGTAAACACAACAGCAGTTCATCCAGACCCAAGCCAAACAACATCACAGATGCATTGATTCAGCTGTGGGCGTTACTGCCACCACAAAATAAAAGGTCTACAAGAGCTGAACTTTACAGGAGAAAGTACTCTTTCTGCACATTTAAAAAATATTTAATGCTAATTGTGATATTTTATTTATTATTTGAAATCATACAGACTGATCCACTTCACATCCTCTAAAAAACTGCACATAATAACTGTATCAAAGTGCAGCTGCACTTTGATAACTGTTAATATAAAAGAACTCTCAGCTTCGGAGGTATACTAAAAAGGATAAGAAGTGCATTACACTCTGTCCAAAAAGCCTCCTCTTCTTCCAGAAAGTATGTGACAAACTTTCATGCATTCTAGTCATTTATTTTTAAATAATAAGCTACTACATTAATGAAAGACATTTCCAAGATACAACAAAGCTAATTTCCAATTTCTGTCAAGTACATCTCCAACAGATCAAAACCTAACAACCCAACACTTCACTATCCCATTACATACTTGAAAAACTTTTGTCTACAGAATTTTATGAAAAATTTCTAAATTTGGCATCATCACAGATTAGCAAAGATTGGTATAATCACAAAATCATTGTAGGTCACATCCATTGCTCCAGTGCCATTTCCTCTCCTGTGCAGTCTGCCCAAGAACCAGCAGCTGGCACAGTACAATCAAGTGCAAAGACTGCACTGGTTATAGTTTAACTGGATTTGAAAAAAAAAGCCTTTAATCACCAAGGACAGGAGAACTGTTGAAGAGTTCTTCCTATATGTAGTGTATACCTTGGAATTTTAAAGTTCGCATTTTTTGCTCCTTTGGAATGCTGTTTAGGTTTTCTTATTATTTTTCATTTCACTTTGCTGGAGATTAAATTGTTACGTTAGAAATCACAAGGAATCTATTCCCCAAGATTCACCATTTGTTTGACATTTTGACTGTTCTACAGAACAGTATCATCAACCCTTTTCATTCTAATACAAGCTCCCTCTTTTTTTTCTACACCATTTTGCTGAAATACACAACATAAACGCATCAGACCTCAGGTCACTAGTGTTAAATAGTGAATAGTGATACAGTTTATCTTCTTAACACAGGATTTTTAGGAACACATAAGGTTTATTATGTGTTTTTTATGTGGACTAGCACCTGAGTATCAGGGCAAGCTCATATTTGGCCTTTACCTCCGAGTTGTTCAAAACCCTAAAATCCCAACAATAAGAAGCTGAAAAAAAGAAAAGGAAGTCTGCCCAATGTCACTGCTACAACTGGTAAGGACTGTGGGGAGACAGAGCTTTCTCGCAACTTTTGTTTCTGTAAGAATGACACTTCAAGCTTCTGATTTGTGTGTCAGGTGTGTTTCTTCCACATACCTTCTCAATTAACACAGACCAACAAGCACATTTAGAGCAAAATCCTACCAGGCCATGCACTTCATCTGCTTAGGGCTATAAAAATTACTCAGTATGTTGACCAGAAAGACAGAAATGGTACAGGCATAGAAGCAAGGATTAATTAGAAGCATCTAATTAATATGTTTCCTGCTATCTAAAATAGAAGAGAACACTCCAGAAAGGAAGGGAATTGTGTGAAGTTTCCAAACTATGAGTTTCAATGAAAAATATTTCTATTTGCTAGATTTCATAGCAAAGACACTGCTGCAAATCCCTTCTGCTTGGCTTTCTCCCAGTAAACAAAGCTTGTCAATCAAGCGACACATTCCTTGGAACAAGACCTCCAATGTGGAAGAGACCCAACTCCCAGTTCGATTGCCCAGCAGAGAGCTTCCTACTACCAAGTAATTATTAAATACCATGACATTGTTGTAGCCCATTAGAACAGCATTTAGTACATCTTTACTAATTAACAGATTTGTCACTAAGCCCTTGCCACCTGCCAACCCAATTCTGCTGGGGAGCCAAATCCCTGAATGCAAGAGCACAGGTGGCATCAGCAGCACCCTTCTCTCCCACTGCCATACCCTTCTGCCCCCGGCAGTACCTCTCACTCCTCTAGGACCAGTGAACAACACAGAGGAGTCACCAGGGAGGAGGACAAACACAACTGCTCTCCACTGAAGGAATGGGGATGCCAAGCAGCCATGGAGAAACAGCCTGGCAGCAGAGGCACAGCAGGCACTGTGCCAACATGACAGACAGTTTCCAGACTTAATCACTTTGGTATCATCTAGTAGTGTGTACATTTGGAAACACAGTATTCCATCTTATCGGCGTTGTTTCCATCATTATGAGAAAGCTTATCTGCACCTCAAAGCAAAAGATATGAGATTGAACAAATCCATACATCCCTCCAACAGTGCTTCAACTGGCCTCTTCAGACACTTGGATCAGTGGCATTCTGAACTACAACCATCTTCAGAACAGCTGTGGTATTTGCCAAGGGACAGAAATAAGGGCTTTTTCTTTTTTTTTCTTCTTTTTTGGAGGGGGGGAGAAGAAGGCAGGAGGCAGATGACTCACTGAGGCTTTGAGTACTGAAGGAAAAAAAGAATTTCAGTGTGAGTTCTTCCCATAACAGCTTCCCACAAATCCACTAATTTCCTCTATGTGGCTAGAGAATAGTTTGGCTATCTCACTCTGTTCTCCTAGTTTAAACATGAAGAGTACATTTAAAATATTCCTCTTTCCCTTCCAAATTTCCCATCCTCCCCCACTGCACAGTTACACATCAAGTATTTATCTAACATAATCCCAGCAGTCTGCCATGTTTAATTTACTCCTGAGTAAGAGTACCCACACAAGCTTATGGATGCTGGGAGTGGAATGCATTTGTGCCAGACTATGCATCATCTTATTATTTGTTTGGGTTCTCCTAAACCCAGGATGACAACTCTGTTGTATATAACCTCATTTTTTTTTTCCAAGGTGGTTTTCTACTTCCAGGTCTTTAGGAGGAAGAAAACTACTGATCTTATAGCAAGACTTGTGTGCCCCTCCTGTAATGGGTGTTTTGTCTTCTCAGAAAAGCCTTTCTGGTTAGCAGTCTGATGAGTATATTCACCTATTCCTAATGCAAGTCTCCAGGTACATACTGAAGGTAACAACTCTTTCCTGGACACCAGAGACTGCAGAGGACTTATTTTCCTGTGCTCCTGTATGTGGTACACCCACTTTAACAGCAGAAATTGTATTTCCCCACACAATGCATAGAAAAGTCTGTATACACAAATCCCACTTCACTCTCTTAAAACTCTCAGTGCTTTGGAAACATGCCTACCTGGATCACAATGGAGGCTGGTTAACTGACTGAAAATTACAGTGGAAAGCTTGTATGTTTAAGCCTGACTGATTAAATGCAATTAACAGCTGCAGATGCTCGGCAGCTGTGCAAGTCAGGTCACCTTTTTGCCCAAACATAGTTCAAAGTGCCTTATTTTGATTAATCAAGTTTACAGATCAGTTTTGAATTAGCTAATTATAAGCCTTTCATCTGCCAGTAGAACCTGTAGGCTCATAGTCCAGGTTTCTTTGTGCTAAATTTCTCTTTACATCATTGTCAGAAAAAAAACCCAGTAGAGAAGAAAGCTAATCCTTCCAGGAATAGGTACAGAACAGAACAAAAAGAAAGATGGGTGGCTCTTACAAAAGCCTATGTGTCTAGGGTGTACAGTTTTATTGGTATAAGGAAATACCAGAAGCTGACTTCAGTACACATGGTTGGTGAAAACAGTGACTACCAGGTCTCTGTGAAAGGTTTAGGAGACATCACATTTTATGTAATGCAAACCAAATAGTCTGTCACACACAGTGCTCCGAGATAAGAGATGCTCCACTTGAGGAAATAACTGTCCTGCAGTCGTAACACATTGAACTGAAGCCTCTTCAGACCTCCAGCTTGGTCTAGGAGAAACAAACAATTCTGTGATATGTTGTAATAGAATTACTGTTAAGCAACATCAAGGTAATGATTTACCCTTTTTAGGAGGGTTGTCACGAGATTAGATACTAATAATTTAAGCCTTTTGCTGCTTGGTTGCAGGAACTAGCTCTGAAGGTTAACTATGGTCTGGTTTGAACACCAACCTCAGCACTTGGACGCATGCAACTTCTGATGAAGTTAAGGGGAACTAGGTAGAGTTCGAGGTGGAATTGGTAAGGATGTGGCATTTAAACCAAAACTTTTTACCGTATAGTAGAGTTTTAACAAGCTTTACAAATACATCAGTAGAGAGAGAGAGTCCATCACCCAAGCTAGTATGGTAAATCTTGTTGAATCATGTAAGAGCTAATAAAACATGAGATGAAGGATCATTTCGAAGAGATTTTGAATTGCAATAAGATTAACATGAAGATATTGAAAGAAATCACAAATAAAAATCTAATTGCTAATGAGTATTTTAAAAAATCTTTGTAAAAATGACTGTTTCCAAAATGATGACTAATGTCTACCACTAGAGTAGCTGAAGCTAAAATTAGAACAAGGAAACAAAGCTTCCTACAAAACCACTTTTTTTTTGTCTTACAAGACATATTTCACCAGACAAGACCGAGGTATTCACGACACTCTACTTCCACCTCTCTTCTTCCTTTTTCGTTACTAAGCAGTTATTACATAAAAAATGAAAATTAGTAAAACATACTCTTGCACTTACCAAATCTGTTTCAGGATCTGAGACGATGCCCCGAAGTGCTGCATTAGTAAAGACAAAGTCATCTCAGTGACTGATTTCAGCAGAGTAAAGCTCTGCCAGTGTGCGGGAAGCTTATTTGTCTGGAGAAGAACTGAACATGGAGGTGGGAACTGACATGTTAAGTATGATTTCCCTCCTCCAAGGCTTCCTGTTTTTTATTTTGTGTATCTTTAAATGAAAAACTCAATGATAATAAAAGATGAAGCTGTCATTTCAGTTGAAGAGCACTTAGAATTAAGCTTTGCTTTTGTTTAACAATTAATTATTAAATTGCACAGCACAGGTTCATGGATCACCTAAATAGGAACACTGCTAGCTAAACTAGACCTGACCTTATTTCCATCTGTTACAGCAGAATAACACCAAAAGATGCAGTTCAGCTGCCAGTTCCAGGTTGGCTAACCTGAACAATAACAAAGTACATTTACACTGAGTAACAATGGAGTTCAGGGTACTGAAGTGCAATCTAAATTCACATTCTTGTCCTTTAAGAGAGAGAACCCATTCATGCAGACTTTACTTCCACCACCTAGTATGGCTTTGTTTCATTTTCTTGACCATACAAGTACTAAGCCTAGGGATACTAAATTCTCCTACTTCCTTCTACAATTTGCTCTCCTCTTGTTTACTTGACATTTCAAAATGAAAAATCTTTTGCCTTTAGTCATATCTGTTATGCACAAACCACCTTTCATGACGAGTCTTGCAGCACACTTCCTATCATCTCTCTCTTGTCAACACTTAGACAAAGAAAGATCTCTGAGGTAGCAACAGTTCCAGACATGCACAGTGGTGCCACTGCCTCCCAGTCTTTTCTTTCCAAGTACTGCCAGAAGCAAGAATGAGGAATGTCATTCAAACTCCAAAATGCAGGTTGGTTTTCTACAGCAAGTTGGGACTAATCCCTTAACTGGAACTTGGTAACCAGTCTTAAGCCAGGTGCTGGAAAATGACAAATCAGTTAAGACAGGAGATGAATAGGAACATAAAATGCTACCAGCCAACTCTAAGAACTGCATATTTAAGTAAATTTTTTGTGTGCATATTACTGCTTCTTCTCTGCTTCTTTAAAGTCCTCAGCTACTATGATGAAGGATTTCAGTTTCTGTTTTTTTAAAGATGCATGTTATCCTTCCTATTAGAGGAAAGTCTTAAAACATACAATACAGGCACACAGGAGGAAAGTGAATAGTAAATGCTGGCTTAAAATACAAACATCGTCCTCTTAGGGACCTCATTCATGACCTTTGCATACTTGTTCAGTGCTTCTGCCAGAAGCAATAGAATTCTGAAATTTCAGGGATTTTGTACTCCCCAAAAAGGGTTAAATATTACTCAGCATGGCCACCAGATTTTTTTAAAAATCAAGGCTGATACTTCACTCAGTTGTTGCTCCCAGATGAGCTCCAATAGAAATTCTATTTTCATAATTAGAGGAAAACATTTGGCGTGAAAGATTTCCTGTTTGAAGAGTCCTTACAAGTGAGTACATGATTAAAGGCATAAATCCGACTTTCTCCAAGCACTCATCTATGGCAAAGCTGAAGGGATAATGAAATAAGAGCCTTGGTTAAATACGTTCAATAATTTTCCTATTTGGGATTGCAATACAGTCCCTGCACTGAAACAAACAAGAATATTGAAGAAGTGTTCTATGCAAGTCCTTTGTGCATGCACATGTCAAGATATTGTACACATTAACAAAGTTTAGTTGCAATGTCTACTACATCAAGTAACAAAAACCATAATCTGTTTACATGGACCACTCTAAAGTTTTCATAAAGTGATCTTGAATGTATGTGCAGGTACTAATTTTTCTAAATGCTTAATGAGAGAGTGAAAGTCTCTGTAAGCATCTAGATCCACTTTGAATAATGAGGAGTAATCAGGAATTAACAAAGTCATGCTTAAGTGCTCACACACTACCATATATAGTATCATCACCTACATAAAGTCAAAATACAAAGAAAAGAACCCCAAACTCCTGTGTTCCTGCCCTAAGATATCCAAGGAAGTGGTTTACCATGACCAAAACAAATTTTGTGTTTTTCTAAGTTACAGCAGAGTGGTTGCATTTAACTAAGAGAAAAGTGTTTGCCTTTTAAAAATGTAAGGATACAAAGCTAGTTTGAATCAAGAAGTTCCTTCTTTGACAAATTAACACTAGAAGAGCTGGGTTGAAATTAGACATACGCATTTTCTAGAAGACAGAACAGATCTAATGATTCAAACGTACCTACTGTTCCATTAGGATGGAAGTGATTCTGATCATACATGATTAATACTGTACAGTTTGTCAGTTGATAACTTAGCATAAAGAAAATAAAAATCCAGAAAGCTTTAACCATAACCAGCTGAACAGTAAGAATTTTCAAACATTAAGAGGATGAAAACAAGCATTCCCTGGACATCTTGAAGCTTTACCTGTGGCTTTTCCAGAAAGAAAAGATTGCGAGGAAGCAAAGGTGTACTTTCCCCACCTCAGGGCAACCACAGACATGAAAGTTAATCCAGCAACAAAATTCAGCAAGCAGCTATTCTTAAATTTAGCCAAACTTACTTATTTCACACCAGCTATATAGCTCAGCTCTTTGCAGCTGTTTTAGGAGACAGATCCAGAATGTCCACTTTCCATGAGGTTAAGATTTGTCAGAAGTACTTTAGAAAGAGCCCTAGCTACACATTAGGGGCCCATGACTACAGCAAAAAGACACAACAGGAATCCTCTCAATAAGCACGCAAGCTGTTCCCTTCTCTGCTCCTAAAAACACAGTCTGCAGGAGATGAAGCTGTAAGTATTGCCAAGGTCTGATTTCTGAGTGATTGTAATTCTTTCTCTGCACTGTACATCATCTTGAAATATCTTTCTGCCAAAGATATTCAGATACACATAACTACTGCAATAACACCACCTTGGAAGAGATAAGAGCTTGGTCATTATAGGAGATGAGCTGGCACACAAACAAAATAAATAGATTATTTCAGTTATGCTGGTATGCTGCAATAGGGGGAGAAGAACATTTAGGTTTGTTTTCATAGGAATTCATGTTCCTGCATTCTCCCCTAACTACTGCCTTGCTTAAAATTAATCCCTTATCGCAAGAAAAATTGTTTTCAAATTCCTGAATGTGTTAGATGAAATGTAGACTCTTCGACTCCCTTTCTTTGTAAGGAAAAAGTAAGAAATTCAACACAGAAGATTATGGAGAAGAGACAAGATTGAAAAAAACCTTCAAGCATCTTGGAGAAATAGTGTGTTGACAGTATATTGCTCTTTAAAAGCACAGTGTACTGAGAATTCTGCTATGTGCTCTAGTCTAGTCTTCTAAAGCAAGCAAGCCAATGATGCATAAGCTTGTAATATATAACACGATAAATAATTCCTAAAGTTTACAACCATACCCAGTGTAGTTACACGGATCAAAACTTCAGTGCCTTCAATTCTTTCCTCAACATATCACAAAAGGCATAACTCATTTAGTCATTCCAGCATAAAGTAAGCAGTGTTGATAAGAGGAGAGGGGCGTTGATTAGCAAGAGTTAGCAACGATTCATAAATACTGGAGGAACAGACATGTGATAACAGTATAAGAAATACACATTTCCTTCAGAACCGTATTTACAGAAATGAGTGCTTCTCAGATTACCTTTGAGGCTGCCTTAAGTTCCTCTGATTTCTACACTCTCAAACTCCCTTCCCAACACCGTTCCACTACAGTACAGGTTCCAAAGGAATTGAGAAACAATGTTATGAGGAAATCCCTTTATGGAGTAAGTCTACCCAAAAAAAAAGGCCAGAAAAATGCTTAGTTATACAAGACGGGTATAACCATCTAAGAGGTTCTTTTCTCTCTTCCATAAAGAAATCCCTATAGGAAGACAAAATACATTGTGAAAGAACCCCTGTATCAACTAATATTTTCAAATCTAAACAAAACCAATTTATTCTGGCTGTTCCCTGGTAGCTGTTAGGAGTCCTCACCGTTGCTTACAGAGCTATTAATCAATGCTACTGAGAGTCTGAGCTTCTATGAACTTTCCTACAAGGTCCAGTAGAAGTAGCAAGCAAGCCAAAACCCTGATCCTACAGTAATACAAACTAACAGTTTACAAATAGTAGAATTACTTACATCTGCAAGTACTTTTAAGATCAGGGCTTAAGCCAGAAACAATTAATAGACACAATACTTGCAGGGCTACACATTCCAAACAACTTATGAAACTGTTGGATAATCTGACAAACGCATAAGCTACCCATTGTCTAACATCCCATGCCAAACAGACAGGAAGATGCACTGACACGAAGTCAATGTTTTCAGGTTAAAACACACCTCTCTGTTACCGCAATCTTGTAACGCAGAGCAATAAACGCACCAGCAACCCAAGGGCTGTGGGGCAAAGAGGAACGCTGCAACCACCAGGTTTGAGTGTCAGAGGCACTTTTCCTACAGGTAAAATGACAAATATGTATGTGCCTTTTGGTCATCCATGTTTGTCTTTCAGTGCTGTAAAGAACAAGTTAACATTTCTTAAGGCATTTCCATTTCTCCTCAGCACTCATTACCAAAGTGGCTGCCATGTTTGATTTTCTGTCAAAGGAGACTGCTTCACATCCACTTAAGAAATTGCAGGAGACTTCATGCCTCCTTTTTTGCATTTTTTGTAGGCTAGCTAAATTTCTTAACAACAATATTAGATTGGAAATCCAGTCTTCCAAGTACAAGGGGTTCTCTGGCTGCAGGAGTTTACAGATTCACAGTCAGCTGGTCAGATTGGCCTCAAACACAGGAATTTTCACTCAGACAGTCCTGCCTGAGGTTTATGCAGGAACTTATCTTGGAGTGTTCATTTTTACTGCTTTGATAACTTCAAATCCTTTAACCCTTTCCAGAACTGTCATCTCTGCATCTCCCTCCTTGATAACTTTTTTTTAAAAGCTTTTTTTTTCTGAACTTTTTAGCATGAAGTTTTTCATGCTTTGTGCAGAAGTTTATGGAAAGCTGAGAGATTTTAAAAGAAAAAAATTACAAACAGGAAACAGCATTTAACCCACTACTGCCTCTCAGTAATGGAATATTGGCAAAGGGGTATCTATTAATCAGCTCTCCTGCAACAGCAAGATGGCTCTAAAATACTGTAACAGGGAAGGAAATAAATGTGTTATGCCTAAAAGAAAAACAGCAAGTTAATTCTGCTTTTGTCTAAAGCGTGAAGGAGGTACATGAAGGAAATAAACTGCAGAGGCTTCAGCTCTACATTTCCTGTACAAATACAACCAAAAATAAATAGAAGAGGTGTATAATTATTCAGACCTAAATTTATTTCATAACCTGTAACACACTAACCCTAATAGCAGAGAAAAAAGGGAAATTTGCTTTTCACAGTAAGAAACATACAAGTTTAATGCAACTAATTTCCAAGAGGAAACTTCAGTGCACAGCCAGACCAAGGAAACTCATCAGCAGGAGACTCTGTGACACGCACTGAGGAAGTACTGCACCTGTAACGATGAACTTAGACACAGCACAAGGCTGGTTCCGTCCCACTACTGACCTGTACTTTGCCAGCATCAAGACTCCAGAAAAGAGGTCTTAGTAGACAGGTCTCCCCTGTAGGAGGGGAAACATTTATCCACCACCTCAATTCATTTGGGATAGCAGTATCCAATTTGCACTGGTCACTTGGGGATAAAAGCTGACAAATTAAATAAGCACATGCCAGGTGTCCCCACTCTCTACTGGTACAAGAGACACAGTACACAGCTTGCACAGAGCCTACACTTGCAGATGGATGCAAATTTCATACCTAGACTGAAGTGACAGATGTGATCCAAGTAAAGAGGGGGATGGCTTCCAAGATTAAAGCAGATGGGAACACTAAAGAGAATGCCGTACATTGCATTTGTACTCTATGTTTCACTGCTATGTTTCAATTCTAAAAAGTCTTGCCTCATCCTTTAACATATATTTATATTATCACTGGAAACATGCTAGGAAATTACTCCTGGTGCTCCCAACTCAACACCAAAGCTGCAGCTCAACACAAGTGGGCAATACAGCTCTTTCATTCTTCCCTTCCCAAAGGAAAGCACCTACACCGTTTTTCTGTCCCTAGAAGAGCCTTTCCTTCCCCCACGGGCGGACTCACACCGACGACTTTATTCCATCCCACCTGCAGGTGATCAAAGCGGTACCGAACTGAAGGCGTCAACCCACGGAACAGGAGACACGAGGCGTCTTCCCGCTGTTTNCGCCCGTGGGAGCCGCCGCTGGGAGCCGCCGGCGGGCGGGGAGCGGAGGGGAGGCCGGGCTCTGCCGGGGTCCGGCCCCAGCCGGCCGCCGCTCGGCTCTGCCACGGCTGCGTATGCCGAACGCTCCCGCCGGCCACTGCCGCGGCTCTCTCTGCACCTGGTACAGCATCACAGAATCCAGATCATCCAGTCANTTTCCTGTACAAATACAACCAAAAATAAATAGAAGAGGTGTATAATTATTCAGACCTAAATTTATTTCATAACCTGTAACACACTAACCCTAATAGCAGAGAAAAAAGGGAAATTTGCTTTTCACAGTAAGAAACATACAAGTTTAATGCAACTAATTTCCAAGAGGAAACTTCAGTGCACAGCCAGACCAAGGAAACTCATCAGCAGGAGACTCTGTGACACGCACTGAGGAAGTACTGCACCTGTAACGATGAACTTAGACACAGCACAAGGCTGGTTCCGTCCCACTACTGACCTGTACTTTGCCAGCATCAAGACTCCAGAAAAGAGGTCTTAGTAGACAGGTCTCCCCTGTAGGAGGGGAAACATTTATCCACCACCTCAATTCATTTGGGATAGCAGTATCCAATTTGCACTGGTCACTTGGGGATAAAAGCTGACAAATTAAATAAGCACATGCCAGGTGTCCCCACTCTCTACTGGTACAAGAGACACAGTACACAGCTTGCACAGAGCCTACACTTGCAGATGGATGCAAATTTCATACCTAGACTGAAGTGACAGATGTGACCCAAGTAAAGAGGGGGATGGCTTCCAAGATTAAAGCAGATGGGAACACTAAAGAGAATGCCGTACATTGCATTTGTACTCTATGTTTCACTGCTATGTTTCAATTCTAAAAAGTCTTGCCTCGTCCTATAACATATATTTATATTATCACTGGAAACATGCTAGGAAATTACTCCTGATGCTCCCAACTCAACACCAAAGCTGCAGCTCAACACAAGTGGGCAATACAGCTCTTTCATTCTTCCCTTCCCAAAGGAAAGCACCTACACCGTTTTTCTGCCCCTAGAAGAGCCTTTCTTTCCCCCACGGGCGGACTCACACCGACGACTTTACTCCATCCCACCTGCAGGTGATCAAAGCGGTACCGAACTGAAGGCGTCAACCCACGGAACAGGAGACACGAGGCGTCTTCCCGCTGTTTCCCTCAGAGCCGCGGGAACCGCAGCATGCCCAGGGAACCCGGCCGCTCCCGAGAGCCTCAACGCCGGGCGGCCGCTCCGGGGGCCACCACCCCGCGGCTCTCCCTACCCGGCACTGGGGCTCTGCAGGGGCCGGCCCGGCGCGGCGCTTCCCGAGGCTCCCGTGACTCACCCGAGGAGTTTCCCGGCGCCCTCCGGCAGCGCCGCGGCGGGAAGGGGCCGGAAGACGCGGACACGCGGGGTCCGCGAGCGGGGCGGGGGCGGGGGCCGGGCAGCGGGGACGCGCCCGCCTCCCCGCCGGGACAAGGGCTCACCTCCTCCGCAGCCCGGCTCAGCTCCGCGGGCAGCCGCNGACAGTGACTCCACCACCTCCAGAAGCTGCAGCCCCAGAGGACGTGACCTGGGGATTGGGTTTTATCTGACTGGCAGCAGGGTCTGACACAGGTGCCTGCCTGGAAGGCAACAGGAGCAGGGAGATAGGAGGTTGTAGCATACCTGCAAACGGTGACGTTCCTTTGCGAGTGTCCTGTGTCCCTCGGGAGCCCGTGGAGGCAATGTCCCAGGTGTCCTGTGTCCATCGGGAAGCCCGTGCAGGCAATGTCCCACGTGTCCTGTGTCCATCGGGAAGCCCGTGGAGGCAATGTCCCAGGTGTCCTGTGTCCATCGGGAGCCCGTGGAGGCACTGCCCCAGGCCTGGCGCACTGCAGGGATGTCCGGCTCGGCCGGGCTCCATGGACACAGGCGGGCTCTCTGTGCCTCAGTGCCCGGCTTCTTTCTCCAGGGGCACTGCAGAGGTAGCCCGGGTCCGAAGCAGCCGAGGGCCACACCAACCGTGCTGGCTCCAGGCTGGCCGCACACAGAGCCTTACGTTGCCTTGACATTGCCTCTGCACTCAACTCTCATTTTATCCAGGTTTTCCTCACATCCGTGGTAGCTAGAATCCATTACTATGCAGCTTACCTGTACTCCCAAAGGATGCTACATGGTTGGAAAGGTATTTTAAAGTTATCTAAAAGGTGAAATTTAAAGTTTGATAAGATAAAGTTTGCCTCATTCTCACATGTTAAATGTTAATTTAAGAGATATTTTTATTTCATTCAATATTTTGAATTTTATTGCACTTTTGTTTGTTTTTCCATTAGCCTTTTATTGCTTCCTAGATATTTGGGGGGTAGGGTTTCTTGTAGCTAAAAAAGAAGGGGTTTGGGGTTGTTTTTTATATTCTATTTGGTTTTTAGTCATATGTGTCAGGGGAGGTTTAGGTTAGATATTAGAAAAAGGTTCTTCACCCAGAGGTTGGTTGGGCACTGGAAGGGGGTCCCCAGGGAAGTGGTCACAGCCCCAGGCCTAACAGAATTCCAGAAGTCTTTGGACAATGCTCTTGGGTGCGTGGTGTGACTCTTGGGGGTGGTGCTGCACAGGGCCAGGAGCTGGACTCAATGATTCTTGTGGGTCCCTTCCAACTCAGCATATTCTGTGATATGAGCAGAGGATTGAAAACTCAAAATTACATTTAAAAGTATGCAGAAGCAAAATAAGAAAAAATATGAAGAATCTATTTTAAAATGTTCAGCAACTTCAAATCTGTTTTTTGTCTTGTGAAAGTTATCTAAAGTAGTATTACTACTCCGAGAAGTACAAAGTGATCAGTTTTAACTCTGTTTACTTTCGTAACAAGAATGTGAGAGAGCATTTAATAAGGCAGTAGTCCCAAAACATTGATCATTGTATCATTCTGAGCCTTGTTTGAATAAAAAGCAGCAGCTTTCTTTAGTGATTAGTCAGATAATACTTCAACCTACTCTTAAGGCTTTTAACCTTCACGGCAGTACCAGAGTAGTTTCTGTGGTCAGAAAATAAGGTGGTGGTGCAATATTTCCTGTCAATGCCATTTATTAGTATTTCTTTGGTCATTCACAGGGCTTTGTAGTATGAACTAGCAAAGAGAATCCCTCTTCTGAATACAATAGAGAGGTCTTGGTCTGTGAAATGAAAATCCCTGTGTTTAAAGTACAACAGGGATTGACTAAAGCTGGAAATGGTGTTTGGTGATGACCTTTGATTGATTTGTAACATAAACACAGTGCTGTTAGTACCTGCCATTGAATTTGAAGGAGTCTCTATGTAAGCAGAAAGATAATTTCTGAGTATGAGGAAGGCATTGCTCTGGCAGGACCTAAGGAAAATGAAGTTTCTTAAGCTTTCTCACAGCTGCAGCCAACAGCAGCCTCAAGTTTCTGTTGCACAGAGACTGAGAGCTGTGTACAGTCTGGGACAGGCTGGGTAACACAAGTCCCATACGAAGACCACAAGCAGGAAAACTGTTTGAATGTAGCTCTTCCTCCGATTTTGGTGTGAGTTCTGTGTCAGACCATCCTGACTGTTGGTGGAAATTACAGCATTTATTTTCCTGCCTGACTAAACCCAGAACTTTCAGTCTCCAGAGAAAGTAGATTAGTGCGTTAAGCTGAAGCAGGTCTGCAGAACCTTCGCTTTGTTGGCCGAATATGCCCTGAGATTTCATTTTATAGGGTACAGCTCGTGATTAACATTGCTGTGAATGTTATTACTGGGTAGCAGAGCGTGTTAGCAGGTGGGCTGCCAAATGTCTTGGAAAGGCACACTTGGTCTCTGCAAGGAAAATATTCCCCACCCCTAAACCGAGGGCTAAGCCCTGATACAAACTGTGTTACAGGGTAACAGGCCCTTCTCCATCTCTCTTCTGAGTTGAATTCTGCTTTTGTACAAGCCAAGCTTTCTATGTGACCTAATTTGCATGCAGTGATCCAGCTGGGAGGGCTTGGATGCTTGCTCATTCCTCCTGGAAAAGCTGTGCCCAGTACTTTTTAGGATCACGCTTGTGTAATATCAGGAAATCACTGTTATTTTATGAGCTTGCTCTTTCTCAATTGTCTCAAACTAATAAACTCATTACTTGAATCTGAAGCTTTTATCAGTTCACATAATACATACTCTTGAACTTATAGAATCATAGAAAACCCTGAGTTGGAAAGGATCCAGACAAGGATCATGGAGTCCAGCTCCTGGCTCTGCACAGGACAACCCCAAAAATCACACCATGTGCTTGAGAGCATTGTCTGGATGCTTCTTGAGCTCTGGCAGGCTTGGTGGTCATTGAAGCCACCCAATTTTGAATTAAAATAATCTGCTGTTGTGAAGAAACATTCCAACTTCATTTTATCAGTAAATATAATCTTAATATTAAAAAATCCATGCTCTTATCAAAGAGAATGGTCATGTTGGTCTGACATGGTCTACTCAGGGGGAAAGAAATTCTATTTTATCTCATTTGTCTCTACATCCTTCATAATCTTTTTTTCATCAAATTTGCATGTGGCAAATCGGATTGAAGGGTCTATAGTCGTGATACTGCTTTCACCTCTGTTCATCTGAAATACAGAATTTGCATAACCCTCATTATGAAAAATAATAAGTAATTTTTAGCTGAACTAGACTCCAAATCTAACAGACTTATGAAAATACTTATTTGTGAGTTCATTACACAGCTCACCCAGAATTCTGAGAAAGACACTGTCCCTCAGTGCCTTGTGGCTCTGCTTCCTTCTTCCTGGTTCTCTTTTTTTAACATGCTTGCAAAGCCTTGGTTTATTTGTTATAATTGCCTTCCCATGTCTAATTTAGCTGACACTTGGCAAATCTCATTTCCTGGCCTTGAGACGCCTCTGGCCGTCAGTCTTTCTGTTTCTTGCACAATCTCTGCTTATACCTGATTTCCCATTTGTGATGGCTCACTACCCACTTTGAGCTCCAGCTGCTCCAGGAAAGTTTCTTTCCTTGCTTTTTAGGCAATCATGTGCTACAAGGAGTCACAAGGAGCCCAGTGTAAGCTGTCTGCGCCAAACCAGGCACCATTCAAAATGCAGACCTGGTGTGGGAACAAGAATAGGGTGCTTGTGTTTTTTGTTTTGATTATTTGTATTCTGCCAATTACCCTGCAAAAAACTGTGCAAAAACATGCTCAGTCTCAAGGAATGAAAGCATTTGGGTCAAATTTCAGATACTTGTGCTGTACTTGAAAAGCATCAGAGAATTATATAACTGCAGAAATACAGAAGTGACAGATTAAAAGCTGGTACTGTGATTCCAACAGGACTCCTGACTGTGGGTTCAGGACTGGGTTACCTGTTCAAATATGCAACACACATAATGCTTTAAATATGCTCAGATATTTCTCATTCTGTTGTTTACCCCAGAATCATGCTCACTTTGAATCTTGCTTGCTGCTCTTTCTTTTAGCTGCTGTGCCATGGGAATGCAGACAAGGCTGGCTCCAGAGACACTATCAAGGGGCCCTAATGGGGCTTCTCAGTAACAGGGCAGTACACATCAATAATGACATGCTTCCTCCTTGCTCCAAGAGGTAAAAGGATTTTGATTGTTCTCCTCAACAGACAGGCATTAAAATGACAGTATATTTAGGTACAAAGAGTGCACTTTTCTTTCTTTTGTTCCCTAGAATTGCCAGAGAAACATGAAAAACATTTAAACTTTCCAAACATAAAGAGATGTAAAAATGAGCAAATGTTTTCATTAGCAATATTCTGTTGTGTTTATGGGACTTTTACCAAAACTTTGGTAAAAATAAAACCTCCTTCTTGGCTTTTTATGCTGTTGTTTTTTAATGCTGACAAATACTGCAATTAATCGGTTACATAACCAATTCCAGGGCCCAACTGTATCCCTGTAGAGACAGAACAATCCATTAGGGATGGAGGAAGCATGCCAGAAAAAGCAAGGCTTCATGAAGGCATTTTGCCTATTTCTGTCACGCTTTCCAGCTGAAGGTTTAAGGAAATAAACTCAGTAATACTTCTCCAACATATTTGGCTGACAGCTAGTACATCCCTCCTTGTCTTCAGTATTACAGAGTTGCTGATGTGCAGTGCAAGAGTAAAGTGATCTGTCTCTGGTTGTTACTGTCGCTGGCAACACAGATTATCACATTTCTTTTTTGCTGTGCTGCTTTTGCAAGCAAATTGTACCACTCCTCTCTACAGCAAACTACACTCTCTCCTGCCTGGCGCTCAGTGTGCTTGTGTGGAAGCAGCTGTAATTTGGGTTTGGCATCTACACTACTGAGTTCTGTAATGGGAAGCTCAGGGATGTCCATTTGACTAATGTGTTTTGCAGTTGCATGAAATATCTCGAAAGAACATGAACAGTATTTGAAAAACAGGGTTTCATAAAAGTTCCAAGAAAGTAGTCTGTCACCTACCATGTGCTTCAGAGGAAATAAGCACATTGTGGATAGCTGGGATTTTCGATCCTCATGATTATACTTATTAAGTGAGGAGAAGGCCATTATTGAGACTAGAAGAATGTATTTTCCTTGACTTGCCTATCCTTGTTAGCACAAAGTATGAACTCTTCCCACATGACCTCATCTGCTAACCTGTGTTCTGGCAAGCCCAGTGAGAAACATTGGTTTCCGTCCTACATTCCAAAGGAATATTTTCTTAAAATCCAAAACGTGACTGGTTTCACACTAAGCATATAATTAGAATGACCGTAAACACCAAATTTTTAGTGACAGTGAAACACGTCTCCAGGTAAAGTGCTGGTTTTTCACTTTTGAAACTGAGCAAACAGAAGATAGCCTCAGCTGCAGGGGCAGAGAATCCCAGATAACTCACCGCTAAACCTCCAACATACGATTCATGATTTGAGTGCTCTGTGCTGTGATCTCCTCCTACTCCTTCCAGTCTGTTGCAGCAAACTGCATGGTAACGGAAACCATCAGAACAATTCCAGTCTGCTGCTAGTGACTAACAACATAAGCAATGTAGCTTACATGGCTGTGAAGTTTCCAGAAGGAAATTACTACTCACATAACTACAGCCTTTTTAAGATGGCTCACACCAAGAAGTGTCAAGGGCAAGACATAAAACCCAACATAGAAATACAGCCTTTCAGAGCTCTTCAGCTCCACACATGCTAATGAAGGCATGAACAACAACAAGCTTGATGGCTACAGGTTTCAGTACCATGTAGGAGGATTTAGGTATGAAATCATCAGAAGAATGTGAAGGCAGACATGTCTCAGGAGCAGGCTTTATTTTGGACACAACAAAAGGAGGAGCATCCCAGGGTTGAAGGCTGCAGCAGCACCAAAACCCTTCTAGTGTGAGGAAGCCTGGAGGTCCCGCAGATGTCTGCCTGGTGGAGGGAGCTGAAGCTCCTGGTGTGGGTAGCAAGGACTGCTAGGGAAACCAGGCAGTTTCCAGCTTTGTCACAACAGGACACTGATTCACCCTCATCTTGCCCTTTGACCTTGATGACATCCTCATGTCTTTTCTCAAATCCTTCTTCATATTTGGGCTATGTCTGCCCTGTTGCTCCCACAGTTACCTTCAAATACTTGTTAGCACAAGTATTTGACAAAGATTTTAAGTCTCTTTAACACTGCTTTTAGCATCTTTCTGACAGGTATCCTCACTGCAATCCTCCTTTTCAACTGAGCAAACCTGAGCAGATATTTTACATCCTGCAAGGGTGTAGAATCTATGACAGTGTCCTTTAAAACCCAGTGCATATGCAAATACGTATATAATAATAAATTTTAAAATCTTAAAAGCAAGGTAAAGTAGGCCAGAACTGTTGTATAAAAGCAACTTGTAAGAAGCGTAAAAATTGATAGTAGATCCTTTCCCAAGTGCATCAAGTGCAGGAAGCAAACCAGGGAATCAGTAGAGTCAATATGTGATGAAAATTTAAAGTTAGCCTCAGAGAAGATAAGATTGTATAACAGTGTTACAGAAAAGCTGATTAAACACCGTACTTCTCTAAGAGAGTTAGGGAAGTTCCCATGCCAGACTCTTTCACCTGAACTGTATTCTCCCAGGAGTCCTAAGTTAATATAGTCAAACTGTGGTGTATAACCTTTGGCTGAAAAGCAGCATTTTATCTGAGAAGAGAAAGGTAATACATGTGATTGTGATTTTTCTTTCATCATTCCAGAAGTCAGGATTCTGCAGGCATAGCATCTGGACCAGAGTGAATTAATAAAGAGTGTAATAAAACAATTAGGAGAGGCAATAAAGGTAATGTGTTATGAAGGAGTCAGCATAGTTCTTAGAAAGAGGACTTATGCCTCACAAGCAAATCTGCTGGAGTTCCCTGAAGGAGTCACTGGACATGTAAAAAGGGAGATAGCATATACAGCATACTCAGACTTCTAAAACACCTGCAGTGCAGTTACTTATCAAAGACTTTTCAAGAAACTGACATCCAATTAAAAAAAAAAAAAAAGGAAAAAGAAGGCAGGATTTAAACACAGAGTTTTCACTGCGAGAAAAGACATTTTCCTTCCTTGGGAACTGGCATGGCATTGAAGCTGTTCAACATAGTCATAAACAAATTAATAAAAGTACTATAATGCAAACCTTACTGTGAGAAGGGAGATGAAAAAAATGTGCTGGTATCGAGTTACTTGGGGTAGCAAAGATAAATGCTGGGTCTGGGGAGGGGCTTTATAATACTGAGCAACAGAGAAAGCTGAAATGCAGAGCACATAATTGCAAAAATCTTCCTAACAGCAGATAAAATAGGCCCTGAGCTGGTTGTTACCACTGAGGAATGAGAGCTTGGGCTGTAAGAGTTCCAAAAACTGGCGGTTTGATACTCAGCAATAGTACAACTGCAAACAGAACCTTAGTGACTTATTAGCGAGGGAACCAAGAACAAATCTGGGAACAGCCTCATGCCACAGTATAAGTCCATCAAGCTTCACAGCCTGGAAACTTTTTAGTGCAAGATACCTCATTGCAAAGAGGGCCCAGGAAAATGCCACAAAATGTGGTGATTTTGTGTTTAGGCTGTAGACCTGGCTTCAGGATGCTGTGGATGTTAGGAGTTCAGTCAGGTTTCAAGTGAGCCTGGGAAAACCTGAAGCAGAAAAACCCATCTTTAATTTAAAAAATGTAACACTTTTCCCTCCAGGAAGTTCATTACTTTGAAGGTTTTAGAGAAAACAAGTACTGGGCTAGATGGACCTTCCATAGGACCAATAAAAACATTCTTACATTATCATCACTGCTCTTGAAGTATTTTATACAAATTGTTTCCTTCTCATTATGAGAGGTCCTCGTCTGGTTTCTCTGTGGTCACCTCATGAACTGTAGATTGTCTCTTAGCACCTGAGTCATTGTGTCATATTCCATCAGGCTCCATCCACTGCCTGGTACATTCACCATGAATTTTGCTGGGACTTCCTGCAAGACCCAGGTGAAGCTAGTACAAACAGTAAAAACTCAGCAGAGGTAGCACCTCTGAAATTTTTTTTACCTTTTCTCCAATTCTTAAATAAGAAGTATCTGTGGATTTGATATAACTGAATTATTGTGACATAGTAATGCTATCAGGGTGAGAGAGATCAGAACTATGTAGAAAATTCTCATTCTTCAGAAAGGTGGTGGAGAGGACAGCTATGTCTCAAAAGGGCACAGACAATGAAAAGGGAGCTGAAAGCTCCTTAGAAACCAAACCTAACAACCAGAAGACCCAAAACAGTCTTGTGATTGTGACTGCTGTGGACATCTGTCCAACAACTGTGCCAAGAATTCAGCTACTAAGCCAAGAACACAGCCAGAAATGAACAAAGGAGTGCTGTCTCCTTGGGGAAGCTGTCTGGTACCCTGCAGTCTAGCTCTGAAGAGCACACACTCTGTGAAAGACAATGCAGAGGACTCCAGACCCCACACCCCACTTTAGATTGAAGAACGTATTCCAAATGCAGCATTTTCAAGAGAAATATAAACATCAAACTGTATCAGTCCTAATGAAAATACGTGAACCTTGAACTGAGAATAAGGAAACAGGAGAGACATGGGTAGCATTGTCTGTGACTCACAGCTTGACAATTTTACTATCCATAAATCAACATGATGGTTTACTAAAAACAAAGTTATTGAAACAATAAATTATATCCATGCCCCACGTAAGCTTAAGGCAGAAAAATATATGGTATGGGATGGATCAGTATAAGCAAACACAAGAGATGCTGTGGAGTTACAGAACACAGCTGATGCCTGGACCATGGGTTGTGAACATTGCGGTGTAAAGTAGGAATATAGGAGGAATGACACCAATCTGATCTTTGAAGCCTATCAGTCAGCTCTATTATAATATTATCTGCATATCAAGAACAGCTAATAATGGTAAGAAAAAATGGTAGTCACAAAGCATACAGTTGATTGAAAAATGGAAAGCCTGTAGGAAGACTTTTAGAAAACATGTGGGCTACCCAACCACTGGTGAAACAAGGTACCAAAAGCTTCAGTACCAAAAGCAGAATAAAACTGTCTTTGCTTGCAAACTCTCATTCCTGCTGTCAAAAATCTGAAGGGCTTGAGCTGTTCTAATCTCTCATTTGAAAACGATCAGTGTTTATTTTGTTTCTCTCTCTATTTTTTAAAATATTATGGTTATTTCTGCTCTTGGTACAATGATAAGTCAGCTCCTTTATTTTTCCAAGCCCTATATTTTTCGAAATTGAGCCAACCACATGTTTTCAGCATGATATGAATTTTCCTTCACCTTGCTTTACATCACCAAGTATTATGAAAGTTATTTTCTTACTGTTTTTAAAGCAATTTGAAATCTTCTCATGACAGATATAATATGTCCAAATAATTATTCAGCCCTATTCATAGCTGAATCTTCTCCAGTGCATCAGGGCAGAGTTATCTGGTGACATGTTCAACGGCTGAGAAAAAGAAGGCATTTCTCCTCTGTTTCTGCTCACACAAAACTCACTGATGCCACAAAACATTTCCAGCGATTTTCTCCTCCAGCAAAGTGGAGAAAATTTTGCCTTGATCAGAACTGATGTGTTTGCAGAAGTAGAACAACTCTCTGTTTCTGATGTGAACAGCCTGGTGCCTGAGAAAGTCTTCGCAATTTCCTCTTTCTCCCCTTGCGAAACATCTGTTCACATTAGGAATAAAGGACAGCAAAACAGAAGCTGTAATTTATAAGGGACAATCATACAGTGCTGCAGCTCCTTACTCACATAATATCAATATGCCTCCTTCACTTCAGGCCACGGTGTGCATTGCTAGGTATGCTAATACTCTCCCTGTCATCACTACTGTGCATAAACTATGTGAAGGAACTGTAGGTCTCAGTGGTGCAAAGGACAGAAAACGGCTGGTACATTCTGCTTTTACAAATAGAGCATCTAAACCTAGATTCTAGCATCTAACATATCCTGCATAGGTTAAAAATAAAGCACAAAAAGGTGTGACCACAGCAGCTACATTTTGACACGCAGTCTAGAAATGTTACCTTTCCAAACAAACTAAGCACAACGTTAGGCTTGGAAGTAACAATTATTTCAACATATTTGAGTCCTGCATCAAACACAGCAAGTGAGACTCAACTCCAGATCAATATGCAGAAACCTAAATGTCTCTGTGTGAGCTAGCTGGGTAATGTTCCTTTGTAGTGGAGTTCGAGGTCTTGATTTTGGCTTTCCTGTTGCACACATAAATGGCTAATGTTATTTAAGATGCTGCACCAGCGACATCTGCACAGGGAGGGCAGTTATAACACAGGCCCTGCACCCCAGGGGCAGCAGCCAGGGGCCAGGTGAGGTACCTGACCAGCCACAATGTGCCTCTGTCGAGGCAAAAGTGTCCTATGCCTGGTCAGTATTTCAAAAGAGCTACTCAGCTTACCCAAATGCACCTCCCTATTCTTTATAAAATTACTAGGGTGCATTCCCTAGATTTCCATTGGTTATGAAGGAAGCTTTATTTGCAAATAAGGTATCTCCACTTAGCTTCCTCAATTATGGTGTATTAATCTGCCTCCCGCTCAATGGGCTTAATTCACATGACTAACAATTTGCATTTTTTTGCCATTTGAGATGCCTTAAGGTATCCTGAGCTTTCCCAAGAAGCTGACAGCTATGAAATAGGAGCTGCACAAGGCACTCCTGTCCTTGGAGCTCCAGCTGCAGACATGGCCCCATTGCTCAGAGCACCTCCAATGGCACTTGGTACTTGTACTTAGGCAAACAGAAGTTCCACGTGTCCATGTGCTCTCACTTTATCTTTTGCCCTTTACTACTAATCAGAATACTTGATTTATAAGAACTATGTCAAGCCTAGGTTCTGCTACTGTGCTGAAGGCAGGGTGTATCAGCCATTTCCTCCCCTTCTTTGTATCGCTGTGGCCTGTGCAAAAAGCCCCTCCCCTGCATCCTCCACTGCCACAGTGGTCACGGACACTTCAGTGAATGTCACGTTCTCAGGATCTGGCAGGCTCATGCAAAGCCACAGCCTGACCTCAAGGCTTTCTGGACATCAAAGGCTTGGTTACTTCCTTGCTGAAGACATGTTCAGCTTGTCAGGGGATCAGTCAGTGCACCAGCAGCACCCGCAGGCAGCTCACTCACGTGAATATCCTCAGCATCGTAAACTCCTTCAACCCAAATGGGCACTGCTAATCACAGAAATGCATTTCCACCACAGCTAAAACCATACAGGTACAGATGGTCCCAGCAAACAATTACTGAGCTCTTGTGTCTTCTGAGCAGGTAGCTCAGGTCCTGCTATCTGAGTGGCCTTTTTTCCAGGAAGCCCCTTCCTGAGCAGATTGTTTTTTAGCTGCCAGAGACAGGTTTTCATAACAGATTGCCATGGGGTGGGTGACTGCCAGCGCATGGCAGAAATCTGTTAAAAGAAGAAGTTGGGAGTGAAGTTAAGATAGCAAGTAGAAGTTATAGACATGCATTAAGAACAAAATAAACCCTAGATATCATAGAAGGCCCATTAGTCAAAGGAAATTATAAATCTGCTGATAACAATGCAGAAAATGCAGAAGTACTAAAGAGTTTTAGTTTATATTTGGAGGAAGGAATATGATATTCCCACATCACATGAAGATGATGAACTGTGGTCAAGTTAGCAAATAAGTCAGATGATGGTAAAAGGCATCTCTTGGCACACTGTGAAAGCCAACCTGCATTATTTGCACCAACGAACTGTGAAAAAGCAGACTGCAGAGTACCTCTGGGCTACTGATGCTTCTTGATAGATTTTGGCATTAACACCATTAAATGCAGGTAACGTGCAATTTCAAAAGACTGGAGGAGTGCGACTGTTGTGCCGACATTAAAAACATACAAATGCATTGTGGGGGAGATCGGTGCTTAAAAAAAAAGGAAAAAAAAAGAATTAAGTTTGTCCACCTCAGGTAAAGTAGAGGCAAAATAGCTAAAGCATCTGATGAAAGCACGAGTATGTATTCAGTGTTTCAGCCTTGACATCCTGATACAGATAGGGTGATACAAAATATAAATAACCCAAACGGTGCACAGATTCAGACCCAGCTGAAGGATTTCAACAAGTCCTCAGTGAGGCTTGCCATGGAATGGTATGGAAGTAAAAAGGAAATAACCATGGATAAATTTGCAGATGACAAAATCTGCCATCTAAATAAATCTCAAATCTAAAAACAAAATCTCATCTAAATAAAGATGATCCCAAGATATTTATATTGGTGGACCGCTAATATATACAGAGTGGAACAAACTTGCTAAGGAAGCAAATTCTCCTTCTGTTGTTATTAGGAGATTAGGACCAGTTGCTGTTCTGGTAACGATGCCTCAGGTAAGCACAAAATATGCTACACTTCACTTACACCAATTATCTTTTAGACAAACACAAGTTTTGCTTACACACCTTTCTGACTGAGTTCTGACATTTGCATGAACATTTGCACAGCATTACTACTATGATTGAAACGTCTGAGTAACCTCCCTAGAACGTGTTTTCTTTTCTGTCCTCCAATATTTGTTATCCTTGGTGTGGCACTCGAGGCCTTGGGAAATTTTTCTGAGAATTTCCTTGAGTAAATCTAAACCTTTTACCACCTCTCAGACAGTTTGCTACAAATTGCTAGAGATTTCTCTAAACCAGATTAGGTGTCATGGTAACAAGGCTTTGGCACCAGTAGATCCTTTTCCCCACCAGATCTGAGTCTAAGGCTTCCATCTGGCGAGCAGTCTGCTGTCAGCACAGCCACACAGCATCCTGGTGAGGGTACAGCACCACTGGCAAATAAACACCCAAAAGGACACATCCCCTATTTCCTGCAAAGACATTCTTTGTCCCAGACGGCAGATGGACATCCTCTTCTTTGAGGACTGTTGTACAGAGTTTCTCCACCACTGCTCGTTTAAGCTTCAAGTTTACCAACATTCATTATGCTTTTTCATAAAGATTTCAGCTCAATTTGATATACTTTATTCTTTTTCCCAGATCTTCCTATGCATTTTCATTCTAGTGCTCCATAATCTGTTTCTAAATTGTATTTTATGTTTTTTTAAAGGACAACTAAAAGTCAAAAGAAGGAGAATTATTCATAAGTACTGATCCTTGTTCAACCCTTATATAATTGATCATATCTTTGATGAACAGCCTTGCATTTTCTTTCCTCTATGTTTTATATCCACATGAAACTAACCCACTTAGAAATGTCTTTCTTTAGCCTACTTTACAGTCTGCTTTTTACACTGCTGTCTACACTGCCTAATCTTCCCAATGGAATATATGTTTGACAACACTGGCAGTTACATTAGAAGCAATGCAAAGTACTTTTTAATGCTGGTATTGCAAAAGAAAAGCCATCTCTGAGTAATGTATTAAGTAATTTTAATATTAGAAGTCATTAAATACATGTGATCTAGATCATCTAGAGTAGGAAATACATACTCTAACAGTAAATATCATGGAGAAAATTTGACCCTTTTCACTTGTATATCCTATACAAGGGGTCTCCAGGACACATCATGACATGGGTTAGCAATGGCACGTCCAAGCAGTGAGAGTGCTACAGAGTGATTTTATGGGCAGCGTGGAGAATGTATTTACACAGACAGCGTGCTACTGTGTAGAAATATCAGAGCTGGCTCTGAACAAACTGGCTCAGAAAGCAGATGCAGAGTGACTGCATCAGTATTGCTTTCCACTTGGGCCAATTAGTCCAGATAATACACAGGCCAAATCAGCTGGCACAGAGCTCTACAGCTCTTCACATGGGTTTGTTCCTCAGCTTGATCTCTGGGAGCCAGCTCTGATTATGCTATTTGAAAATCCTTTGTGCCACAAAAGCCTACATTTACTGCTGCACTGCAAGTCTCTGTGAGGTTTATAGAGTGGCTATAAATCCTGTTATTGGTGAGAATGCAGCCTAGAGGCTGCAGGAGGATGGGATATTTTGTATGCAGTGTCAGACAATGAAGTGCGTGGAGAATCCCATGGACAAAAAATGCAACCCGAGTGTCCAGTTCTTCTTCCCAGCATCTCCTCTCATGAACATCTAGACAACAGGGGTTTGTGCCATCCCAGACACACCGACTTGAACCTGGATTTTCCACAGTGTCACTGCAAACATTGCCACCACTACTACTGGAACAGAAAATACTGGAAAAAAAAGCTGTCAGATTCATATCCCACACGGAAGAAGCTGTGTCCCAGTAGCACTGACCGGTGCTCAAGGATAGGTGTGTTTCAGGACATGTGCCTATTGGCTACCATGAGCAATTCATGTACTCCCAGAGCTGGGAACTTATTCCTTGGAATCAGAGCAGTGCTGAGTTTACCAGTGAAAGCATTTCCCTACAGCCTGGCGTTGGGCAATGCTTTGCCTCAGGCTGACATTTCCAATCTTGCAATATCAGCTGGACTGTCCCTGAAAGCTGAGAACTGCTTCATAGGGACACCTGGGGTTCAGGTGAGGTTTGTCCTCACCTTGCCACATGCCAGAGAGCTTCCTCACAGCCACTGGGACACGCTGCTGCCTCTGCCGACTTCCACAGCACCAGCTTTCAAACCAGCCTGTGCAGTTCCTGTGGACAACATCCTCTTACCCTCTGGGTATTTCAGACCAGCTGAAAACTTGCTTGAGGTGTTCTGGTGTTAAGGATCACCACTTCTTTAAAATTAAAATTAAGATTAGGAAGCTACTTTGAAACCACCCCTGTCTCCAGAGAGATCAAGTAAAAATACATAGAAAATTCAAGCCAGACAACAAAATTTAAAAATGCTGATAAAACATAGAACTTGCCTCAGGTTTATGAATTAGCTTCATCCACTGAAACTTAGATTTTGTATCTGTGTCTAACTTAAGAAACAATACAAATATATAAAAGGAATTCAAGTACCTGTTAATTATTGGCCTTTTTTTCTTCCTGAGACTAGACCAAATGATAGTCTAATGTTCTACAACAATAATGAGTAGAGGAAACCAATTCCCCAGATTTGCCTCTGAGGGGCTTTGCAAGAGCTCACTGCATGCAGGGATCTTTGATTTCATCCAGAAGAGAACATCAAAAATAAAATACAAAGAAGTATTTCTATCAAGAAGAAATCAGCCCTTGAAGATTTTGAAAGTTTTCTATCTGTTGAAAATGCCACAAAACAAGATGCAGACATGGAGATCAGGACACACCCTCACTTCTGAGATAAACAATTGTAAATCTGTGTTTTCTTATAGGATGGCAGATAACATAGCTGCTATACCAAGAGAAGTGCATGTCCCCTGCATGGAAGCATCTGCCTTGACAGAAACCATTAAATCTTTCAGCACTACCTCTCCTGTCCACTGCAACTGCCAGCGCTGCCACCCTGACCCATGCGTGCTGTCTGGTGACACCAGTGGCATGCTGAGGTGTGACACAGCCAGCTCACATCCTGCAGAGCTGGAACCCAGCTGTAATCAAGACCTCTTGGAAATGAAAAGACAGAAAATCTGAGTAAAAGTGTGAAGAAAAGCTGTAGGAGAGAATTCAGAACTAAATGTTGGTGACCAGGCATGACTAATCCACCTGGTGACCAGGTATGAGACATATTTACAGGATGTTAAGAGCCATATATTGACCACGCAAGTTGGGTGTCCAAATTAACCAGACTACACAAAAAGCAACTTTACCTGAAATTACCAGAATTATGACCACCAGATAGGGGAAACTTAGTCTACTGTCAAATTATCTAAAAGAATAAGATATTGAGAAATGCTTTAAACAGAGTTAGAGGGGAGAAAAAAAAGTGAAGGAATCTGGGGACAAACTGATCTTTGTTCCAGCTGCCTAGGGCCAGAGCCTGAGTAGCTTTAGAGACTGAATTATCCTCAACTCTTAACAAATGATCCCTTCAAGTTATGCTTCAACAACATCATCCGGGCAGTATTTCAGTATGTGCTCTGTGGGCAGAGTCTTTGATGTCCAGAGTGTCAATCCAAGGCTTTTCAGAAGGCACTGCTATCATTACAAGAAATATATTAAGGGGAAAAATCCCCACCTTAGGTAAAACCCCCTCACATATAAGAACTACAGGAAAGCCTAGCTAAAACCATACCTCATAAAATTATTTACAGTTACTGAGACTGAGGTCAGGGAACTTATTCCACACTTCTACCATCACAGCCGTGACAGGAGTTCAGCCTTCAGTCTTTGGAGAGTTGAAACACTACCTTGTTTCAAAGGGAAATCACCGAAACTCAAGCTGTAGGGTTTCATATCTTGATGCAGATAGACAGGCCAAACAAAACAAACATTGGAAAAGTTATTGAGAGTCAGCAGAAACTACAAGATATCCTTCCCTTATTAATTCATGTTTATTTTAACTGTCTTTCCTCCCGACTTCTTTTCCTAGACAAAAATGCTTATAACCAGAGAGTCAGAACAGCACCTTTTATTCTTACTTCTGCTTCAGTTCCAGTTAAGGCCAGTAATAATCCCTAATTATTTGGTGGTCTTGAACTTCATCCCAGAAAAAACACACAAGCCTTAAAATTTGGAAGTCCTGGTGGAAGAACCTTTTCCTAATATCAAACCCAAACCTTCCCTGACGCAACTTCAGGCCATTCCCTCAGGCCCTGTCACTGTCACCACAGAGCAGAGATCAGTGTCTGCCCCTCCTCTTCCCCTCACCAGGAAGCGGTAACGGCAGTGAGGTCTCCCCTCAGTTTCCTCCAGGCTGAACAGGCCAAGTTCCCTCAGCCGCTCCTCACACGGCTTCTCCTCAAGGCCCTTCACCATCCTTGTTGTCCTCCTTTGGACACTCTCTAATAGTTTAATGTCTTTCTTATACTGCAGTGACCAAAACTGAACATAATATTTGAGGTGAGACTGCACCAGGTCTCTGTGTCTGCAGGCAGACAAATAGCAACCGAAGAGCACACACACAGATGTAGGTGAAAGACTGCAAAAATAATCCCACAGCCATACACAGGGATATGCAATGGGATTGGCAGTGGGAAACTGACTGAAGGGTCTGACAGGCTCTAGGGGCAGTGCTGGGAGTAGCTGTCAGCCACTCACCCTCACAACAGGAGCCTTAGCCTCTTCCTGCCAGAACAGCTAGAGCTCACTTCATGCAAGGGCAAAAAAAAAACCTGTGTCAGAAAGATCCTTGCCAAGGGGCTGTGGAGCAATGTGGCATCATGTGCAGGGACAGGAACTGCTGCAAATGGGGCAAATCACACAGGGAGAGAAAGACAGGGACAAAAGGGAGGAAGATGCAGTGACACAGCAGCTTTGCTGAACCTGGGAGGTAGCACTGGCTACTCCACTCTCCACGTAAGGGTACAAGTGTCCTCATGGGGAATGAATGCAGGTAAAGAGCAGACTGTAATTTCACTCCTTAATTTACCATGTACTAACTGACCATCATAAATAGCCCTTCTTGCTGTCTAAAAATACATGCCATGCTAAACCACATTTTAAACAGGGGATTAATTCAAAAAGGATTAGATCCTTCTCTGGCATCTTGGATTAAGCACCCAGCATACTCACTAAAAAATTATAAAATGTGGGTGTACAGTAAGTGAGTTTTACTAATATGTTCCATTCAATTGTCAGTATGAAAAAGGAAATTATCAACAGCTAAAACACTTTTCATTTGTTTCCCATATTGTTCTTCCTTCTCAAAAGTGACTTACTCAAACAATCTTCACAGCCCACACACATCCACCTTGCAAAAAAATAAAAACGCACCAGCCCAGATCTGACTTGTTGGCCTCACTTCTACTATTTGTAGTGACACTCTTTTTATTTTTGGACTGTGGCTTTTAAATTTGAAACTAAGAATGGCAGCCACCCCCAGAGTACCATTTGCGTGGGGGGAATGTTTGGTACACAAAACTGTCTATGACCCTTCCTCCCATCACTCACTCCGCCTACACCTCTCATCCTCCGAGTCAGTTTTCTGTGAAGATTAGTGAGATATACAAAGCAGAAGCCCAGCTCCTGGTTAGCAGCATTAATATGAGGAAGTTCAGTCAAGCATGTTAGCTTGTGACTCCTCATTTCACACTGCAAACAGCAGGACGGTGCTTCACAGCAGTCAGGTCCTGTCCTAGAAATAGGTGTGCAAGGGAAGTTTATTCATTTCAGTAATATTATCTAAATCAAAGGAGTCATACATATAGTTATATGGGAATGTCCTGACTAGAGCATACAAATTTTCCACTGAGTTTCCAGCAGTGCTCAGTGTTAAAAGAATTTTGAGGAAGGCACAACAGAACATCAGATGGAAAATCAAAAAATAACTTCCCCATAAGTGAGATTTCCTTTGCTAGATACTTCTCTCACACCCTGAAATATTTGTGTATCTCTGAAAAAAGCCCCTTATTCCATCTAATATCCTGGGATTTGTTTTCAGCACTGTGGACTCTGTGTACTGACTCCTGCTGCACTTTCGGCCTCATCAAAGTCCCAGGGCATGTGCGAGCACAGGAATCTGAGAACACACCTGCTCCACACCATGTCCCCATGCACACCGCCGCCGTGAGTAATCATTTCCATTGCCTGCTTTAGAGCTCTCTTTATAGCTTGGATTCTTTAGACATGAGTATAGCTACAAAGAACATGCCATTCCTTTGTCTGTGGCACTGTATCTTCCAGTTCTCTATGCAGCCAAGGATTTAGGTAGTTTTTCTGGCTGGTGCTCCACACTGAGACAGCATTTTCCACAGTCAACATAGGGAAACATTTGGAGTTAATTAGTAAGCGATGACAATGAGTACAGGAATTAATGGGATAAATTAATAGTTTAAATTATTTCTTTCCCTGTTACAACCTAAGTATTTCTTTGCCTATTGTATAGCCCATTCGTCCCAAAGGGCTGGATTCCCCCACAGTTCTTCCCAACACTCAAAATCCTGTTAAACGTGGACTATGTACTTTTGCCATTTCACCTAATGTTTCTTTTCCTAAGCTGTCAGAAAAAAAAGATGGTTAAAGACCCTGATCAATCTGAGCTTTGCTTAGTGCACCAGGAGTCACCAAGAGGACCTTGCCTACTCTAATGGTCTCCCAGCACATCTGAGATGTAGGAGTGTTCTGCTGTACCCCCAGGGGAAGCATCTCCTAACTGACAAGAGACATTAGCTAAGCACCTCAGAAAGTTTCTCCATGAAAGGGGAATCCCAGGATAGCCCTTCTGATCTAGCAGAGAGGAGATAAGGAGATATTTCAGAAACAGCTCATTTTTTTAATATGTTTTAAATTTTTTGTCCTGTCTCTTGTTGATGAAGGATATGGATTACCAGAGGGATAGAACTGACACATTTTAATCTTGAGAAAAATGATGCATCTTTACTAATTTTCTAATGACAGCTTCCATTGTCAGCTCAAAGTAAGTGCTATTTTGAAAAAGAGCATGTGAGCCATGTATGAAAACGCCCACGGTAGCCATACACAAACTCTGCACTTGCACATTAAATAGCACTTTTTCTGGCAGTGGAAATAAGACCCACTTTTTTTCTAAAGCTGTTTGTTTTGAATTTTTGAGATGTAAAGGCTCTCAGCTGGAGTTTTAAGAGCTGGATTGGCAAGAGTCACAGGAAATTACAGGGGTTTAAGCTTCGGGTTGACAAGGGCTGTGATGTAGGGTTACGGGTGGATGTGAAAGGCTTTACTAAGGTGGGGCTTGTGCCAATATGAAATCCCTATCTAATTTTAGGACTTCACCTTACAGAAGTTTCAGTA
This sequence comes from Platysteira castanea, assembly GCA_013397175.1. Classification (NCBI taxonomy): domain Eukaryota; kingdom Metazoa; phylum Chordata; class Aves; order Passeriformes; genus Platysteira; species Platysteira castanea. The sequence continues at coordinate 3,456,618 of VYXC01011606.1, read as the reverse complement.
TCAAGATTAATCAAGATTTTTGTTGGGAATAAGCTTGGGCCAGCAGGGGCTGATGGAGAGAGACCAGTACTGGACTGAGAAGAAGCCCTTGCTAAATTTAGGGCTGGTGCCAAGAGAAGCATGAATCCAACACCGGTGCAAATCCTTGCTTAGCTTTAACACAGTGAGGCCTTCCAGCCTCATAAAAACCAAAGAGGTCCCACCTGTGATCAAACCTTGCAACCCTTGCCAGATCCAGAACTGACTAAAAGTCACTGTCTTTGCCTGCGCCCTCTTCCATCACTTAAACCTGAAGCCCAGTTCTCTTCCAGCAGACCCAGACACCTTCAGTTATTCCCAGATCCAAACCTAATTCAGTCTGGGTGGCAAATTCAACTCCAGGACATGTTTTTATCCTATCCCTAAATCATAGTCAGTCTTGTGACCCAAAAACCAATTTAAGTTAATACTAAATTTAAACTTATTGGTTCCTGCCTGCCCCAGATCCCAGTATTAAGTGGGGTTGATATGACAGACTTTGCATGGTATCTGAAAGGAGTTGATAAACTAGTTTAGGATTGGTGTCAAGATCAGAGTTTTGGGCAGCAAGGACCAAGGATTTCAGTCTGTGCCTCTCTCCAGCAGAAATCTGTCTGGCATCAACCCAGGCCACATCACTAATTTCAGATCTGGGGCTAGAAAAGTCAAGAGATTCCAGTAAGGTCGAGAGTCTACAACTGCTGGAGCATCTCCTCTACCAAAATCAGGCAACAAACCCAGAAATCATGAGTCTTTATGTTTCTGGCCATGATCATTAAAGGCCTCTTCTGTGGTCTTCGGTATGCACAACTCTATGAATAAACTTCCCACTGAAACACCTAGGAATAAAATCTAAGTAACAGAATACATCTGCTCTTTTTAATAATTACAATTTTCTTTTTTAAATTACTTAGAAAATTACAAATGTGATGAAGTCCAGGCCTCAAAAACTAGTAAACACAAATAAACTTAATTAATTAAATTCATCAAGTGCACACATGCAACTGCATTACAGCTTAGACTTCAATTGCATGACAGCATAATGGTTTTGCTTGTGTTATTGAATGCATTTGGTGACTATTCATCCTCAGCATAAGGAGAAATGTATCAGGGACAGGTAGTTAATAATGGTATAATTAGTAGGGCTTCTACCTTAGAAGCTGAAAAAATTGTAAAATATCTAGTAAATGGGGAAAATTGTTCCAGAAAGGAAAGAAGAAACCCCCCTCACAGTTAAAGAAAATAGAGACCTTGAACATGCAAAACACTTTACTCACTAAAGTCATCAAATAATTAAAATGATGGTCATCTGACACTTAATATGTCCAGATCAGAGACACTACCCATAAGTCAAAGATAACAGCACTACCTGAAATCACAAGAGTATTGTGAAGGTAATTCATTTCAACTGGTGAATGCAGATTAATTCAGATATCATGAAGACACAAGCAGAAGACTGCCTGCAAAGAAATACATCAGCACTGAGCTGGATATATAAAAAATATGTTTGCAAGAAGAATATTGAAAGAAATACTGACAAACTACACTCTCTCATCTGATGGGGGAAAATAGCACATAAGAAGAGAATTTCAAACCCACACCTACACGCTTTTGTGCAGGTATTTTGATATCTTATTTTTTATAAAAAGAAGACATAAGACTATTCCAGGAAGCATGTAAAGAATATTAAAAGAAATCTAGATGTCAAAGTTAGTAACCAGTCACTCAAGCTTAACCAGGAAAAAAAAAAATCTAAACTAAAAATAAAGCATTGAGACTATCTGCATGCTTAAAATAAGACAGGCTCAATTTCTGTGCCGAATTTGGACCTGAATAAGGACTCAATGGAAATAACAGAATCTGTGGCACATTTTTGCCCCATAGTGACATCAGCACCTTCACAGATGAGACGCTTCAGTGCCCAGCACTCGTAGCTTGTTGTGCCTCACTTCACCCACGGGCCCAGGCCAACACACTCATGAAACCACGAGAACTCCTGGTCACAGCCCTTTCCAAAGTCATTTAATTTGCAAAAAGATCAAACAGGCATATCAGTCGCTCATATGACCACGCTGCATCAGTAACACCTATGCATCAGTAATACCTATGAGAAGCAACTATGTCTTATCTAAATAAGATTTAACTTCCCTGCCTCATTGTGAGGACAATGAGACATTCATGGTCCCTATTCTTGTAAGCGGTTGTTGTAAGGACTAATTAACATGTGCTATATAGATCTGCTAAGACTGAGAAAATTGCTTAATAAAACTGAATTCCTGAGTGGTTTATGACTATGATTTACTCAGCACTTTCATTAAATAATAACAAAAAGTTACAGAATGTGTTGAATATTAAACCAGGCTTTGAGAAAGGACAGGATCTGCAAAGTACAGCATTGAGAATGGACAGTGTTTGTGAAAAGTGTACAGAGACACAGCTTTCCAGCTGGACCCAGAAACTGGAGCCGTTGGGAGTATATTAGGAATTTTTACTTTCTGTCTATTACAAAGAAAAACAAATTGATATGTCCATAAATATTAAATGTATCAATGAGAAAAAAAATTCATATGTTTAGTTTCTGTGGTAAAAAAACGTTCTAGACATTGAGAGCTTCTTCATCCTTCCAACTGACTGTAAGGATGAGGGTTGTGCACATGAGTCCATGGAAAATTCTCACAGAGGTAGCTCTGGAGCCTCATACACAAAATGCTCTGGCAATTCTGACATGTGAGAGTGTTCTCAGGCAAAAAGCAATAGAAATTTAGCACAGGGAAGTATTTGGTAAATTTTGTTCTCTAGGGTAAGTGAAGTTTCTCAAGCCCTACCTAAGCATAAAGGCCCGGAGAAGCTGACTTTAGCCACGAGATGGATGTTGGTGGTGCCTCCCTCCTGCCCTCAAGCCACTCTGTGATCTGAGAAACGCTCAGAACCTTGGGTGCTTCCTTCCCCTTAAGGGTGGGTTGTCACCCTAATACACAGACTTGGCAGCTCTGACTCAAAAAACTGGAAATAACTTTCAGCAGCAATCCCACCCTAATACATTCAAGCATCAGGTCCTTGAACTCAAAGCACTTGGTTGACTTTAAATTTAAAAACCAACATGGATGACCAGCAAATACTGTAATTCTTTAGTAGTAATAGTAGTACTGTAGTGAACTGCAAAGAGCCTAATTTTTAAACTGAGACATAATTATTCTAGACATTGTACAAAGAAAAATACTGGTACCTGTGTCGAAGAGTTTCATGGGCAAGTGCAACATGAAACACAGAAGGATAAAGAAAGGAAATATGAGAAAATAAATAGGTAATAGCTGTGACAGCATCAGCAGGCCAGCATAGGGACTGGACTGCTTCTGAGGGGGAGGTAGCACAGGAAAGGAATGTTAATGACAAAGCAGCAGCAAGACGATGATGAATCTTGGTAAGTAATTACAAGATGGAAAAAGAGTAGACCAGACAAAAGCCACTCAGAAATCTAATGAGTAGGCAAAGGAAGCCTCACAGGTCACTTGAAAGCAAGAGTCAGTTACTAATTTTTCCCAACCTTGAACTTGTGTGACTTCAGACCAAGCACACTGGTCAGGATTTCCAGAAGTAGATTCAGCAATTCATTCTTTAGATGTCTAGTCCGAGCTCCTCTAGAAGCACCTGACTTTCAGAGAGCATGTATCTCACCTGCTTTGGAGAATCAGCTCTGTGGCTTATGTTGGACACCAACAAACTCAGCTAGTCACCCCAAAATCTCAAGTCACTTCTGATATTCTTGGCTTATATAACATCTCCATATTCTTATCCCTTCAAAGGAAACAAAAATGCTTACCTGAGTTGCTTGTCTCACTAGTTACAGAATGCATGTGTGATGAATGAAAGGATACCAGAAAGTGAGCAATTACAAACATGTATTAATCACTGACTGCAAAAGGCTGCTGTACATCTCTGAACAGCTGCACTGGGAAAGGTAAGTGATAAAAGGTAAGGCTGCACAACATATACATATAGAGGCAAATATTGGCAATGGCAACTGGAATATTAAGGACAAAAGACAGTGAGCCCAAAGATTACACGTATTAAAATTTCCAGTTGTATTTGAGATTCTGAATCTGTTTATCCCATAAAGTAAAACATATTATTTCCCAGGGAATCAGACAGAAATAGAACTGCAATTTTCCAATCACATCAGGATACCAATACAGGTGAGAGAAGATTCATGTTTTGTAGATCGCTCTATTCTAGGGAGTCAGTGCCACTGAATATCAAAGAAACTTCCTTCTATGCTGTTTCTCCGTCCTGCTTTTAAATTAAGCACTGGAGAAGATTGCTGCACATTAGTTATGTTTCTCATATGAGTAATAAAGAACTAATCATACAAATTCACAACATTACCAAAGCAATCAAAGCTAAATTATAAGCAAAGTCTATTTTATTAATGACTATGACTCAGAACAATTCCGTAATTTCTTCTGCTTACAAAGTCCAACAATGGAGCACCTTATACCCTGGTCTCATGACACCCCACCTGGAGGATTGTGTTCAGCTCTGGGGCACCCAGAATGAGAAGGACACAGAGCCTACACCTGTTAACATTTTGGCCATGGAGCTCTGTGTGGTGGGGCACATCCAGAGGAGGGCTACAAAGATGCTCTGAGGGCTGGAGCACCTCTCCTATGGAGACAGGCTGAGGGTTGGGGTTGTTCAGCCTGGAGAAGGCTCTGGGGAAACCTTGCAGCACCTTTAAGTACCTAAAGGGGACTTATAAGAGAGCTGGAGACAGACGTTTGACAAGGACATCAAAAGGACATAGTGGTAACACAAAGGGGAATGGCTGTACATTGAAATAAGGTAGATTTAGATTAAATATAAATTTAGGGAAGAAATTCTTCACTGTGAGGATGACGAGGCACTGGAACAGGTTGCTCAGAGAAGTTGTGGCTGATCCTTCCCTGGAAGGATCCAGGTGGGATGGGACTTTAAGCAACCTGGTCTAGGGGAAATTGTCCCTGCCCATGGCAGGGGTGTGGAACTACATGATCCTTGAAATCCCTTCCAACCAAACCATTGTAGGATTCTATGATCTCATTATATAGAAGAGGTTATTGCTACCCTTCATGTCCCCTGTGACATGACTCAGTGCCTTGCATTACAAGATCAAGCAACTCTTGGGGTTGGAAGAATTGTTCCACCTTGTTGAACTTCACATGGTATTTTCCTAAAAAAATTTACAATATTTATAAAACATGCATTTTCATTTCAGTAAACACTTGCACTTCTTCACTGGCACAGATTCTAATCTTTTTACAGGCATTGGGGAATGCATTTTCGCAATGAGAAATGCTTGTAGGAAAAGATTGGTACAAAGGGGCAAGAAGAATTAAAAGATAGTGAACTGTACTCCATGAACTTGTTTTCTGTCTCAGGAATTTCCTCAGCTTGCACCTCGGGTGACATTTACTTGAATTGCCTTAAAGAGAGCGAGGAGATGATGCATCAAATAGATGATTGACTCACATAGCAACAGTGATTCAGTAAAAGGTCAGCTTTATAATATACATAGGCAACATAAAGGCTTCATCCTACTGTTAATGGAGTCAACATCAAAAGTCCCATGGACTTCAAAGTGCCAGGGAGGAGGCGCTTACTCCAGGATGTTTAGCAATGTCTCATGAGATATCCAGACACCCACTGAAAGACAACTCTGCCATAGTCATCAGCAACACAGACTGCTTATAATATAATTTTACTGCGAGCTTATTGACATTTTGGCCATGGAGCTATATGTAATGGAACACAACAGGAGGTCCAAAAGGCCCCAGCAATCTGCAGAAGGATCAACAAAATGCCAAAGCAATGAAATAATTTCATCTATTCACTTTATTTCATAGCAGCACATTAAAAAAACAAAACAAAAAAACCCCAACAACAACAAAAAAAACCCAACAAAAAAACCCCTAAAATATTTGGAAAGAACACTATGTAACATGAATTTTTTGTTTCTTTATCTATTTTTGTCTCTTTCTGCTGCTTGTATAACATACTGCAAGAATCTCTGTGCAAATTCTACTTGCATCCCTCAGGCTGAATTTGACTTGATCATTATCTACAAGAGGAGACGTCTGTGCAGATTATTAAGTCTGACTGCAGGGTCTGAAATTGTTAATTAAAATATAGATGAGATAAAGGAAAACACCAGCAATTACATCATCGTCTCCAGGAACGATGGCTTAGCTCTCAGTGCTATGAGCTGGGGATCTACTATGCTTATCAAAGGGTTAGGAAGCACTTAGGATGAAACCACGATTAGGGTAACCGTCTTACCTGTTCTGCCACCAAACCAGGGCTTAGAGTGGAAAGTTTCCGTGACTGTGATTGAACCACTCCGAGAACTCGCGGCACAGACCTGAAACGCATTTCCTGGGGCAATTGCACCACCTGCAGACTGCGCTGGCAGCAGGGCCGGAGCCGCTCCTGCTCTCCGGCGCTCGGGGGTGCGAGGCGGGCAGCCCCGACCCAGCGAGCTCCCTTAGGGTCGTTCCTTTCCTCCTGTGTCCATTTAGCCATACCGGACACAACTCTCCCCATTTCTAGTCTTTCCTGGATAATGCTTGCCCCATGCTTTTCCTCTTCTCAGTTGTTTCCCAGCCCTTCCCACCCGGTCCCTGCACCTCTCCATCCTGTTCATCCACTTTGGGATACTGTTTCCGTCCTCCTGCCCCAGCTGCCCCTGCACCATCCCACCAGGTAGCTGGAGCAGGGCGAACCACAGGGTACAAGCGCATTATTTCCCCTGTGCTTTCCTGCACTTCATACTTCTCAAGGTCCCAAAAGGGTCAGAACAGCCCATTCAGGGAAACATTACTTATCAATTTAGCTACTTAAAAAATTAGCATTGTTTGCTGAACCAATAAAAAACAAATTGATGATTGATTAACAGCTGTAAACTGATGAGTGATAATTAGAGTGTTATATTAAATAATTACATTAAAGACTCTCAACTCACCAGCTGCGCATGCCCACACAGGATAAAGCCTTTCATGTACAACACGAAAAATCAATTTTCCACTCTAGAGCACTGCAAGAGGAGATCAAGCCTTGCTTTAACCAACTGGCTCCCATATTCCCAAGCCACCTTTGCTTACAGTATTAATTTACCATTACTGCTTTTAAGGAATGCAAATGCTAGTCTCTCTTTCCTTTTGAAAAGGTGTCTACTACAAACTTTACTGGGATCAGGATTGTACATTGTGTTTGAGTATCCGAGTGGGCTGAGCTAAGAGGAACACACAAACATGAGTTTTTTCTCCTTTTTTTGAGAAGATCAGCCTTTGAGGCTTTTTGATGTAGGGAGTAAAACTATTACCAAAAAAATTGATGTGATATCTTCCCTATACGCCCCAGCTGCTGCCCTTTTTGGTCTTGTACTGGCCAGAGCAGGGCTGGCCTTAGGTCCCTCTTCTTCCTCCAGCCCATGGTTATTTCTTCCGTCTTTCCTTTGAGAAGAAGTGAGCAATGAAGGACACATCTTGGTTTTCCAAGTTGATTCCAAAAAGCACCCATACTTTAAGTTGAAAGATGATCTTTATATGTAAAAGTCCTGGAAGGAAAAAGGAAGATGTGGTCTGACTGTTTCTATTGTGTCATTAATGTTAAAATAAAACAGGATGAGATGAAACAGTCACCAGCATCTGGACTTGTTGCCTGAGAAACCATTACCAGTTACCAGAAGAAAGGAATTCCTTGGAAACAACAACTTTAGAAGCCAGAAGGAAGTTGCACAACTCTCAGTGGTGAAGGCAGCAGTTCTCAAAACACAGCAACAGGCTAAAGATGTGCCCTGAGTAATAACAACTCATCAAGATGTGGCTGAAACCCCTGTTATTACAGCCCCTGGTAACCAGTCAAGCCCTCCAGGCTGCAGACAGTCAAACCACGTAGCTACTAGGAACGCCATCACAGGGTATTTTTTCTTTTTATAATGCTTAAAAATCCTGAGAAGGGATTAACAACCCTACGAGGAGGGTAATTACTATTTTCTCTACTTGACAAACTAGGAAAATGAGATCTGGAAACTTTAACTGACATATGCAAAATGCTCCATGTTATAATTAAGAGATCAGAGCTCCTATCTTTGGGGTCAAGCTGCTGAATTACTTTATGTTTATATATTATGTAAATTGGATTACTTTAAAAGAAGGTTTAGAATGAGTCTTGACTTCTAAATTTCCCTTCTGGTTCTGTCACTTGTCTATTTAACAAAATGCAAAAGGCATATGTAAACCACACCACACCTGTTTCACACTTGCAGCCTTTAATCTGCTGATGACTAGGAAGCTTTCTGATGCCTACAATGAAAATATTTGACAGCAAATATCACTGCCATTATATATACTTTTGTATTTATGCAGAAGTATGAACACCGAGAATTGGGAAGTTGACTCAGGAGTGACAAAGCAGAAGGAAATGGGTAAGGGATTTTACAGAGTTTCTCACTCTGTTGAGATATGGTAAATGTTGGAGATGCATTTCTGATTTTGCCTGGAAACAAAGCACGTCCTACTCCCTACACCCACTGCACTGAAGGATTTGAAGCAACATCGCTGAACATTCTGTTCTATGAACAGCAAGTGTTTTGGTTACTACATGTGGGGGAAAAGATTTATGCTGCTCTAAACCCCATTACACTTACATGATAATATGGAATTTCTGTTCTGTTCCGTATAAAGTTTAGTATTGCTGTCTCCTGTAAGACCATGAAAAATGTCTGGCCTTTTGTAATTTGTTTTTTCATCTTTATTAGAAGAACAAAATGAATTTTGAGCCAGCATATTCAGGACAGCTGTGAGATAAATTGCTGTCAGATGGTTCTAATTCTGAATGCATGATCCAAAGATCAACAGCTTCTTCACAGACAGACAGGAATACTGTACTAGCCCATTTTTTTTTATCCACCATGCAATTAATCAGGTTGATGCAGTCTATCAGCGTCTGTACATTTTATCTTTTGATGCAGTGAAAAATGTACAGCCCATACTTTTCATGGTCTAGAGCTCAAGTATGTTCACTCATCCTGTGACCTGAGAACTTGTACAGAAAATCCAGGCTCTGTGCACTTACATCACTGTCAGCCTGGGGAAGATTGGTGAAAGGAAAAGCATTCCTCAGGCAGGCCTAGGAAGCTCTGTGCATCATCAGAGACAAGGTGAAACTTGCTGTGACGTGTGGCTGGGATAAGCACAGCATGTGGGCTTGTTGCAAATCCGACATGCAGAATCACATTGCAGATGCTGAGGTGAGTCCCAGGATTTTACAGCATTGCCAAATGATTACTGTAGAAGTAAACATTGGCTAACGTAGGTCTGTGTGCCCATGAACTTCTGAACTGGGGCCCTGTGGTACTTCAAATATCCACAGACAAAGACACACAGAATGACCTGCAAGGAACTCTGTACTTGGGTGATTACTTCTCACCAGTCAAACACCAAGACAAGGGTAAAGGGACACTGTGTTCTAAGAAGTGGACACCATAAATAACTGCAGGGTTTGTGGTAATGACTCCTACGGCCACAGTCAGGGTGGTAAGCACTATACTGATGATTATGACTCATCAGGAACTGAAAATTTTTTCATGTGAGTTGGCTTAATGATAATGTAAAAGTAAATATTCTGAAGACTGAGAAAGGCAACAAAAAGATTTTTGATGTAAGGTGTAAACCTCTGACTGTGATCAGCATTTTAAGGAGGAATTCAAGGTGTTACAGACAAGGAATTCTTAGCAGAATAAAGCATGAAATATCTTCTTGTAAGTTTTTTTCCAGCCCTGTATGTAATCTACAATGAAAATGTAAGGACTGAGGGTCTTCCAATATTTGTGGGCTAATTTTCTATTGAAAGAGCCTCTAAATGCAGTTGTATTCCCCTTCTTCTAGGGCAAAAGACATGAACAGGTTTTGGGTGACACACATACTGGTGGGACAGAAACGCCTGGTGCTGCATGCTTTACTTTTGCCAAAAACTTGACTCTGCCTCATTCAGCAGGTCATCAGCATCATTCAGCAGTAGAGTACAGCAGGTCAGCACTCCTCAGCAACAATACAGAGTTACAAGTATCTTATCCTGAGAGCTCCACAGCCGAGAAACATAACCAGGGACTGAGCTCCTGTCTCTGACAGAACATGTGGCACAGCCGTCTACCAGGGGAGTGTGGCTGTCCGTGGTTACACGGGACTTGAAACCAGAAGCTACAGATGGCACAGGAAAATCCAGTGAACACGAACCTATTCCTTCATCATACCAAATAAAACCTACAAATCAGCAATAAGAAAAAGTTTGTCTAAACTAGGACCTGAGATTTGTAAGACACAGAAATCAGCCCCAGGGCTGGCATAGGTATAAAGGTGAAAAACTACCACCTAAAGCAGCGGTAAAGGTGGTGATATTTCAGACATTCAGATAATGTTGTAGCAGCAGCAGCATTTTTGCCTCCTTTTGTAACTATCACTTGCTTCCACCCAGGCTCTTACCAGTGTGCTGGGAAAGCTGTATTTGTGAAGCATTCCTAAGGGAGGTAAGAGGATACTGGGGATTTCAATCACAGCTGATCTCAGCTACTCATCTGTATCAGCCAGCACAATGGAGTTCTTAGCAGTGACGCCATTACTGTTCATTATTCATTATTTCAGCAAGAATACTGTAAATATTTAGACATAACAGAGCAGGCCGTCATCCAAGAAAAGAAGGTGTCCATCCTAAAGAGCTAATAAATTATTGACACTAATAAAAAAGCTCATTACAAAATATTATTGGGGATGAACGCTAAAGAAGTCCAGAGGGTTAACGGTACAAGTTTGTTTAATGATTTTTGCTTTTATATTCCTCGCTGCCCTGCCGCCGGAGGGGAATCGCTGGGCTCTGTCGCCTGCTCTCGGCTCGTCACTAGAGGGCAACGAAGGCTCCCGGACCAGGGCAGAGGTTCCCTGCAAAGCCTCGGCTTCCCCGGAACGACTTCTTTTCTCTTTCAGTGTGAGTCAGCCAGGGCGGTCAGATGAGGGTTTCACCCCTAACCCCTGGCACTGCGGAATGGGCTCGGCAGAGCCCCCGGGGAAGGGGCGCTTTGGCAGCGGGGGGCGGTGGGAGCGCAGCATCCCCTCCATCTCCAGCTACACCCTCTGCATATAGGCAATAGCCAAACCCTGCTCATTTCGGCTTTCAGCCCTCAGGTGCACGGCCTGTAGCTCTCCCCCGCAGCTCATGCAATGCCTGTGCAAAGCAGTGTGAAAATGCTGGTTAGAACACGGCTGCCTTTTGCTGGAAGGGAACAGGGAAGTTCCCTTATCCTTTACCAGGGATGTATCACTGGTAAAGGCCTCTGCTGCTGGGATGTGATAACACAGCTGGGAAGGAGCAGCTGTGCTTTGTAAGACCGGGGAAAATGGCACGAACCAGATGTCCCTTTCTTTACAGCCCTTGGGCACAGACATAGTGCAGCTGCTCATCTGTGACTGCTGTAGAGGCTTGGCTGAGACCTGGAGTGGCAGGGGGATGTGGGGGTTTCCATCCTGAATCAAAACACTCTGGCAGCTTCACATCCCCCAGGCGCAGCCCAGGGCTGCATCTCAGCCTGCAACACAAAAAACACAAGGCTGCAGGTGCCACCTTCCCCTCCTTCCTTCCTTCCTTCCTTCCTTCCTTCCTTCCTCCCTTCCCCATCTCTCTCTCTCTCTCCCTCCCTGCCATCCCCTCTCCTTTCCCCCATTCCTTGGCCTGTAGGTCTCACCTTTGCATTTTGCCAGTGAAAAAAACCCACAGAAACAGCAAAATTCTAGCAATTATAACTCCCAGCAAGGGATAACAAGACAGAAGACTGAAAGGTCAGATATGGACTTAGGCAAGCTCATGGTAATTGTGAGGTTTGGTGGCGACTGCTGTCACCCTCAGCTCTCAGCACAGGACCTGCTGGATGACCTCCCCTCCCCGCCAGGTGCAGGCACTGCTCTTTCCAAGATAGATAAGCAAGTGGTATTTATTTATTACTGAGTAATTATAATTTTTTTATGCTGCAGTCAGGCTACAGGAGAGTGTAGGACCAGCAGGAAGGAAAGAAAAATCATTGGTTGGCTATGAAATAAGGCTTTCGATAACAATTAGAGCAGATTAGATTAGAGGCATGGGAAAATACTGGTCTTGTCAATTTTTCTGTGGTCATTTTCACATGCTTTCTATTTTTCCAAGTGTTGTATTTGTTACTTTTCCCAAAGTTTCATGCTGGAAAGTAACAAGAGGAAAATTATGTGGTCCAATCACTACCGTGTTGTATATATATAAAAAATATAAATATATAAACACATATATACACACATTGTGTACACATGTGTGTACACAAAATATATGTATATAAGTATATACACATATTTGTTGTCTATACATACATACGTATGCATACATGATGAAGTATGTGTTTACATGAACTTCTAGTTCATGATCTTGGCATTTTTCCCCAGTAATCTTCTGCACAAAATTGGGAAAAAAAGGAGAACTTGTTGTCAAAAATAGGATTATTCTAGAGCAGTCTGTAGAGGTAAATTTAATATATTGGCAGTGTAAGTAGAAAAGAAAGTGTAGNTATATAAACACATATATACACACATTGTGTACACATGTGTGTACACAAAATATATGTATATAAGTATATACACATATTTGTTGTCTATACATACATACGTATGCATACATGATGAAGTATGTGTTTACATGAACTTCTAGTTCATGATCTTGGCATTTTTCCCCAGTAATCTTCTGCACAAAATTGGGAAAAAAAGGAGAACTTGTTGTCAAAAATAGGATTATTCTAGAGCAGTCTGTAGAGGTAAATTTAATATATTGGCAGTGTAAGTAGAAAAGAAAGTGTAGAAGAAAAAAAATCTGTAAATGTACATTTAATCCTCCTCTGCTTTTGCTTCCCCTTTTCTTTATTCAGGGTAACTGAAATATAATTTCATCTGTCTAAACAATACCGGCACAAATACCATGGCCTTATAATCTTTTAACTTCAGCTACAGGAAATATTAATTTTATATTGCAAGTAGCACAAACTGATTTGGATATATGAAGGAGCCCTGCTTGTGACAGGCACGTAGCCCAGCAGGCTGTCCTGGACATCCCGCTGAGGCACAGAGCAGTGAGGAATGACTGAGCATGGCAGATGGACTGCAGAGGTGCCAGCAGGAACCACTGGCACTCCCAACATGTGGGAAGAAGCAGAATTATCCAGGAGGTTTGTCTGTTAGCAGGGGTGATGGATCCAGGTGTCCTTCAGCAGAGCAAAACACAGCACTTTATAGCTCTCGACTGTGTGGTGGGTGGATCACCAATATGAGCTGAGAGAGTGTTGGCTTGGTGGTGTGGTTCTCCTGGGAGGATTAAATTGTGAGAGTGTAATGCATTGAAAGCCTAATCAGCATTCAGCCACTAATAAACAAAAACTAGTCTGAAAGAAGGTGTGATCTGCTCAGTATTTTATAGTTTCATTCTCCACATTTCATCAGTTTATTTTTGAAGGACTCTTGTTGTGGCCTGTGAGGCTACAACTGACGGGTCAATGAAACCCAAAACAAGGCAGCTACGTTGGTGGGATGGCCACAGGCCAAGACACCCCTCTAGCTCAGGGTGGAGTCCCAGAAGGCTTTGTGCTCATCATGCCAATATATGGATTTCCCCTGTTGGGATTGGTTTGGTGTTCTCCACCCCTTTTATTACTTATTTGTACACCCTCTGGAAATTTCTTTCTGATTATGTCCCCCATTGGCTCATGTCCCCTAGTCCCTCGCTCTCTGTATCCTCACTGGTCCCTTTACCCTTACTCTGCCCCCTGGCCCCCAGCCCATTGACCCTGATGCTCTGCCCGCCCTCCGGATCCCATATATAAACCCTGTATCCTACCCTCCAGTTTGTCTTCTGTCCCTGGACCCCTCTGCACCTGGACCCTGCAATAAACCTCGCTGCTGAACCCCATACAGAAGACCTCTCCCACTTCCTTTGTCACTGGCTGTGGCTTCCCCTGGTGTGTGTGCCTGCCCTGCTCCATCGGGAGCGGGTGCGGCTGCGCCTTCGTCTGGCCCCTCTGTGCCAAAGTGGCTTCCCCTGGCAGGGGGCCCTTCTGGAAGGCTCCTGCACTCAACCACCACCCCACGCCACAGCAGAATTTCTGCCTTTCACGTACTGAGTTATATTGACGAGGTGGTATTTTTATATGAGGATGGTGCCCAGGATCGCTTTGAACCATAGAGGAACCACTGCATATATAAAGGTGATGAGATCAAGTTACTGTTGAGCAGAAGATCCAAAATAGCTGTGCTCTTGTTGGGGATGGCAGCTCTCCCCAAAAGCAGGAGTCAAAAAACTGAGTCCGCTGAATATGTGTACCTGACTACCTGGACACAGGCTAAAACTTCTCTACAGATCAGGAAGGAAACGAGTGATATAATATTCAGCTTTCCAACACTAAAGAATGGGAAAATGCTGTGAAAAGGGAGTAGAAGAGTCAAATTTTGCACTGTTTCCCTCTGCTGCCATTTTTTCTGTGACATCAAACAAGGAAAGCAACAAAACTACTAAAAATACGGAGAAGATCTGATATAGCTCTTCAGTGTCAATCTATTACTGTACAGGATATTTTAAAGATATGACAGATGCCACTTAGAAATGAAGATGTCCAGTGACTGCCAGTTTCAAGGCACTGCTCCACCAAAGTGTCCAGTATTGTGTTGGAAGTTCAGGAACAGAAGCTGAATTCTTTTTTAACAGCATCAATTAATAGCTTCTTCCATAATCTGTTTGACTTCACAGCAGTCAGATGGACATTTTTTTTCCCCATTATTTTTAAAAATAAATCAATACTAAGTCTGAACGCACATCAACATATTTGGTACGATCATTATAATAGAAGGGAAGTGGCTGAGAGCTAAAACTGAAAGATTTCAGGACAGAAAAAGAAACCTGAACATTTGTGGGAAAAGACATCAGACTCATGCTGACAGTGTAAACTCGGATGAATGATAAACTTAGTTTCAATGGCCTTGCTGTGGTAAGTTTAAGTCAGCTGGCTCTGAAGCAGTGGTCAGGCGTATTTGAAGTGACATGCGAAAAAATCTGCCAGAGGAAGAACTGAATCTCTGGTATCGAATTTGCCTCCTTCTCTAGAACAAAAGCTGGAGTTTTTTCCCTCCACTGGCTACAGTAAACAGCATTAAAAAACCACAGCAGCTTTACTGGTAGCACAGAAGGAAACTGAGAGGCAGCGTGTAAACTGTACTGTACATTATGGGAAAACGATGACACAGAACTTATGAAAGAGCACATTCTCCTGTTGGTGTGAAAGCGCTTTTTGGCTTTGCATTTTTGATTCACCTTTATCTTCTTTCTAGAGAAAAACACGTGGCAGTAGTGTGGAAAAATGAGTTATGATGTCAGAACTGGCTTATGAAACAGAACTGTGTGTCTTTACAGTGAACAGGTATTAGAACAGATTTCATTTTGTCTCCTGTTCTTTCTGACACCTCCCCCTCCCCATTAAATTTCTCTATTTGGGCTCCTTTATATATTAATACATACATGTGTTTTTTCTCTGCTTACATTTTTAAATTGTCCCTTAGTTCCTCTTCATCCAAAGTTTCCTATCACTAAAAGGGGAATAAGAATACTGACTTATCTCTGTAAACTGTTAAAAAAGTAGATGAAGACTCTAGGTAACGCTATTGGTGCTAAGAAATAGCAATTTGCAGTATATTTATCTGAGCTGGATAAACATTCTATATTTTTTATTAGATGTAAATCAATAATTTGAGGAAACACTATTGTTTAAGAAATGTTAAATGAAATCTGCAACAGTTTCCTAATAATTGGACCCATTCTGATGAATGTTTTGCTTTATTCAAATGTTAGAAAGGGCTCAACTGAATATATCTATTAATTAGGCTCCAGGGATTTTTCTTCTCTTTTTGTATTCAATTAGAAAATTCTTGTGAGATTGTGGCTTCTATGAAGATGAGGCAAATCAATTTATTAGCCTGGGGTGACAAACTTGGTGAATTCACTGTGTGCACTTCCTTTTACTTTACAGAAAACCAAACATGTCACAATCCCCTACTTAGATCACAAAAGAACAGAGAAAAGGAACAATTGGTAATGGGAAAATGTTTAAAAATCTTACTGTAAAGTATGATTTGGACCTCTTTGTATTACAGCTTTCGTACAGCTGTATTATGATACAATGAAGATGGAAATAACTTATGTTTTGAGAAAGATGTCAGTTCAGCACAAATCTATACATTACCAGAATTGGCTGGTTTCACTTCTTGAAGCTCAATGAGAACTTTTCTCCACTAAGGACCACTACAGAAATGCTCCTGTAAATATTAAAATCCTGTTGACTGAAACTAAATAGACCCCACAAGGTTGCTTACTTGTGACTAATTTACTTTGAAGATTTTTCACTTGTCATTTTCCTGATGACCCCTAAAGTAACCTTTCTGTACTTCTTGGTTTGTTTTTCTTGGGTAGGGTTCTTGTTTGTTTGCTTGTTTACTTTGGGTTGTTTTTTTTTAATGGAGAAACATAACCAGAAAATGGAACTGATCGTAGTGTTACCTTTTTATCTTGGCCATGTGGTGTTAGAACTTTGAGCTATGGTGCCTGAGTAACATGTCAAGAGCATCTGGAGCTCTGACCTGTTACCAAACTGGGTATTACTAGAGTAGAAATTGATAAAATATATATTAACTAGAGGAGTGATTTCAGTTTCAGTTCTTCCCCGATGCTGTGACTCACAGGATTTCTGAAGTAAATGGGTGTAATCCATAATCTTTGGGTAAGAAGACTGTTTCAAACAAGATTAGATAATTATCAGAACATTGAAATACACTGCCTTAGGTTGAATTGTGAGATGCACAAAATAAACCCCACAGCCCAATCTCAACAATCAAGGATCCAGAGTAAACAAAAAAACTCATTACTGCTCTAAACAGACTCAATTGAACATAATCTGTCACTTTATAATCTAGATTTCTCCAGTGGCATAATTTATGAACTGTATTTGCCAAGACGGTGAAGCACTGGCTCTTATATGTGTGTGTCTACACATGCACACAAGTGTGAACTAACAATATATAAACAGCTCCTATGATATGCAATATCACTTCTATTTCTATACAACATTTTGTAATACCAGGTAAGAAAAGTTCTTACTCCAGAGTTCTTATATGAAAAGTTGGGGGTTTTTGAAAGCCTTGTAATTAGCCTTCAGGGAAAATCTGTATTTACATGGAAATAACACACTGAGGCAGTGGGATCTTCTGTACCTTGCAACAACCCCAGTGAGCACGTTAGTGCCTATGAAAGATGTCTCAGATTGACAGATAAAGGGAAAAACAAATTAAGAACTTGTTTTCACAAAGATCCCAAGTTAAAGAAACATAGGACTGGCAACACCCTGGTAAGGGAATAAGAAATGAATGGTTCCTCCATGCCCTAAAAAATAACTGAACCCACAAAAAGGAATGAGAAAAAAGAAAATGCTGAAAAAAAAGCTGAAAAAATCCCCAAGAATGCTGAAAACTAACTGTAAATTATCTCCCCATTCTTTTTAATCTTGCTTTCTGTTTGCTGCTGGTTATGGGAAAGAAGCACAAGGTGTTCCAGCTTTACCACCCAGGGGTATTTTTCTGCAGGCATCAGGTGCATCTGAGTAAGCAGAGCTATTTTTATCATCCCCAGCCATCTCACACAGTAAAGCAATCACATAAGTGCAGAGTCATGCACAGCACACAGGGGAACCACTCCTATTGGTTTGCAGCGTCATACACGGGGAAAGGCACACCAACTGCATCCTATAGATTTTCACGAGTTTGTGACAAAGTCTCAGTTTCAGACTCTGCCCTTACCCGTAGAAAATGTTCTCAGAGATTTTTCTATAGTTGCACTAACATGGTTAAGTCCAGATTCAGTCAGATTTCTTTTGGTGGCAAGAAAATTTCAGAAAGTCCCGAGTACAGCCGTGACAGCCACTTTCCTGGCTGACACATCAAGGAATGCACTGGGGACCTCCAGAACAAGAAACGTGACAGTGCTGAGCACTGAACCCTGATAACGCAAACTGCAGTGCTACAACTTCTGCTTTTGCTTGTTTGGCACACAGGCTTGAGTACTCGCTGTGCCTTGTTAAATTGATACAACCAGAAACAAAGTTCAGATCTATGCAAATTGGAAGAAATCAAATATTTTCCCAGGAGGTGTCTAGGAAGTGTTGTGACATAAATTGGCCTGATTGTTGTATGTAAATCAGCATCATACAAGAAGAGATACTCAACTAAACATTAACATGGCCCAGAGATGAATAAATAAATCGAGTGTATCCAAGCAGAAATGTTCTTCACAGAGGTGTGCTAAGGGGGCCTGGCATCATTTTTATGCCAGGATCTGCACACGGCAGGATGTCACTGCAAATATTCTGACCTCCTGACATAAGCTTGTTGATGTTTGACATCACCTTTTAGAATTTTAAATGGAAACACCTCAAGAGTGACAGTGATAAATGCTGCTGAACCTTTCAGCGTGTACAGGCTAACCATTTTCAAGCATAGGGCAAAATTTCAACTTTCACTTCTTCCAAGTACAATGCAGCACGCAGACTTTAAACAAAAAACAACAGTAGGCACTTGGCAAGTAAAAAAACCCAAGCTTTTCTTGGGGAAAATAAAACAGAGCTAATGCCATAAGGTCCTTTCTGTTATTCTGTGCTTTTAGCAGCAGCTCAGACCTTGTGATAAGCCAGCTCCTTATAGAGATTTGAGGATTTATTCCATTATGAAGTTCATTTCCTCCTGCACTCTGATCTCTGCTATCCAGTGTGTTAGTAAGCTCCTTTTTTTTATCCTTTTGGGGATAAAACAACTACATTGTTATGAGCATAATAAGGGGACTATTTGCTCAATGGTCAGACAATATGCACAGGACTCAGCTAAGCTTTTCCCTCTTCCAGAAGCCTCACTAGCAGCCTCCTATGAAGGAGGAGAGCGATGCAAGGAGGAGTTACATGTCCAAACCCATGTGCCAGAGCATGTGCTATGTGCCTCAGACTATTAACACGAGAATCAGGAGGATACAAAACAGTACTTCTGTTATTTTGGATACCATAACAAAACAAGGAGACAGCAATGCAGGCAGGGGCAGCATCCGTACCCATGAAAGCCACGGTCCCTCAAGAGTCATTCCAGAAGTGCAGAGGAGCTCCCTGGGAAGGAACCAGAGACAGCCAACAGCTGGGTATTTCTTAGATGAGTCCCTAGTGAGGGAGGTGAGGAGCAGTAAGGGAGGGTCAGGGTCAGCAAGGTCCACTGCCACTGTCCCAGGATCCCAGTGGTGCTCAGGCATGGACCAAGAATGTGGGCCTGAGCTAAAGGCAGCTGCAGAGCTCTTTGGTCCACCCATCACAGGTTGCATGTGCAATGCTGCTTGCAATACAGGAAGTTAAAAGCTCCTTGCATAGAAACTAGGATGTGAACCAAAGGCTGGCTGTGTGCATGTACACTCTTTAAGCTGGATGCTGAATCCCACGGTCTGGGGAGCAGGATGATCTGCCAGCCTGATTGCAGAGGCAAAAGAAGGGGGCCCATTCTCAGCCACTTTTGTTATGACCCCCATCACTACAACCTTCCACAGTGTTGCTGGGTGGTCTTCTCTGCTTCAGTGAAGGAGTAAAAATATGGAAAAACAATATTTTTGAACAGTTTGCTTCATGTAAGCAGCAGGATGACTTCCACATGTTAACCAACTACATCACACTTTGGATCACTGCCAGCCAACAGTATATATGTCATAGAACCATGGAATTTTTTAGGTTGGAAAAGACCTTTAAGACCATTGAGGCCAACTGTTAACCCAGCATTGCCAAGTCCACCATTAAATCACATCCCCAAGTGCCACAACTACACGTCTTTTAAATACCTCCAGAGATGCTGATTTCACCACCGTCCTGGGCAGCCTGTTCCAGTGCTTGATAAAACTTCTGGTGAAGAAATTTTTCCTAGTATCCAGCCTAAGCTTTCCTTGGCACAACTTGCAACAAATACACACAGTGCAGGTGTTTCCCTGTTTGTCTCCATACCAGTTGCTACATGCATGTGTCTTCCCATCTTCTGCAAGAATCAGGTAACATCATATTACTTTAAAAGCAGTGAGGCACATGCTGGGAAAATGAAGGACACATCTCACACAAATTTGAAATCAAGAACCATAAATGGCAGACATTTATTCAAATTAGTCAGCATCACCCTTCAGAAGTAACAGTAATAATACACTTTTGCTACTCCTCATCTTATTGAGCATGCTACACTTTGAGAAAGGTATCACTTCCCCATTCTATCACATCTCATGTTGTATTTAGCTAACCTTTCCAGTCTGGGGACAAGCCATATGGGGCATAGTCACTGCAAGGCTGACACTGTCAGAGGGCTGGGGAGAATTATGGACGTTATCCATTTCCACACATGGAAAAGCCTGTGTACACAAGGATAGGAGCAGAGAGGAGGGCCCTTCTCCATTGTCTGCCCACATGGATCCCAAAGATTCCAAGTTTCTTTGTAAGACTGAAGCCACAGCATGGCAGATATGGACCAAATCAGCACCAGGCTGGCTCCTCTGACAAGGCTTTGAGCATCTGTGCGTTAGTGAGGAACAGCCCATGAACTTCCCTGGAGCACTGACCAGCTCCAGACTGAAACAGCAGCACAGGGTTCTGCTCCATGCAAAAGCATCTCCTCTTTCCAACAGGGCACAAGACTCAAACTGCTTCCCCCACAGAGCAGCCAGGAAAGCCCTTTTATCACCGTGGTTCTCTCTCAATGCACAGGAAGGTCAGCTTCTCAATTCCATTTGCCTCTGCCTGAGGGAATTAGATCCCTCTTGGGTAGCAATCCCATGTCTAGGCTGCTGCAGGAATAAATACACAGTGATCACCCTGGGGATAACAGCACTTTGAATGTCATGTGCTCTGTCAGAGCTGCAGAAAAGCCATTGACACGACAGGTATCACAGTTCCCTTGTGGCAAAGCCATCCTGTAGTTGTTACAGAGATATGCTGGGAAATTTTCAAGGTGCTGCTCTGGCAGAGACTTGTTCCATGTGGCTTATATTGCTCTGCGGGAAATGTACTTCTGAGAATTTTGCTGAGGTTGAAGACATTCTTAGTAAAGATGGGAAAAGGAGAGGCTGGTAAACGTCTTTCAAGTGTAATCTTCCAGTAGAGATTAACATTTATCCATGGGTAAACCTGGGAAAGAGACAAATTTTGTTTTCTGACTATTCTAAATATAATTTTTTCTATTAGCAGGAGTCATGAATTAATTCTAATCCTGTTATTATCAGACATTACATCCTGAAAACTGCCTATTCTTTTCCAATGTGTTTTCAGTGTTTTTAGCTCGAGGATTTTTTGCTTCTTCAGCTCGTAATCTTTTAATATTATATGCAACTTTGAACAAATCTTTTGGTATCTCATTGCTTCAGGTTTCCTCATTCCGAAATAGAGAAAAAAATTTCCTTTCATGCTTTCATTCTGTTAAATGAAACTTGCAAGAGCCGTGTAAATGCTACAAAATATCGGTGTCTTTCCCCACCTCTGTTGGGAGTAACACTTGTGGCACAGGGTGTGGTTGGGATGGAGCTAATTTTAGTAACAGCAGCCCGCACAATGCTGTGTTTTAGATCTGAGACCAAAGCAGTGCTGATAACAGAGCAGTGCTTTAGCTATTGCTGAACAGTGCTTGCACAGCCTCAAGGCCTTCCTGCTTCTCTCGCTGCCCCCACGAGAGGCTGGGGTGGGCAGGAGGGACAGGCCATGGCCAGGACAGCTGCCCCCAGATGACCAAAGCGATTTTCTGTGCTACTGCACATTGCTCAGCAATAAACTGGGGGTGGTGGTGGTGTGTCAAAACAAGCCATTACTCAGAGGCTGTCTGGCCATCGGGCTGCTGGTGGGAGGCGGTGAGTGATGCCTTCGCATCAGTTTTTCAGTTTCTTTTTCTTTTCTCTGTTATTGAACTGTCCTTACCTCAGCCCACAAGTTTTTCTTCCATTTGCCCCTCTGATTCTCTCCCCCATCCTGCCGGGGAGGGGACTGAGTGGCTGGGGGGTGTCTTACCTGCCAGCTGGGACCCACCCACCACACTCCTCTAGTACCTCTGGAAATAAATAATGCCCAAAGCACAGCTTTCTTCTCAACAGCTAATCAATCATTTGGCTACTCTCATTATCACACAAGTGAACTCTTTCACTCCACTTCCTTTAAGTTTACAAGAAACTTATAATTTTACCTACAGGAAAGAACCATGAACCAAGATTTGGATTCATTATCTGGCAAATTCATAGCTTTTCTTTCATTCTGAGACACTTCCTGCATAGCTCACAGGAAATAGGAGATGGGGGCGATTATGTTTAATTTTTTTTAAAGCTGTTGGGTCAGCTAATGGCCACACCATCATGTCAGAAATCTGATTTTAAAAATAGTACAAGAAGTTGTTTTATCTCTAAGTCACAGTAGTGACGGTGCAAATGTGATGTACAGATATAATAGAAGCAAAGTTTGTAGGAAGAGACAGACCAACTAATCTTAGGAAGCAGAGATGATCTCAAAATTTCTTTGTTCTTTTTCCAGATACAGCAGAGGATCCAACAAAAACACTCTCCTTCCAAATCCTCCCTTGTAACAACATCTCTAAGGTTTTATTTAAGGTGTAATTTCAGTAAATACAAGATTATGACAATATTATAATCTGCTCTCAGAGAAAAGGGAGTATTTCCAAAGTGGGTTACATGAAAATTGTGACTGGTGAAAATCCTTGAAGTTCAAACCCACTGTTTCTGAAACCAGTCCTTTTAAAGATGTCTATGTATCTGCACACCCTGAAACTGGAACGTCACAATTATACTAAATCTGACTTACTAGCCCCCAAATGAGCCAGTATGTAGAGTATTCCAGTGTAGAGAACACTTTTTTATTTTGTTTATGCAAGGCCTAACACAGTTAACTTTCTCACAGCTGACTTCTAAGCATTTCCGTCAAAAACAGCTAAGTTTTTGTGTATCAATTCAGTGGTCATAATGGGTCATTCTGTTAAACCAGTTTGAAGTCAAAACTTTGAGATTTTGTCTAAAAATTAAGTAAGGATAAGCACAGACTGATATGATCTTCATTCCATAGACCAAATACTCTGCAGCCTTTTTGCCTTTAAGCCATCTACAGCAATGTCACTATTGTCAGTAGTGGAAGATCCAAATGGCAAAGCAAACTAAGCTGTCACAAAACTTACTCAAAATCTAGCAGCAAACTCAACGGAAGAGACAGCAGAAATCAGTGTCAATCAATTCTTAAACTCACTCCATTAGATGGTGGCCTCTCTATTTGTGCAGTTAAATTACATTAGTAGCTCTCATCAGAAACTTTAATGAAAACCATACATCTAGAATCCCCTGTAGTATTTCCTCTACAGCTTAGGGCACTAAGATAGTAAAGACTGTGCCAAACAGCCACCTACCCTAAAATGTGCACTAACCCAGCAGCAATCATAACGTATTGCATAAATTTAGTACAACTAATTGGAAAAAGCATTTAATTTAGAGCTGAAAAGATTTATTCCTGTAGACAGAGGCATATTTCACTGTACCACGAGTGTAAGTTCCTGTGCCACTGGGTGCCTCAGACACATTCAGCCATGACAAAAGCTGCAGTGGCTTTTTTTTTTAGGAACTATCACTTCCAAGAAATACACTATTTTTTCTTATGGTTTCCTGATTTAATCTTCTACAACCCATACATACCTGCATGTCTACATTAGATGTTGTCCTGTTTTTTGCTAAGCCTTCTGTTATAACCTTGGAGTCAGAGAATTTTCACACAGTTTTATGTAAACAATAGCTGATGTTTAATTAACTGTCTTTTCTGTTTTTCATTCCTTTTGTGATAAGAGAAAGTTTGATGAGCATCCTTTTTCTCCAGTGGGATTGAGGAGGAAGTGACATGTCCTCCAATCTCTTGTGAAATTGAGAATCCTATAAAGTATCAGAAAGGTAAATAAAGTCTCTCTTTTCCCTCTTTTCTGCTGAACCTAGCAGGTGTGAGTGTGTCCTTTATTGTGTCCTTACCTGCACAATTAGACTCATTTATTGTGCTAAGGCTGAGCAGGTAGTGGCATGCAAGCTCCTCAGAAACACTATTTTTCCATGTTCCATTAAGTCTGTTTGAGAGCAGAAAGTATCAAAATGTTTGTCTGCTTCAAGCACAACCTATGACTGAGAATATGCTTACTCTGGCTTGTAACAAAAATACACTTGAACAGGAGCTGAAGTTTTCAGCAGCTGGTATCTACATGGCATTAGTTCTTCACTTCAGTCTGCAAAAGACTACATTAATGACTTGAATTTAAAACTCTGCTGAAAACTGCTTTCCCCTTTCCTGCCAGGACAATTGATGGATTTTCTGCTTTACAGATGGAGCTCCAGAGGAACATTACTGTACTGTGCTGTTTCTTGCCTCTGAACTGGACACTAGTCTGAATTTTGGGAAATGTTGCAATTTCTGTGGAAGAAGAGTGAATGGTGTGGTAAGGACACTTCCACTTTCTTGTTCCAGTTACTTAATTCCTCCCAATAGTTCTTCAATATTATGGTTCTGAAAACTATTTCACCACCCAGTACCAAGGACATTCTAAGAAGCATCCAATATTTCTTTTCCTGATTTAGAATTCTAGTAGAATTTAATTTCTACTCAACTACGATTTCTTTTGAGGCTCCCTATAGTCTTAGGAAATCACCTTTCCCCACAATCCTTTAAAACACATGTTTAAAATAAGACATTTAAATCAGAAATGTATCTAACCAAACTCTAGAAGTCTGTTTGCTCCCTAGGTCAGAAAAGCTAAAGATTAAAAATATTGAAACAGGTTTTTTTTTTCTAGTTAGAATGAGTGGCCTGGACCAGAAACATCATGGACACTGCTTTAGGAAGTTTCCTTACACAACATTAATATATCAAATAAATCTGCAAACAATTAGGTTTTTACTGGCACACCTTTGGTTTCCAGTCTTGCAAGTGAATGCCAAGTACTTAGTGATACTTAATAATTTTATTTTTTCCCCTCAGTTTAGCTTTCCAAATGTCTGCCCTTTGAGGAAAGGTGAATAACAGAAACAAGAAAACTCACAGCACTCTATATTAACCAAAGCAGAAAATGCAATTAGTATATATAAAATCCCCAAAGAGTCTGTAATAGGGTTCTCATATTAAGAGTTAGGAGAGTGTTTCCTGCAACACAAAGAAAATTTGTCTGCAGTATTTCAAATCATCAGATTTGGGAAAAAATGTCCTATGACAACTAGAAGCCAGCATATCCTGCACTGCTCAGCAGGAATAAGTACACGTGGGCAAACCTCAAGGTTTTATCCAGCACAAGCTCAAAGAAGTAACTTGCCTCTAAATAGGAGCAGTAGCTGAAGTGATCTAAGCTTGTGAGTAAGGAAATAGCCTCTACTTGTTGATAACTTACATTCACCAGAGAGATTTTTGCATTCCTGTAAATTGAATCAGTGACATCATGCAAGGGTTTTCTGAAGAACCATGCAAATTGAACTTCTCAGATCCAGAGACAGCATCAGCACTACAATAAATTCCAGTCTGCAAGGTCAGCCCCAGCCAAGTGGTACTATTGAGCCACGGGCAGACAAAAGAGAAACTGCTAAAAGTGAGAATATCCAGGGGAAACTAAAGCAGGGCTGAAATGGCTGAACATTTAGGGGGATATAGACAGTACCAGTAAGCACAGGAAGGTGAACTGCAGCACAGATCCAAAGCGTTGAGGAATAACAAGGCGTAACAGAAACCTGTTGCCTGGATATGGACACACACAGATCAAGGGCCTTGTGAGGGACCCATACAAGTGCATGTCCAGCTTGTCTACTAACACCCATAAGGGTGAGACTGAACCACCTTAGTCCATATAAACATGAAAGAAACACTCCTCAGGGAAAAGAGATGGGACTGCTAGGGATCTGACCAATGTCACGGCTTTGTATGGCTCATCCTGGTTATTTCAGCCTTACTGTGATTAAGAACACGGGCCCTGGGACTCTGCCCTCTGCATCAAAATCCTTTTGGTTTTTCCATCCCCCTAAGTGAAAACTGTGCAAAAAATTGCAGGGAAAATCTTACATTAGAAATAAATAAACCCTATTCTATTTCCCCTAGCTAAACTAAACATTTTCATGTGTATAAACAGAAAATAAGACTGAAAAAGGAATGTTGTGTTCCAAGTCAGAGCCTCAATGCAAAGAGATGGCCACATGTACATCACGGCAATGCGTTCATCCAGTTTCAGGAACCCTGGAAGCCCTCGGGCCAACCTCTCAGTGAGTTTGTCATTCCAGCTGTAAAACATGTCGAACATTACATCACCAGAACACCCAATAGAGTGAAGTATATAAAGGATGTTTAGTCCTGCCCGTGGAAGAAGTGTAAACATGTCTGCAGCTCATAATTATTGTTAATATGAGTCACAAAATCATCAACATTTCAGTTGCTCAGCATGACAATCAGATTTTTGGACTCACATAGAGCTCTCAGGCAGGCATCTTACGCAGCAGGGAGTATATCAGATTATTTCATTACAGGTTATTTTTCCCCTTTTGCGCTGCTCAATCTACAGCAAAGGAAATGCAAACTTACTGCTTTTTTTTCAGCCTACAGCAGCCAGAGGATCACTTACTAATTTCTAATCAGTTCTGTTTAGGTAAATCAGCTCAAGGAAATTCTAACACTTTATGTAAGTGTCATTATATCACAACTTACCCTCTAGGACAATTAGTGATGACTTAAGACCATGGGGCAAGCCACAGCTTGATTGGCTGAACAACATCTGGAGTTCACAATAGAAAATACAATTTCTTACAAATTGAGCAGATGACACTATTTAGAAAATGACAGAAACCCATGAATATGTTTCATAGTCTTGTCCACAGAGAATCACTCCTTTAAATACAAAGACTCATAAGATTTTCACTAATGTTACAGAAATAGAACTACTACATTCAGAGGAATCATTCTTACCACTGCTACAAATAACTTATGCTTAAAAATTAAATTTTAAATGTATCTGTATCTATGAACCCTTAATTAATCTAACCATACTGTTCACCTTTCTTTCTTCCTGCTCCCCTAGGGGCAGCTTCACTTCCTTACTTCCTTTTTGCTTCTAGGCAGTATCTAATCACTTCTGTTCATGCACTGCATGATGCCTCTCACACATTACAGTAAGTTCTCATGTGCACAGAATTACTTATTCAAAACCACTTTGTTAAGAGTTCTTTAACAAAATCTGAGGTTAAATTTTTCCCACGTGAGTTTAATATCCTGTTACACCCTACACTGAGAAAGAATTAAAGTGAACTTCACCTTATATTTCATGTTGAAACCTGTACAGTATGGAAAATAAAGTTTTTCTTTATATTACGTCATACAGAGCATACCTGTTGTTCATACAGTACTTAGTAAGCCCTCATGATTGTCCAACCCCAAAAAAGGACAAGTGTGCCACAGCACAAACCAGCTGCTTTATCAACAAATGGGGTAACAGCACACGAGAGGCAATCCAGGAAAAGCCAGGTACTACGAAACACAGCTTAAGATGTGACTCATTCTTTGGCACCGGTTTCTTTGACTGAATTCCCAGGAATTCCTCCGCATTTCAGAACTGACAAAAGGAAACAGTCATCTAAGGGCATTCCCAAGAACACATGGGATCAGTTTCTTACTCAGCACTTACGCAGGTCAAATTTCCCTTATGTCAGTGGTGTTTTCCTGGGGGAATGCTGGCTTCATCCAAGGCACTATTAATACCAAGTTTTTGGTAATGCTTCACTTTAATATACTAATACAGTACTACAAATATAACTGTATTATAGAGGATTCTATTTGGTAGCTAACTAAACTCCCTGATGCTTGGTCTAAGGATATCACTGCTCCATCTGCAAACACGGGATCACTGAGTTTCCTTGTAGTTTGCTACTTAAATTGGCAGGAAACCAAACATTTCTCCATTACCAGGGCTTCATCATATGTTTCTACAAAATATCCTGACAGTCAGCAAAAGCAATCTTGCTCCAAATTTGTCGCTTAGCTCTGACTGTAACACAATAATGAAAATATAAGATGAAGTCGGGTTTTTTCACTTTTCTAATGTATATGAAAGCAATAAAGTACAGGTATTTTAAAGCAGGAGCTTTCTTCAAAGCAAAATTAGGATCTTAAGGTTCTAAACTATAACTCTGTACAAGTAAAAAAGTCAAAAATTGTATTCTCTCAACTTGCACACAGATTTTTCGTTGTCCTTAATCACTTGATATTTACAGTATTAGATTAAATAGCAAATATGCCAGACACCTGTACCATAAACAAGTGCTTTACCCTTTTCTGTCACACAGGATCTTCTGTGCAATAAAATTCTATAAAATTCAGTTATATTTTTAGAAGCAGCTCACAGACTGTTTTGAATTTATTATTCCTAATATTTGGGATAATTATTTCTAGCATAATTAAGGTGACAAAATAATGACTTTCCACCTCGAAAAAGCTTAATTGAATCACAGGATAATTCATGTTGGGAGGAACATCAGGAGGTCTTCAGCCCTTACTCCAGCACTTCCAATGTTTGATTATCCTTACAGAAAAATAGTTTTCCCTAACTTGATTGCAACTTGTTTGAATTTGCGCCCATTGTCTTCATGAAAGGCTGAAATATTCTATCTTGTGTTTCATATGCACCATGAGGCTTCTGATCCATCACCACTGCAACTGACAGTCTCAAATTTGAAGTTCACCCTCTTTTCCTTTCATCATGTTCCTATTCCTGTAAATTCTTCCACACAAATTATTCATTGCTGTCTTTTTACCCTGAGGCCTGCTAACACAGGAGGCTGCTCTCTATGACATTGTCTAAAATCTTCTCTTTTTGCTGCCTCTACCAGTAGCATGTGGTGATTTTCACTTGCGGTATTTTGGGCACTTTGCCCAGAAACATCTCCCATGGTTGTGCTGAACCTCGTGCACTAAGGCTGTGTGCACACATGGAGCTCTGTGCTGTACATGTTATGATGCACATGCATACACGTACACACAACAAATACTATTACAAATAGTAACAAATGCAACCTGGGCCTTATTTTTGTACTGGTTTAAGGCTTTTTCCTCCCACCTGGTTCCACCAGAATGGTAGCATGGACATAATGAAAACAATCCAAAACATGCTTTCTCT
The DNA here is from genome assembly GCA_013397175.1 of Platysteira castanea. Taxonomy (NCBI): domain Eukaryota; kingdom Metazoa; phylum Chordata; class Aves; order Passeriformes; genus Platysteira; species Platysteira castanea. Next base: position 3,427,258 of record VYXC01011606.1, on the reverse strand, counting down.
CAGTCCAGCTTACCATACCTTCCTCTTCCTATGAGAAATACTACACCAGTCTTACTCTCTGACAGTGATATTCTTGATTAACAAATTCTGTCTCTATGTTGCCAATAAAAGAGTTCTCCACTGCAAGGGCGCCCAGCAGGCACTGGTTTGTTCAGTGTCGGCCACTTGGTTTTGCCCTCATCGATTCGTCCTGAGAGTATAACTCTCAGGCTGGTGATACGGATTTTGACGACCTAAGATTTTGGTCTCTTCGAGGTCATTGCTAAGGAAGTTCCTCCTCTACACCTGCACAGGTACGCGGCTTGTGAGGAGGGATGTGCTGCTCTGTCTTATGTCCGGAGCCATGCCCCCGCCACCGCTGCAGACACAACATCAACAGAGGATTCCTACGTGTTTCTTCTGNCGGAGCCTCCCGCCCGCCCCGCGCCGCTCCCCTCCCTCGCCCCCAGGTTTCTCCCCCCACCCCCGGTGCCAGTTCTCCCGTTCGCCCCTGCCGGGGTTCCCCGGACAGCGCTGCCCCCGGGGCCGCATCCCGCGCTGCTCGCGGGGGAAAGCGCTCCTTGCCCGCCCGGGGTTCTCCCCGGGGGCGGAGCGCGGCGCGGCCCGGCCCCAGCTACAGAAAAANGGCCGCCCCGGGGCCGCTCGGGCAGGCGGCGCGGGGAGAGCGGAGAGCCCCGGGGTCGCCGCCAGCGGGGAAAGTCCCGCTCCGAGNCGGGGAAGGCGGAAGAACGAACCCGCTGCCTCGGCCCTGGGGTTTTATGCACCTGTCCGGGCTCCTGCTCGCCCTGGAGAAGGAAGAGAAGGGACCTNAGCGCGGCCCGCCAGCCCCCCGAGGGACCCTCGCTCCGCCGGGACCCCTTCTCCCCCTCAGCGCCCCTCCTGCAGCCGCCTGCCCGCATTCCCCTCGCTCAGCCGGGACTTCCCCCGTGCCCTCNAAGCGAGGCCGGCAGCGCAGACCCCTTGGTGACCCGCTTCAGGCAGGTGGAGGAGACGCTGGAGAAGCTACACCGGGAAAACAGGAGCTTGAAGAATAAAGTGTCTCGGTACAACGCGCTCTGCACCTTGTACCACGAGTCCGCGCAGCAGCTGAAGCATCTCCAGCTGCAGCTGACGGCCAAGGAGGCGACGATCCGGGAGCTGCGGGGCAGCCTGGCCCGGCAGCGGCTGCCGCCGGCGTCGGGCGGGGATGCGGCGGCGGGCGCGGAGCCGGCCGGCTCGCTGGTGGAGAGCCTGCTGGAGCAGCTGGGGCAGGCCCGCGAGCAGCTGAGGGACAGCGAGCGGCTCTCGGCGCGGAGAGTGGAGGCGCTGAGCCAGGTAAAGCCGAGGGTGCGCAGGGAGCGGCGCAGCATCACCGCGCCTTTCCGCGCTGCTCCCTAGAAAGCGAGGGACTTGAGCGCAGTAGGACCAGCAGTGGTGGTGCGGAGCGGAGGGTGCGGGCGTTCTGCCCCCAGAGCGCTCGCTGGGTGCTGGGAGCAGCGGGGGGTGCGCAGGAACCAGCGCTGACAGAGGGGGTTGATGGAGGGTTTGAGCCCCGCCGAGCGATACTGCTGCCTTTGACAGGACTTGCTCCATCCCCGGGGCCCCAAAGCAACTCGCCCCTCTGTATCCAACGGTAGCGCCCCCTGCGTTAAGTTCAAGAAGGCAACCTATAAAATCCTAAACCAAAAGCTTAGCATGACACTATAGATCTTCATGCAGTTTTTTTCATGAGGAGAAAGAAAAATAGTAAAAAACTCCCTGAATCTATCAGATGCAACAACTTTGTTCTCAAAGATAATCAGCTGATGCCACGACTTCTTCCATGAAAGTGGATTGTTTAAAGTGCTCTTAGAAATGGATTTTTATATTGACACTGAGGTAGCACGTTCATATTTGAAGAAGTCCCTGACAAGTCTGGAATGCAAAGAGATAGATTAGGGAAATCAGTATATTTCTTGACAGAAAAAGTCTCAAAACGGCATCTCTCCCCATCCAGCACAAGTACTGTTTTGGTTACTGTCATTAAGACTTTCCCAGGTTCAGTCTGAAATACTCAAAGATGTTTAAAGCATTTATTTCTAGATGAAGCTGCATGAAGTAATTTCCAAACCAAGCAGCAGAACTTAAAACTGAAACAAGAGTTTTTGTCATAAGTAATCTCTTGACCTAATGCTTATACAAAACATTTTCCATATATGACACTCACCTAAAATGCGTTTTAAAAAGTTCATGTTTGGAAATTTGTTATAAGAGATGATCACACTGACACTGCAGACAGATGACAAACCTGTGGTATCTAAACATATTTGAAAGGCTGATGCTGAATGTCTTTAAGGGGAAGTTTAGCATTTAGCATGATGCTAAAGAATTTAAATGTCAAATTTAAAAGTGCTGTTTATCTATATTAAACATTAATATTTATTTCTTGAAAGAATAAAATGTTATGCCCAATCAGAATGCCAAAATAATTGTCACTAAATAATAACCACATAAAAGAGCCATTTTTGTGAAGCCAGAGGCCAGTGTGCTGGCAAAGAAGGGTGATCCCAGTGATTTACAGCTGTATTAGCACTCCTGAGAACTGGAATGGTTGAGCTGAGATTGTAGCTGTCTCACAGTCTGCACTGGCATCTGGAGATCCTCGATTCTGGAGGAGCAGTGCTGCAGAGGTTTCTAGTACCAGCATTTGCTACTTCTTAAAGGTTGTGGAGTACAGCTTGTTTTTTACAAAGTCAGGACCGGTGCCTTTCAGTTGCATGGAACTAAAGGTGGTTTGCTCCAGTCACCAAGCAAACCTCTTCCTTCTCAAAACACCTGCAGAGATGTTAATGCAGTGTGGATGATCCCACAGAGCTTCCAACAGGACAAGGAGATGCAGAAACAAGGTGCAGAGTTGTTTCCTAGGGGTGTGTCAGACCCTGTCATGTACCTGGGAGTCAGCTGTGGCCAAACTAGAGCCACTGCTGCCACATGGACTTTATTTTCTGCTTATTTGTCCTTACCTTACCATTCCCATCCTTTCCTAGGTGGAAAAGTTGCTCTGGGTGCTACGTCTGCTTTGTCCTTGTGACAGTGCCGGGCAGTGAATACACTTCACTAGATTTGATGACTTTGCAGTTCCTTTTTTTTTTGAGGAAAATCTCTGGTAATTTAGTGTGCAGGACCTATAAGTATTTTTCAGTCTCCACAGTTACTCATTTTAAACTACTTTGTTTCTTGTTTTAGTTGCTGCTGTATAGTCATAAAATATTCCTGAATTTTTGCTGCTTGTTCCTCCATTCTACTGATTAGAAAGTGCTTGCATGGCTGCCTGGGCAGTTTTGATTGATTGATCTATCAGTTCCAAGGTCTTGTGATCATAGAGAAATGAAATGGATTTATTCTGCTTCTTAAGTACTTCGCAATGAGTACAGGAGCAATAAGGAATTACTGCAATGTGGGAGTCAGTCTTAGACATATTTTGGCTTTTGAGTTTACTTTCCTTTTAAACAACTTCCCTTCCCCCTTCTGTTTAGGAAGTGCAGAACTTGAATCAGCAGCTAGAGGAGAAAAATGTAGAGATACAGCAAATGATAAATCAGCCTCCATATGAAAAGGAGAGAGAAATCTTACGACTGCAGAAGACCTTGGCAGAGAGGGAGAAGGCTCAGGCCACCAGTGATGTTTTGTGCCGTTCACTCACTGATGAAACTCACCAACTTCAACGCAAATTAGCATCCACAGCAGAAATGTGTCAACATCTGGCAAAATGTCTAGAAGAGAAGCAAAGAAAAGAGAAGGGGAATTCAGATGACCAGATATCTACAGAAAGATCTAATCAGGTATTTTTACAGCTACTGTGTGTCTTTAAAGTCTTATTAGCTTCTGAGGTGTTAATTATAATATGGTAGCTGTAACTGGGGAATGGTGAGAAACAGTCCTTTAAATAATTGCATGTAGGGTGTTAAGACTGCCATGGCAATGGTAAATAGTTCTGCGTATCTCAAATTTAGGATGGAACCAGTTGTCTACCACTTTAACTTTGGCCATCTCATCATCAGAGGCCTTTTTTGGAGAGGAGAGCTGGAGAGGTTCCATCCAACCTTAGCAATTCCACAATTACAGTTCTTCCCTCCATACACAGGAGATAGTACCTACCTTGTACCACCCCTGCTTCTGTGCAGCACTAGGTGGTGCTGTGATTTTGAAGCTGATCTCTCCTGATTACTTGTTTAAGCATCAAAATCACAAAGCAAAGCAGAGATATTTCAAAGTAGTATTTATATTAAGAACTCTATAACACGTGGTCTTCTCAGATCAGGATTTGGCTGTGCACATGTAGTACAGACCTACAGAAAGTTGGTTAGGGGAATATGAGTCAAGGTGTCTTATCTTTTTTTTTTTTTTCTCTTTTTCCTGGGATTCCCCCTGGCCTCTTGAATGCAGGGCAATGCTTCTCTTCAGGAGGGATGTTTTTTAAAAATGCTTTATAATAGGACAGTGGCAGAAATGCTACTGTAGGGCACAAAGAAACACCTGGATTTTGGTGTACTTTACTAATGGCTGTTGAGGCTTCAGTTGAAGTTCTCAGTATAGCCTAGAGGTAGATCATTGTTCCGTTATTCCAGAAGTCCTGATGGCTGAGAGTCATTAGGTAATTCATTGAAATACATAAGGAAACAACACTAGCAGTGCTGCCTCCAGTAACAGATCAGAGTATTAAGTAGGGCACTACAGACAGTTCTCACGAAAAAGAATAATTCTGACTTATTCTCTTACTGCTACACGGTGGTAATGCTGTTTTTCACATGACCACTCATCTGTGCTGTTGTGATGAACTCTATACACGCTCATGTCTGCTTTGTCAAACATTCCAGAAATGTTTCCAAAGAAAACTTACTCACATTAAAGTTACTTGTTAGAAATAGGGGTTGAGTAGATAGAAGAGAAAAAGACTTTCTAAGGGACTTGAAGCATTTGGCATTATCATAGTTAACGTGTAATTGATAGACAGGAAACTTGATTGACTTTGATATATGTAATAAGAAGCTAACGTTGTACAGTGGGGACTTCCCTGTCGAAGAGGAGAAATTTCAGATGCCATTACTAGCTGATTCTAGGGAATTTTGCACAAAAGTGTTCTATATTACTCATGTACACCGGGGTTTTTTTAAGCAGATGTCACAACCGTAACAAAGAGGTATCATTTTAGTCAATTTTTTAGCAAGCAGGGTTCTTTCCCCTCAGTAATTTCTTCCTAGTACTGGCCAAAATTGACAGTAATAACAAAGCAAGATGAAGGCATATCTGTGCCTTTGTCATGCATTCTCCCACTCCAGACAAGTAGTTTTCCAACGAGTTTGTCTAAACTCCTAAACTCTGTTGTCATCAGGTCTATCTAAAAGCAGTACCAAGGTTGTAAGAACTCAAGTACATTTTTGCTTTTCTTAATAATAAAAGTTGTAGGCTATGCTATTAATATTTAGAAATAAACTATATAGGAATAAATAGACCTAGATGTATGTCATTACATATAACTTAAAAAACCCCCCATAACTTCCAGTTTCACAGCATAGCCAAACAGCATCTGAGATTTTTAAGTTAAAGTAACACCTAACTTTATCTGAAAATTACAGCTTTTAGACAATGAAACTTCACTTCAAGCTCTTATCTGCAACCTACAAGAGGAAAACAGGATGTTAAAACAAAAAGTAGCTCACGTGAGTACTTTCATTTTGTTACAGAATAATATTTGTTAAGTATTTTAAATTAGAGTAAATTTGGAATAGGTAAGGTCTGGTTAATCTAATTAAATGGCAGTTTAATGCAAGACAGTTTTTCTTAGTCCTTTCAACATGGCACATAGTTTTTGTTCCCTTAGCTAAGAAAAGTTTGTTACATGATTTTTAACATAGTGGGGTTTTGTTGTTAAAAATACAGTGCAGAAGAAAATGTTCATGTTCCTTCCATGGATCAGTATTCCACCCCAGGAGAACAGCATTAGGCCCAGGGTGACCACCAACCCCTCCCTTTCCCCATTATTTAATACTGTCCCTTTGGACTGGGAGATGGGAAGGCTGCCCATGAAGAGTCTGCACAATCATCTCCTGCTCTCCTGTACAGTGACTTACCCACCCTCAGCGGTTGAGTCAGCATGTTACATGAACACCTAGAGAATTCTGGTCGTGCACACATAGACAGCCTATGCAACCTTGGAAATCTATGTCTTCCTGTTCTTCATGCCTCTCCTGGATAAAATTTCAGGTGGAAGATCTAAATGCAAAATGGCAGAAGTACGATGCGAGCAGGGATGAGTACGTGAGGCGACTCCACTTGCAGCTGAAGGAGATGAAGTCGCAGCTGGAGCAGCACCACAGCGGAACTTCAGCACAAAGAAATTCTGACCTGATGCACAAGGAGATATCCCGGTTAAACAAGCTACTGGAAGAAAAAATGAACGAGTGCATAAAAACCAAGAGAGAACTAGAAGACATGAAGAAGGCTCGTGAAGGAGATCATGAGCGCATACAAATGCTGGAGCAACAGGTCATTAAGTTTCTTCTTCCTAGAGATGGGAATTCTTAGTGTCTTCCCAGACCACTGAAGTCCAAGGGGGGGAAAAAAGGGTTTATTTTTTTGACATTTTCCTGTCTTTTCACATTTGGTATACAGATACTTACTTAACAACACAGATTTAAAGAAAACTCACTACTTAAAGAACCCCATGTAGTTCTGCTGGCTTTCATACAGAATATGAAAGATCTCTAAAAGAAATACAAACAGCACTGAAGTACAGATATGATAGAGAAGATAATACTGAGATTCTGGGAATAAGTAACCAAGGAATCATAGCCTCAGCTTTTCAATCTAACCTGCCAATGCTCTAATTTATAAAATATTAACATAATAATTCTATTTCAGGTCCTAGTTTATAAAGACGATTTCCAGTCTGAGAGATCAGACAGAGAACGAGCACAGAGTAAAATACAAGAACTTCAGGCAGAAGTTGCATGTCTACAACACCAGCTAGCAAGAAGACAGGTAAGAAAGCAGCATGCTCCTTTTTTAATTTAAGCATGTCAACAGGATTTGGGACTAAATTATACTTTTAAATATATTTTAAAGAAATCTTAGTATTTCTAAAACAGTTGCAGCTCAGTGCAGCTATGTCAAAAACTTAGATTATTTCATAGTCAGTTCTAGTGGAGATGCTTCCCAGTTCAGATGTAATGGACCCCTTTCCAGTCCATTTTTCTTCTTTTGGATCAACATAGTAAGGGTGAATTCTCAGAAGGCAGAGGACAGCCATGACTCTTGGCATCTTTAAAGTAGCACACTGGCTGTATTCTGTGTTTTCCACAAATCTTTACAACAATACTAGTAACACTGCAAAAACTGATTAATAATTTATTTACAGGTCCTCTGATAAATACTTGAGTGATGTGTCAGATAAAGGTGATAAAATATGACCTGTTAAAGAATATATTTTTACTGCATCTTTTTCAAGAGCTCTCCTTTCTCTTTCTAGGACTCAAGAGACACAAGTAGTCATTTCAGAGTTCACGCTGGTAACCAAAATCACTTGTACGTTCAGACGAATGTCGAACACCTACAAGGCAACAGCCCGGGCCAGGCCGGCACAAGAACAACAAAGTCACAGTCTGAACAAGCTTCTCCTCCTGGGGACAATGGAAATTTAGGATCTGAAGGCAGGGCACAGGGTGAACTCAGATGCCCTCATTGCATGAGGTTTTTCAGTGATGAACTCAGTGATGAATTCCTCAAGCATGTTGCTGAATGTTGTCAGTGACCACAGGATGTGAGGGGTGTATGTCAATCACTACTTTATAGACATCAAACTTGCTCTATACATATCTCCTACAGTCCTAAAAGAGAATAATTCAAATGGAAAGCTCTGGGGAATTAGGAGGATGAACAATATCTACCTCTTGCTTGATTTTGCCTTCACTTCGACTGTGTGAAAGGCTTCAAGAGAAAGCAAAGTATTTTTCTGAAGAATTATTTTTGACGGCTACAAGGAAGGCAAGTGTAATGCAGATTCTACTACAAACTAAACTGAAACCTACGGTGGTAGTTCAGCTTCAGAGTGCAGCTTGACTTTATTTGGGTCTAACTCTGTACCGCAGTCTGATGGCTTATGAAAAAAATTAGTGAACTTGAAATTTTCCTCCTCTTCCAAAAAATGTAGGCTGAAGAACAGGAAGGAATATTTTGGCAGAAGATAAGAAAAATCTTATTGTGCTTTATCTGGATTAAAAGTGAAAGTATTTTCTTGACTCTTGAGGCTGAACTTTCAGACATCTCATCTGAAAATCCTTCTGTTTAACTGAAATCAGAAGAAGTGAAGAAAACATAAAAGGGCTGGTTATTGACTAAAACCAGCCTGTCTTTTTTGCACAGAAACAAGGTACAGAGATATTTATATTTTCTGTGCCATAAGTATCTATCTTACAGATTTGTAAACATGTATTTGTGTAATTATTGATTGTATTCTTATTTGACATAAGGATTATTTTTATAATAAAAGTGATTGTGCATTTGCTTTACTACATTAGTAAAGGGGTCAAAAAAATCTCTTTTGGTATAAGTATTTAAATGTGAAATAGTCCCAGTAACTATACTAAGGGCTAATTAAAGGTCATGGTTTCAGATATGAGTTATTTCATTACTTTAGTGATAACCAGCTTCTCAGACTATTTTCAAATATGTTGAAAAAAAAAGTCACTCCTCATCTCTGAGTAGAAGATTGACCTTTCAGAGGCACAGGAACATATTTAACCTACCCCGCCACACACGTGACTATGCCAGTGCTACCTTGAATTTCTTCTTATCTTGTCTGCACTCGAGAGAACTTCAGCATATAGCAGGGGACTGTTTTGAGAAGGAGCATCACAAAAACAGTGTACAAATATAAGAGTGTCACAGGTTTTTGAAGCCTTGGCTTCAGGTGTTTCTCACTGTGTCAGAGCAGGAGTAAAGGAGGGGGATAGAAAGTGAAGGTCTAGTGCCAACCATCACACTTCATAATTAAAGAAAACTTACTTTGTGTAAGAACACTCCTGCCATCTGCTTTGCTTCATTCCCTGTTCTACGCTTCAGGAGGAATGTGGATATTTTTCTGGGTATTTCCTTTTCAGGATCACGTTGCAGCCCCAAAGGAAGATGATGATTTACGCCACTGTTGTCTTAGCTGGGATATTACTAAAAGCAATGCCTGGGCCATTGCATGCAGCAATGGTTGCTGTTAATCCAATCTACAACTGATTGCAATCCTGTGATTCATTACTAGCTTGTTCTTCCCAAAACAACATGCACAAACATGCAGAAAGTTTTATTTTTTCTTTTTTTAGTGACCATTTTTTATATTGCCTTTTAAGGTCTTAGAGATCAGACGCAGCCCAGAGAATATAAGCTGAGAAACATGATTAAACTTCCTGTGGCATAAGCTAATTTTACTTTTTCTAACTGGTCTCATTAGACAAGCCTGGTTTACAGCTTGAGTGTACATCAATACGATAGTGCCAGTGGTTGACACAGCAAAATAGGGGCTTGATTTTTTTATTGATTCACACTAGAAGACACCTAAGAAAACACAACAGTAATTTAGAGCTTGGCAGTACCTTTTTTTAATTGCATTGAGATGATGACTCTTTTAATATATATCAGAAGCTGAAGTCTGCTGTAGGTTTCCACTGATGCTAATCCCTGTGGGCATAGTTGGATAGGCTGACCTACAATAAGAAATAAAAATTTCTAGTAAGAGAGAGATGCAGGAATTAGATAGATGAATCCGCAGTACACAAAAATTAATAATGCCTATCCTTGTGGATTTAAATTCTGTGAATCAGTCCCCAGTCAAAGCAGAGGTTAGTTTCACACTAATCCTGGGAAAGAAGAGCACTTCAGTGCTGGGAAACTGAATATACATACCTACAGGAAGGACAACATTGGACCAACAAACAAGAACAGGTGAAGTTACCAATCAAGCACAGATTACAGCTACCACATAAAGCAATAAATGAGGACTGGCATTTGACTCTCTGTGGCATAAATCTAGGACAGATCTGCTGGTTTTCTGTACAAAAATACTTCTCTTCAGAGCTGTTTGACTTTACTGAGGTTTTTGAGGTTTTTCTCCCAGCTGGTAAAAAGTGTAACTCCTCCTTGTTCTGGCTTAACCAAGAAACGTTACACTATGAAGACCTACCAGTGTCTTACATGCAAATGTTTATTTCAGATGATGGGCCATAAGGTATTGCTCCTAAGAAAAGTTGTCTGTTATGCAGTGCTTTGACTTTTACACCAAATTCACTGGTAGATCTCTTGATAAAACACTACAAAAACTTTACCTGCCCCCTCCTCACCAGGCAAAGCATACACACCAAGGCATCCCCAGCAACTGCCACCACCTCCTACCTTCACAAGTCACATTTCTCAGCTTGTAGACCAGAATGCACAAAACCTGTCAGCTCTACTGTCCCAACACTGAAGTGAAAGTGGTTGTGACTTTCCAGCATTTTTGAACCCTTTAAATTAATGAAAGCTCCTTCTGGCCTCATACTGGTGCTCTCTTCTTGCTGGATGGTTGTCCAAATAGAGTGTCTTGCTTGGTTGAATGGTAACATCGACCCAGCTCCTTTCCTAAAAGAAAGCAATAAAGGCATAATGACTAAGAAAGTAACTGCATACAGCAAAAGGAACTTCAATAGCATAAACTTTGTGAACTTTCATTATCCATTTGTACTGCACTCGTTCACTGAAACACATCATCTGTAACACTGCAGAAAACACATCCTCAGACAAGAGACTCTTGAAATCATACAGAAAAACTGTGTGACTGTATGTGGCTTGGTTCCTTACTTGCTGTATTATTAACAAAAGGCATTCAAGAGAAATGAATGCTGTTTTCAGGCAACGTTAATGCCTGTTTAGGCTTCTGTAGATCTCTCATTCACGTGAGCACTGCCTGTACTGCAGCAGCATGCCACTACCAGACAGAAGGCAGACAGGTATCACTGCAGTGCCACAGAGGCTGAGAGCAGGCAGGATAACTGCCTCTTCTGGGTCTTGCAGGAATGTGTCTTAACATATTAACAGCTGCCAAGATGGATTTGTCCAATTACCTTCATGATTAGTCCCTTCTCCTAAAATTTCTCCTTCACCAAATGACCGTCCCTCAGTCCCCCAGTCTTGCTCTCCAAACCAACCTGAGTCCAGACCCAGGGCAACTCAGCTCCTGAGGAGCTGCCTCACTTCACCAGCAATGGGATTTTCAGACTGTATAATCTCCAGCTGGTTCTCCTTTCTCCTGGACCTAATTATAACGTACTTTGCTTGGGACTTTAAGGTAAAGGCTGTTTACTAATAACCATGCTGGTTGCCATGCAGAAGTGGGCCCTTAGCACACAATCACGACAGCAGCTGTAGGCAACACTGACTCACTGCATCTTAAAAAATACAGATGCAAGAAGCCTCAGAAGTCGGTCCCTACCCCAAAAGCCCCAAGGGAGAAAAAAATCAACAATAATGCTCTTTCCTTAAGCATGGGCAGTACAGAGCCTAAAAGGTTTATCAAATAACGTGCGACTTCTAAAGCAATGTCTGTTTCCCCCTTCAATGATTTAGGATATCATATCTTTTAAAACGAGCCTTAAATGATGCCTCAAGATTAAGTGCTCACTAATAATAAAACCAACTACAAGAATAAAATTTGTTCAAGAAGCAGATACCTATGCTCTAAGCTTTTTTTCTTAAGCTTCCATTTCCTGTGGCTTTGCTGCATGTGTAAATATAGAAAGCAAGGGAAATTCCAAACAAGATGCCACACCATTATACTCAGAACAGCAGTGCTTCTCATTCTAAAAAAGGGAAGTCTCAAATGCTTTTTCTACAAAATCTATGTGAATTCAAAGTATGCTGTAGTAATATTTCATAGTATTATGCTCCAGTAGCTATCAACTGGGGCACAGAGGGTGTTTCAGCTAAAAACCTAAAGCGTAAGAAATGCTTATGAAGCACTAGGTCAGCCCACCAGGATCTCAGCAGAGCAATGGGATATAAGGTTAAGCACTCCTGCCTTCTCACCTAATGCCCCAAATTCCTCTCTATGGGCAGAGCACAGCCCAGCACCCTCACTGAAGCATTCCCTGAACCAGTCTGTCCTGGAGGTCAGGGCTCCAGCAAGGTCAGGGCGGAATTTACAGGTTGCTGCAGGAACTGCTCACACAGGAGCTCCTGGAAGCACCAACCAAGGGGCACAGCACTTGTGTCTCCACTCCCATTGCTGCTCAGTGTGTTATAACCCTTTCTTGTTAGTCCACTTTTTACCCCTCTTTTTGCACTTGCTGGTCAGAAGCTGCTGGTGCCGGAACACTTCACATATGTGAAGGCTGTATGGTGTCAATAGTGGCCAACAGCCTCCCTCAGGAGCTTGAGAGAGTTCCACGTCACATGGGGCTCTGGTATGGAGAGCACCAAATCAGATGGGGGTTTAAGAGACTGCTGATTTCAAATGGGTGTTTTTGGTGCCTTCTAGAAGTGTGTACTTAACTACACTGATTGCCTCACCACCCTTCCCCAGACCAACACTCCAGCACATCTTCTGGAGACCTGGTTGATAGCTGGGCCAAGCAGGGCAGCTGGCTGCTCGTGCTGACCCCCACCTCTTCAGGGTCACAGGAGCTCACCTTGCCTGAGGCTTTCACCCTCTTATTTCTGATGGAGTGGGAGGGAGGAAAGAGCAGTGAGACCCTATTCTGCCATCCTGCACTTACCAAACCTTTGTCAAATCTGTCTTCATATAAAAAGCATTTCAATTGTTTTTTTTTTTTTTTTTACTCACAGGTAGACACTTTAGTTACACACAAATATCACAGGTCGTTTATACAGGAGGGGCACCAGGCAGCCTGGTGTGTGCCCCATCAGCTCTTTGGCCAGCACTGGCACACCCCATGCCTTGCTTAGCTTCTTGGTTCCTGCTGTAGCCAGACTTCCTTCAGCCACGTCCCCCAATTCCCCTCCACAGCCCGAAATGGCACATCTGAATGGAACAGTGGGTTTCTCACCTCCGCAACAATCTGGACTTGGGCAATACCCAGTTACCTTCTCTGCCGAGACAAGATCCTACACCATGGGAACAGCGCCTTGATGGCATCGAGGGCAAGGTGATGTCATCTCCCTCTAGCTGTGCCCCCACAGCCCTCCCTGGGCTGTGCCAGCTGCAACTTAAAGGAGCCAGCCACCTGCACTGACCACCTGGGCCCCAGGCTGGGAGGAGAGCCACAGGCACACAGACCAGCACTGAGAGCAGCCCCACTGTGACTGGTCCCACTCACAAAGCCCTGTTTCTTTCCTGCCCAGCGCAAAGCAGGAAGGAGGTCTCACACCATGCTACAACAGGGCAGGGTCTCCATCTCTCTTGGGACTCACAAGTGGGGAGGTGAGAGATGCTCAGTCTTGGACCAATCGATCCCAGTTCATACAACAGGGAAAATGGGCTAAGAAAGGAGCTCAGATACCCACAGAAGAAGCAGCCCTTATTCTACCACTACCACATCTCAAGGAAATTCAGACCTCCAGAGAGGCATGCAAAGGTCCACAGACAGTCAAGGAAAAAATATCACCTCCCAAGAGAAAGTGGGATGTGAAGTGACTCACGCACATAGAGCTGAGCACACTCTCATAGAGAGCATCCTACTCCTCTTGCCCACCACCTGTGCTTGCCCTCAGTGGTGCAGATCTGATTTAGTGATTCTCAGCTCCTCTTCTGACCTGAGCACTAAGCACCTGCTCCACCTCCTGCAAGGCCTGTTCTTACCTCCCCAGGGGGAAGGACAGAGACTAGTGTCACTCCCAATGACAGCAGGCAGATGGGAAGCAGGCACCTCTGGAGGAAAAGGGATCTTCCTTTGATGCTGGCTGCTGTCATAAGGGAGGTCTCTATCCTCCAGTCTCTCTCTCCTGAGCAGTCCACTTATTGATTATCAGAACCCGCTTTTGCCCTATTCCAATCACAGTCAAACACAAAAATGGTTCTTGGGGTATTCACCATCAGTTCAACGTCACTCAGAACCTGTGACACTGGCCAGCCCAGCTGAGTGCCTCTAATCACCAAGCCTGGCCCCAAAAGCACCATGCAACTGCCCTTCCTGCTCCTTCAAGAACCTCTTCTATTAAAGAGTGGTTATTGAAAGACATTTCAGCTCCAGCAGTAACATCATCACTCTCCTCTGTGGCACCTGGAAGGTTTTACACTTTTTCAGGGCCAGTCTTCTTGCAAGAGAGACACTCCGAAATAAACAGGAAACAGGTGGTGCCTGGTGGTCTGCTTGGCCCAAGGGGGAGGGGTCTCTGACAGCCCAGGAGGTTTATGCCATGTGCAAGCCAGGAATGGAGAGGATGGCTCTGGAGCACTTGCCACTGAGCAGAGAGGATCTGGAAAGGGGAAAAAGGTAGAATTTGTTTTAAAGAAACACCAAGGCAAAAATATGGACTACACCAGGGTGTTCGAGAGACTAAAGTCTGTGGCTGAGACTAGGAACCAGTGTGGGGTGCAGGCAGGCTTCCCCCTCCCACACAAGATCCATCCTTTGATAACCAGGTATGGAATCCCCTAAACTCTCGGCATGGTGACAGCTCCTGAGGACAGTGGAAAAAACTGATGAGCGCAACCACCTCATCACCCAAAGAATGGGTGACAACTTATTTTGTGAACTGTTTTGAGGCTTTGTTTTGTTGCACCTACACACACCGGTTGCGTGGCACTGCACCCCCTCCTTCAAAATGTCACAGTCTTCAACTCCTAACAATAACCACGGAGGGGGAAAACAGTGTGTGCTGGTCAGGGTAACTCCTGTGCAGAGGGGACTGCACTGGTCTGGCCTTTCTCCTCAACTCAGGTTGCACCCACCTTGTCCTAAGTTTCCTCCTGGTGGTATCTCCTTTAGTAGACAGTGGGCAAATATTAATTTTTACCTCTGTGGTTTCCAGGTGACTCTCTCAGGGAAAGTTTACTGGAGCTTTAATCTTCCTGAAATGGCAGCAAGACTGAATAACCACTTCCTCTTAGCACAGCTGAGGAACTTGAAATGCAGAGTTGTTGCAAAAAGGTGTGAGGACACTCTCCCTCTTGCCTCTGCCATACTCTCCTGCGTGCACAAATGTCACTTGTTACACACACTGGGCAGTAACAAGGTTGGGAAACACTTGAGCAATAAAAGCCACTCTGACAGCCTGGAAAGACAGGAACCAGTTGTACCTTTTACGCTTCCCTGCAGTCAGCTTGTGCCTTTGCAACCCCAGCAGCTGCAAACAACCTCGATCAGGCAGTCACCAAAATCTATACTTAGACCACTTTCATAGCCTGGGCAACAGAGAGACTTTGAGCTAAGCCCCAAAAGGATGCCTGCACTATATGTACTTGCAAGTATTTCTGTTTTACTGCAATAATGCAAAAACAAACAGCAAGAACAGATAATAACTTGCAACAGGTGTTCACAAAACTGATCTCTTAGGTTGCTTCTCTAACCAGAGGGACGCAATGTTCCCAGCATCCACAGAAAAGGACCCCAATGCCTATAATAAGAAGCTGGGCTTGTGTAACTCTTCAGCAGTTCTTCTGAACTTTTGAGTAGCCTTCAACAAGCAGGGTTCATATTGTTATAAGGCTTAATATTAAAATGGCTCATGTTTGACTGACTGAATTTCAAAGTTCCAGTCTCCTCTATGCAGCTTTCTACTGAAGGAAGGCAGAGGGCTGCTGACTCGTTTAAGCTCTCCTTGTCACTTGTTAAGTGAGAACACAGGGGCAACCCTGAAGTGTTTCTAGAGATGGTGCTAACACAAACCAGAACAAGTTTTGTGCAAAGAGTGCAACTGTTTTGACATCATTCCAATGAGACAACCCTGTGATGTCATGGAAAAGGCCCTGAGCTGGGTACACTAAAAATCTCAGCCTAAGATCACCTGTACAAACAATTTGTATTGTCACAGGCTACAGACTCCACTGAGGCTCTCCCTTCCATAGTTTTCCATATTATTGAACTGTTATCCTCCCCTGGTTCCGTGCCTGAGTTCTCTTAGCCAGTTTTTGCCAGGACCAGCAAGTTCCCTCCACTGGCATTTTTTGGCGGCCACAGATTTGATGTGCCCTGGCTGAAGAGGCTACTCTGGGGCTTGATGCACTGCTGTAGTTTAAGGCTGTGCCCACATTCAGAGATAACATACTTAATTAATTACAATGATCATGCAACTTCTTAAGTGCACTATATAAATAACAAAACACAAACCCTCACTACCTTTGAAAACTTTATTGACTAAAAATCCCAGCTATAGAACACAGAGCAAGTCTCCAGTACACCCAGCCCCATCCCATTACTTGTTGTCCACTAACAGGATGTGGTTCAAAACATGCCTTACTCAATATATATCAACACATCATTAACACCTATTTCCAAGCAGGCACGGTTTGAATACTGAAAGTTCAGCTCCAAAGAGTTTTGGGAGCACTTGTAGCGGCAACACAACGTAAAAGTCACCAAGCTGTTGAGGGCCTCAATGCACCAAACCAGTACAACCTGTAGCTACACAGTTGTTTGTATTGGTGCAATTACTCCAATTCCTGATGCAGTGGCGCATGAGTCAAGATGAGTCTGATCTACACAAGGGGCTGATGGTCAAGGCAGGTAACAAATTCAGACCCCAGGGTAGATGCTTCACGTTTGGAAAGCCAGAATCTCTTCCAAGTTAACATTTGTGGACTACAGGTTTGGAAAATACCACTTCCTGTTTGTGTGTCCTGAAGTTTGGGATTTCCACTCCAGCTCTTTGCAAGTGAGAGGTCAAAGAGGAAAAAGCATAATATAAGCACAACAAAAGGCTATAAAAGCTTATGGATTTGGAAGCCAAGACTGACCATAAAGGAAGGGAATTTTAGGAAATAAATAAACAGTAGAATAGCTTTTAAGCATCCATTAAATCAATAATGGAAAATTCTGCATGCATGCAAGAGTACTTCAGAGAAAAGGACAAGGGCATGGAGCCAGTACCTAAAGGAAACACAGAAAGAAACTTACTGGAACTTCTGAACGAAGACAACAGGTCTAGGCATGAATTATTTGCTTAAGCCAAATTTATGGCTGTCAGAGTCAATGGAAAGTTTTCAGAATCCACAGAATAGCTGAGCTTGGGAAGAGGAACGTCTGAGGATCAAGTAGTCCAACATCCCCTACTCAAAGCAGGTCAGCTAGAGCAGGTTGCCTGGGGCTGTGGTCAGTTCAGGTTTTGACCATCTCAAGGATGAAGACTCCGCAACCTACTCCTGGTTCAATCACCCTCACAGTAGAAAAGGTTTTTCTTATGTTTAAATGGAATTTTGTATTTCAACTTTTGCCCCCTTGCTGTCTTGTTTTGTCATTGGATACCACTGAGAAAAGTCTGGATCCATCTTCTATACTATCCCCACATCAGGTATTTATAGGCATTTGAAGATCCCCCTGAGTCTTCACTTCTACAGGTTGGGCAGTCCCAGCTCTCACCTCTCCTTGTTTGATGCGTACTCCAAGGCCTGAACCATCCTGGTGGTCCTTTGCTGGTCTCTCTCCAGGTCTGTCTCATACTGGGGAGATCAGAACCAGACTGATCCAGATGTGCCTCACTGGTGCTGAGCAGAGGGGAAGGATCCCCTCCCTTGACCTGGTGGCAGTGCTGTGCCCAGCAGCTGCCACCTTTAGTACAGGGCACACACCACTGGCTCATGTTCAACTTGCCTGCCAAGACCCCTGGGTTAACTTGAGCTATTTGGCACTGGTCAAGAAAGGGAGAAATGAGTCTGTTTTTTCTCCTGCCCCTTCTCTCTGACCCAAATCCTGGAAGGGATTTGACATATTTTATTTATTAACTATCACATTCAAAGTATTCAAGATCTACAAGTAAATAAATACCCCATGAAGGTACAGAGGAGACACCTAAAACCTCAGCTAAAACACCAGACAAAGACCCTTATCTCAGAATCAGTGCTGAATAATTAGAAAAATGGCACATTTAGCATGGCTTTTAAAACAAAGCACTTCTGGAAGTGTTTATAAGAAAGATGACGCAGTCCATTGTTGGCAGAGATGGAGGGTGAAGAGGAAGGAAAGAAATCTTCCACTTAATTTTGGCAGACTAAAGAAATTCCTCAATTCAAATGCACAGGTTTGTTTAGAAACCTCAGCTAACAGACTGGTAGAAAGCGAGAGAGCCTTGAAAACCTGGGAGGTCTAATCCATTTTATAGCTAAGGTCCCCTAAATCACAGCAAGTTAAAATCCTGATAGAACAGTTTCACTGTATACACATTAGACTCTCTCCCTTGCCTGGCTGAATGTTGTTCAGAGCTATCTCTTCTTTTCTGACTTCATGGTCCATGACATCTGTATTTTTTTTGCAGCTTGTGCGGGTTTTATGGTAAGCCTGGGGTACAGCAACTGTTTCTGTTCTTTTGTCATGTCTGATTTCCTAATGGCTCAATTGGATGAGATTTCTAAACCTCTTTCTTTGTAGCTGCTCTCCCGTTTTGTGAAGACTATGAATCTCGTCAGGCCATGCACAAAACTACGGCGCGATACCACGGAAATCCCTCACACTCATTGTCAGTGCTCGGAGCATTCCCTCCTCTGTCTTACAACACTGATGCTGCTCCAGTGCTCACAAAGGAGAGGCAACAGTGGCACTGACTCAAACCAAGCAATCATTTTGGATACTCTCCCATGAGTTTGTGAGTGCATCACAAATGTGACCTGCATGAGGGCAATCCTGAGATGCTGATCTACACCTACTGAAGAACTAGAGCACGACCAAGCACAAAACACAACACTAAGTTTCTAAGGCAGGACCTGAATTGCTAGTACTTAAAGTGAAGAAAAGGGCATTGACTCACTGCTGACATGACTGCATTTCTGATCTTAATATGACAGTGAATCTGCATACAATGACATCAAACTTCAGCATGTCCTTCTGAAAATCGCATGTGTCCATACAGCATTTAGGACCCTGATATTAAACTGAAAGAGGAAAACAAAAGGAAGGACTTGGACACTGACCGAGAGAAAAGGACTGAAATCTGATAGAAGTGCAGAGTTCCTGCTGTTCTCACCAAAGCCAGCTGTAACAGATCAGAAAACACAACAAGCACAAGTGATAACAAGAGACCATGAATTTAAACTAGGGATTCATGGGATACTCTAGGTTTTTCAAAGTAACTAGGCTGCTGCTAATCATTGAAAAGTTAAAAAACTTGGTTCAACTTTTTAAATTCCCAAGGAGACTCAATCTTGTTTGGGAAGTAATAGATAAAACTCCAAGAGCCCAAAAAGGACAAACATCTTAAAAACGAAAACAAACTAACTTCAATCTCCCCCCAAGGGAACAAGCAGATGATTTTTAAGTGCCTACCTGACAATAAGGAGATGATTTATTCTTGACAAATTCAAGTTGGCTGCTACTCATGGTTGAACTGCTGACTGTTTCCTCCTTTTTCAGTGTAACAGCCCTGGTGAACAGAAGAAAAACAGTAGATATCATGAAAGATAATGAGAGTTTCAATGCCTTTTTCAGTTAGTAAACTCTGAAAAACATTATAGGGGTGCAAAAACTGATGTGGGAGAATATACCAGCAAGGCTCCTTAAATATTGGTCCTGAACATAACAATGAGATATTTACATTACTGCTTGGGGATGGGACAGAGGAGATGTATTAAATACACAGGCAGATCCCAAATGTAAATAAGGTGCCAGTGCATAGCTGAAAGGAATCAAAATGACTTTGGCGAATAGATGGTTTGGAAAAAGCTGGCAATTCAGCAAGTACAGATACAAATATATTGTTTGAGGGCAACAAACTGCATAAATGTGTGACAAGGAATCACTAATGGGCGAATTCCTCAAAAAGGATCAGAGGCTGGATTGAGCCACAGGCTGCTGTGAATAAGCCAGACATGAAGGTGCAGAGGATAAAGAGAAGAGCTGTCAGCTGGATGTGAACAAATCCCTCTTCTCCGCTTGGGGTTAATGAAGCGCAGCTGAAGTAGTACACTGTGTTTTGAAAATAACATCAAGAAAAACATGGGGGAAAATAATAATAATAACAAAATGGGACTAAGAGCCACAGGACTTCAACAAAATAGCATAAAATATGACAGCAGAGCAGACTGAGGGAAGTCTGGCTACATCATTGCAGGAGGCAAAGAAACCATGCAGCCTGCCTCCAATCTTTTCAATATAGCAAATTTCATTTGTTTTCCTGACTACCCTGATTAGAAAACTCCATGCAGTGTCCAGTTGGTCCCTAAAAAAACTTTACTCCGTTTTCCTGCCACTGTGCTGTGTACTCCTCTCCTTCAAGGAGCCTTTGCAGCCTGTGGAGCCTGCTGGAGCTGGCAGCCCTGCTCTGTGGGAGCATCTCCAGGCCAAGCACAGGCATTCCTAGGGATGGAGCAATCCCTCCCTCCACTGGGAGGACACATGAGGAACTGAGGAACATATGCACCAGCAGCTGCCTCCTGCCAACCTACCCTCCTCAGACAACGTGCATCATGCAGTACTTTTTCAACAAACCAAAGAGAAACAGCGCCGTGTACCCCCTGCCACAGCTGGGGGTACATGGCCTGCAAAGAATCTCCAAAATCCATGTGTATATATGTAGCAGGAGAGTGTATATTTGATTAAATTATGAACATGTGTGCATCTACATCTGGTGGTAAGACAGGAACCCTCCCTGCTGCAGGGCAATGCTCGAAGAGACAGGCTGTTCAGGGATGCCTCTTCCATTCTGCCTTGATGAGGTTTTTATACCATGCACAGAAATCCTGACAGAGGCTCAGCAGACTGTCTGGAAGGAGACCTGAAACTGACTCACCTGACCTCCAAATGGGCCCACTCTTAACCTTGACCTTCTGGTTCACATAGACTCTTTCCTTCTCTCTCTTATCTCCCCTGGTAGAATCAACAGTTCAACTGAGGTTGGATTTCAGTAAAAGTTTTTTGGTTCTGCTAAGTTAGCTTGCTTCAAAAACACCAGCTTTTCAAAACTCCCACCTCTCTCCAGTCCAGGTATTTTCAATTCTTTCAAACATCTCATCGTGCTTTCACTGATTCCTCAAATATCTTTATTTGGAAATTACTTGGTTCCAAGGAAATTACTTGGTTCTGTGAAGTGCACGTCTGGGAGCTGCATCACTTGCATGCATCCTCTAATCCAAGGACACAAAAGACAGACAAAAAATTCTGCATCCCCATTACACTAGTCAGGACCAGGGAAATTATAAAAGCCATGATTCATCCAGCTTCCTAAAACCTTCAGCTACACAGATCCAAGTTGTGCTCTCATGAAACTGCACGTTTAGAAGAAGCTGAAACCCCTTTGCCAGCTCTTCAGCTCCTCTTTGTGCCCACCTCCTCCCTTCTCCACCCTTCCAGGCTTAACCTTTTGTTCCTTTTTTTCTTGGCTCCTGCACAAGCCTTTCCACTAAGCACCACCACCTTAGGGATGACGGCTTCCCATTGTTGGACTCAGTGATTGTGTCATTTGATTGGTTTATACTTTCCTGCTCCTTGACACAGTGGTAATGGAGTCACCTCAGTGTATTTAATCTGGGCTGGGCTTTAATCAGCCCCAGTGACTAATGTAAAACAATTGGAAACTAGAAAGGAAAAAGAAAAAAAAAAGTACACTCCCTGTGTCACCCCTCTATCTGTAATAAAAAAATCCCTGATCCCAGTGAACAAAGTTCTTGGATTTTTAACGCCTGGATCCAATTTCTCAGGCTCCTTTTTCTAGACGTTGGCCTCACAGCAGCAGGCTTTAATAAGAGTCTCATAGTGCTTAAAGCTCCTACTACTGCGTTAAAACACAGCTGAGACTGCAGTGACATCCAAGAAGCCTCCACCATCAGGGACTGCTCAGCAGCTCCAGCAGAACAGTGATGGGGTTTCACCGCCCACAGTGTGGGTGAAATAGGACAGCGTGCAGCAGGATGCAGGCAGGTCTGCAGCAGCAGAATATGGGCCAGCTTTGGAGCTTCCCAGTAACACCAGCTTGTCCAGTTTGGTGTTGCTAAAGGAGTGCCAAGCATTGCTGCAAAAAAAGACAGCATAGAAAGGTACTGAATTTATGGACAAAAAGATGAGTGGAAGGGCTGATGTGGAAGAAAGGCCAAGAAAGCAATCCTGTCTTTGGCAGTGCTGGTGAGACTGCACATCTGGCTTCACCTCCTGCTTCCCTGCATCGTATCCCTGCAAGGTGGAGGTGGCTGTGGGAGCAGGGAACAGCCAGGGTGCTGCAGACAAACTGCTACAGCCACTTTTCAGCTACGGAGAGGTGCCTCTGGCTGCAGCCAGGTGCTCTGGCTTCAAAAGCAGAGGTATCACATACCTCAAACCAGGAGACATCTGCCACAGGGCTGTCTCTTCAGATAGAAAAGAACACTTGCAAGGGGTGAGAAAAGTAAATAAAAAGGGTTGGGGGTCAACATAAAAGGCAGAAAACCAAGGGGATTTTGTCTGATAACAATGAGAGGAATGCCAGGCAAAGTCTCCAAGGAGAAGAATAAAAATCAAGTGAAACAGAAGAAAACATGATGACTACTTAATGCTGGCTTTGCATCACAGCCCAAATACAATACGACTCCACACAGAGATACAGTAGAGGGGCTGGAGGGAAATAGAGTCCAGCAGAAATGGAAGTTAAACACCAGACTAAAGTCTGATGTCATCTCTGATATTATTTTGGGACAAGGGTTATAGAAAGATGATATCTTTCGTAGACAAACTAATATCTTGGATAGAAGTCCAGACTTGAGTCCAGAGAAGGGCAGTGGAGCTGATGAAGGGTCTGGAGCACAAGTCTGATGAGGAGCAGCTGAGGGTGTTCAGCCTGGAGAAAAGGAGGCTCACGGGGGCCTTATCACTGTCTTACAAGTGCCTGAAAGGAGGCTGTAGCCAGGTGGAGGTCGGCCTGTTCTCCCAGATAAACAATGAAAGGACAAGAGGACACAGCCTTAAGCTGTGCCAGGGGAGGTTTAAGTTGGACATTAGGAGGAATTTCTTCACAGAAAGGGTGATTAGACATTGGAATGGGCTGCCCACAGAGGTGGCAGAGTCACCATCCCTGGAGGTGTTTAAGTTAAGACTGGACATGGCACTCAGTGCCATGGTCCAGTTGACATGGTGGTGCTTGGTCATAGGATGGACTCGATCTCAGAGGTCTTTTCCAACCTACTTGACTCTGTGATTCTGTGAAAACAGCTATCCCTCCACTTCAGTTTGGTCTGAAATAGTATTTCATTCTTTTCCACATAATAAATGCAGCCTGTACCATCTCTCTGGGACAGCAGAATTGGCTTTACTTGTGGTAAGGCTGAAAAATCACTTAAATTTTCCTTCCAATTTTTCCAAAAAGAAAAAGAACAACTGTTTCAGAGTAAGACTAGTGCTTTGAAACATCTTAAGTTTATTTTAAAAAATTCATTAAAAGCTTCAACAATAGTACTGCAGTAATTTTCTTATATCACTTTCCAGAGCCTTCCTGAACAGCTACCTTTCTTAGCATACACGTGGACTTTCCAGTACACTTGAAAAGAGACCTGGTGTCTAAAGTTTTCATAGGATCAATTATATCAGCACATATAACTGACCTTTAAAGTTTCTTTTTGCTTCTACATTTCCCAAACCCCAAAAGTAGTTCAAACTAGTAAAGCCAATGATGAAACTCCTCAGTTGCTGCAAAACTCACAGCACTTTCCATTCCTTAAGTATAATTTTGGGGAGGCTTTTGAAATCGAATTCCATGCATGCAACACAGATTGGACTGTCAGGATCAGTTTCCTGTTTTGTTTCAGCTCCTCTTCTTATAATCGGAAGAAGAAAGTGATTTGCTTTTGTAGTACTGGGAATTATTGATATTCTGAAGAAGAGCTCGAGTGTTTTCCTTTGGAATCAGAAAAGAAACAAAAACAATTTTTTGGAAGATTTTCCTTTCTGTTTCTTAGAGTTGTGTCATTTGGGAGGGGAGAGAGAAAGAAGGAAAACAGGCATGGTACTTCGAGAGGACCAGTAACTACAACTTAAAACAATATAAACCCATCCTCTCCCTCTCTGGCTAGTCAGCCCCAGTAAAAATCACAGATCCTTAACTGATATGGATTGGCACACCACTTCAAACAGTCTGAGCTAGTGCTTATAGGCAGAGGATCTCTTGTGAGTCATTTGGGAAACATTAAGTTCTTGGCCATATCCAGGTTAGTTTTAAGCTCTCTGAACAAACCAGGGCAGGGATCAGGTGCCATGACAAAGACAAAAAGAAGCTGGGAATTAGAGAGAGAAACGGAAGACATTGTGCTAACTTATAAATCTGTATCTCATCGCCACTGTAGAGCTTAGGTTGCTTTCCAATAAATTATATAAAGACAACATACAAAATACAGAGGAAGGGAACCAAATAGAGAGATACAGAAAGGCTTTCATCTAAGGAAAGATTAAATAAGCTCAAACTTCTTAAGTAGAAGGAAGCACGAAGAAGTTAAGAAACTTCTTAAGTAGAGGGAAGAAAAAGGACTGATGGGTGAGGTTCATCAAACCAGGAGTGAGCAATGTGGTGAACGAAGGTTATTATGTGCTGCTTTTCATAATGCAGGGATTCAGTATCAAGTGAAAAGCAATCCCCAAACAAACCCAAACCAAAAGGTCATTTCATATCAGAAGGTATAATCAGACTTGGGAACTCACTGCCATGGGATATTTTGGATGGCAAAAGGATAAATGGGTTTAAAAATTATCAGATGAATTGAAGGAAGAGAGGTCTATTTGCTTTTAAGCACAAGTGTGGATGACAGCATCTGGCTCAGGAAGTCCTTAAATCACTAAGTGACGAAAGCCAACAGGGAATCCTCAGGGAAATAAAATTAGAGAAAGAACAAATAAACACTCATCAGTATATTATTCATTACTGCCCTCTGTCAGAGGGTGCTCCTAGATTCTTTATCAGTTTTCATATTCTGGCACAAACAGAAAGGAAACAAAGCATGGTACCTCTTCTTGTTCTAGGAGATTCCTACAGAAATTCCGTCTTGGCTTGGGGGTTTGTATAATTGATTTTAGTCCTGTTCACTCTAGCTCTATCTGGGAAACTGACATGAGAGATAAGAAACCAGATTAGTAGATAACGCAATTCATTTTGATGACTATAAATTATCTGCTGGTACTCATGTAACACCACTACAGCCCAGCTACCTGAAGGACATACTGAAATTACGAGGTGTCCAAAATTGTGTAATGCTCTTCTGGATCCAGAGGTATGTTTACCCAACTTATTTCTGTAAAACACACCAAAAGGCCCAATCCAGCTGAAAGGACAGACATCCCTATGGTACAAAGCAAGCAGAAATAGTTGGTTTCCAGCCATTCATCCACTTTTCCTCCTTCCTTTAAAATCCCTCAAAGAATTCTAATATTTATTAGAAACAACCCAAGACCTGAAAAATGACCAGTTACATTTTCTTTATTGCAGACCACCTTCAGCTAGCCTTTTCAGCAGAAGAAACATTTTGGTTAGTGTTAGCTGTTCAGCAGAGTGGTTCCTGGCACTATCAGCACAAAGCAAGGACTCCAAAACCTCCAGTTTTGTACCACTGCTTTTAAAAGGGACTTTTTTGAGGAATTAACTGCAATAGGTTTACTCTAAACACATCCTTTGGTGAAGGTGCTTGGAAGTAGTGCCCTTTACAACAAATATACTTTGACTACAGTGTGATTATCACAGAGTGGTTTGGGTTGCAAGAGATCTTAAAGACCACACAGTTCCAAAACCCCTGCCACAGGCAGGGACACCTTCCACTAGACCACCTTGCTCAAAGCCCCATCCAGCCTTGAACACTCTCAGGGAGGGGGCATCCACCACTTCTCTGGCTAATTACATATCTTGATATCTCTATAAAACACAGAGGATCTCAAAGATATCTGTGGCACAACACATCCCTCTCCAGCCGTTTAACAGAGCTGTTACAGAGTCTCTGAACGGACTAGAGGAACCTAAACCTGAATTTTTCAGTATGTCCCACATCCTCCACCCCCAGGATTTTTTCTGTGAATGCCCACTGAATAACCTGGAGGAAGACACACATATTGTGGTTTTCCACCTCTGCAGCAAAGTGAAATTCCCTTTGGTTAACCACTTGCTAGCTGTATAACATGGCATTTGCTTCACAGTGAACCTTAACCAAAGGCACACAGACACTATAGCTGTTGGGTTGACAGAACTCCACCACTGGAGTTTTTTACTGTTGAAAATCCAGGGATTTTGCATCTATTTTTTCGAGAAAAGGAGCTGCTTCCTGCAGTTCTCTAAACATGCCCTCCCTTCACCCCACCAGTTTTACCCGGGTACTTCTGACCGTGACATGCAGGCACACGGAACGTTCACTTCCTTCTTCGGCTCACTGAAATTCCCTGATTTCATCACGAGCAGCCCGCTGTGACAGCCAGGACACGGCACAGGAAGCTGAGAAGCTGCCCTATTAACGACAGCCTGAGGACAACCAGCTGCCTGGGAAATCACAACAAACACTTTGATTTATTCAAACAAGATTTGCAAGCAGCCATGCACGTGCGTGCGCACAGAACACACTTATCATGAAACCTGGGGGGACAGACAGAAGAAGTGTTTACTGCCACAGCTACAACCTTTTCCTAGAACACTGTGTTCTCAAACTTTCCACATCACAAAAACTTGCTGGAAAGGGGAGCTCTCACCCCATCCAGCTTAACTTTTATTTGACCATGGGTTTTCAAACCATCCCAGGAATGAAAGTGCAGCACTAGAATCCCATTAGTCACTTCAATACCATAATGCCCCCGTGTTACTTAAACTGACATATATTATGTCTGTAATAAATAGGTTAAAAAATCCTTCCAGAGATTAGAAGAATCACCTCAAGTGATGTATTTCAGTATTGACCTGGAGAAAGCACCAATAACATCAGGAACTGAAATACTGAAATTAGGGCTGAGGAAACCTAAGCATTGGGGTAGGGTTTTTTTGTTTGGTTCGGGTTTTTTTGTTGTTTTGGGGGGGTGGGGGTGGGTATTGTCCCATTTAAACAACTTTAAGCACATCTACACAGCAAATCAGAAGAGCAGGAGGGAGTCTTGAGGTGTTCACCTTTAACAAGCAAACTACCATCCACAGGAACCTCATGCAGAAACACCATCTGCTTGTGTTACTACCCTGCTACCTACTGCTGAGCAGCTCTGCTCATGTCTGCTCAGAGAAATCAGGAACAAAATCTCAGCAGCATTACTGGGAACACAGAGGGCCATATAGAGCTCTTCATTCCAGGAAGATAAAGTGCACCTCTGGAAGTGCTCCAAAGAGCATCTCCAAACACACCAGGGTAATGTAACAGAGCAGGGGCAGTTTGATTCATTCAGAGAGCTAACCAAGCCTCCTCCTCTCACCACCTTCCTCTGATTATACAGGAACAGGAGAGCATTTCCCACATTTCCTGTTAAGGAATGTGGGATGTCACTCAAATCTGCTCCCAAGGTAGGATAGCTAACGTCCTAAATAAAATCCCTGCATGTTAAAGACTGTTACAAAACCATCAACTTTCATGTAACCCCAAAGGGCTGGCGTCACTCTGTATAACCAAGGGGACTCACAAGCAATGTGGAAATTCCATCCTTAAGTCACTGACTGTGACATCCTCTGGCAGTTTTCATCACTGGTACCTCACGTCAGAAAGAGAAAAAAAGTCTTTCATCTCACAGAGTGGCCTCTTTTATGGCTTGCTACTTGAACTCTTACATGTAGAGTTTTTTTTTTCTGGTTCAGTGTGCAGCCAGAGGGCCAAGAAGTTTTTTTGTCCTTTTAAGCAGATTTTTAAATTTTTCTGGGTTTTCCCCCTAGTCTCCCCATCCAGAAACTGAATTATGTACCTGCGGTCAGAGCGGCCACGTGCCAGACATCGTCTTGCAGTCGTGTGGCCAGTCTGCCCCATCACACGGCCACGTGGGTTGTGTCACCTCTCCTGAAGAGAATTCTGGTGCTGCTTGTCCACCCTCTGTGACCAGGGACTGCTTGCTGAAAAATGCAGGACCACGTGCAGCAGACGTACAAACCACGAATGGGCTTCAGATCATCTCTCTGAGATCATATTCAGACCATCTTTCTGAGCCCCAGAGACAGAGGTGTGAAGGCTTTAGAGATGCAGGGCAGTGCTGAAACATGAACAAATGACAGACCACGGCTGCAACATTCACTACATCAAATCACTCTTCTCCCACACAAATCTCTTCTTTCTTCTGCCTCAGGATTCTCATACTTTCAAACGGCTTCCTTTTTCACTCTGGCATGAGCCACTAGTCCAAGACAGAAACATACATGGTAACAACCATCAGCTCTGCAAAAAGTCAAGGGGAAGGATGAGGGAGAAAAAAATAGGAAAGAATGTGTTTTCTCTCCTTCCATGCCATCACAGTTCTTAAGCTTCTTTGCTCCACAAGTGTTAAATCCAATTGTTTTGGTCCTTTTCCTTACCAGCAGAAGACAGAATAAGAATTTGGAGCTTGTGGGAGACACTGATAACTCTGGTGGAGATCCCAGAGCAAATATGACAGAGAGGTGAGCTCCCACCTGCTGCCATGGTGACACAAGAGAGAAGGGAGGTTGCAGTCACTGTGTGTAGAGAACACCAATCTCCAAATGTGCTCCAGCCCTGAAAGAGTGAGGGCTGAAAGGCGTTCCTCCAGGTCAGCAAGGTCTGTCCATGGGCTCACAGCTTATCACTGCTCATTACTGCCCTGGGAAGGCAAATCAAACCACCCCTCCACCAGAGATCCTGCCTGTAACAAGCAGCAGCAGGAAAGGCAGCCCTGCAACACCCACACAGCTCCCTTCCCATCTCCTGGAATGAGAGGAAAAAAAAGTCATGGTTCCAAGAAGGTATGGAGAAACAACAGAATAGACACTGGAGGAGAGGAGATAAACCCCTCCACGGAAATGTAATTTATTTAGCATATTGGAAAAAAAATGCAGTGTCATAGTGATCAGGCTTTAAGAGATTACAGAAAAGATATTATTTATTATAGGAAATAAATACTAATTTTAAAAAGGGTAGAAAAAGTAATTTCTTACGTGGTCAACACAAGAAGTAGAAGTTGGCCTTCCACTAACTTGCTACAGATCTTGAAAATAAAGCAGAGTGTGTCATCAATTCAGAAAATGAACTGTGAAAGTTGGATAAATCAGGAAAGTTGGAAAATTCAGATAAAGTTGAAAATTCTGAGAAAACCAAACTAATCAAATGTGACAGCACAGGAAGAGAGACTTTCAGTGTATAAGCTGGAGTGTCACACAACACCAGTTCCTTAAAACCTCTTTGTTTTATCAGAGAAAGTTATGTTACTGTTCCATCAGGATGTTGTAATTTCTGTGCAAATATTCCTGAATGCAAGGGAGGGGGAAATTAAGGATGCTTGTTAACTTCTGAACAAGTCAGGGTAGACATTTTTTACATAATCCCTAGTTCCAGTTCTAACTTGGTGCTAACTTACTATGGTACCTCTTTTGGGTTTTGTTCAAATGACTCCTTATACTATGAGCTAATGAGTGACTGCCATCCTTTAATAGTCTGAAGAGTGAATTCAGCACAACTTGTGTTTGCTATGGGACAGGGAAAAAATAAATTTTGTTTCTCCTGGTCCCATGGAGAGTTACCATTAACATCAGTGATCCATGTCTTTTTGTTAAAAAGTAGTATTTAAAATGAAATAATTCCATCAAATATGAAACTCACCATTACTGAGAAGGATATTTTCAGCGATCTTTTGTTTGTGCTCAGTACATTACCAGCCAATATAACAGCATTACCTAAAATCAGAAGAAGCATGTTAAAAGGATGCCTGACAGGTAGCATTACCTTTCAGCAGAAAAAACCCCACCCAACCATAAAGGCTTGTGGAGGACAAAGATGAATAGAGAACATAACTATGGATACCTGGCACACTCCCAAAGCTGGGCATCTCTAGTGTAAGTGGAAGGAATCCCCAGTTCTGCACTGATGTTAGATGAGTTGACATCCTAATAAAAATAAAAAGCCACCAGGCATGGGAAAGAAAAGGATGATGACATTAGACGACAAATGGCAACTTCAAAAAGGTTCCAGATGGCAGCTGAATTTTTGTCCACCATAATCAAACCCCAGCATGATCGACACGTGACTGCTTCAGCACACACACAACCTGAACAAGAACTCCTGCCCTTTTGGAGTTCACTCCAACGAAGGTAGAAGCAAGAACTCTTCTCTCCTCACACCAGAAAAAACACCCACCTCAACACTCTAAGAGGAATTGATATGAGCTTAAAAAGCACTGGCCCTTTTGAGACAGAGACAGTGGAACATCTTGGGATTTCCTACCCAGTGTGTGCATTCCCACTGCAAAGCACTGAAATTCTTAAGGCTGTGAAACTGTGCCACCTATGTGATCTTTGAGATGGCTTTAGGGAGGGGGGTGTGTGATAATTCTGCTGCTGTGGTTTGGTTAAAGATGGTTTCCTGTGAGGCTGAGCCTTCAGCATACAAATTTCAGAAGAGAGGAGAAGAAAAAGAAAACCAAAAAAACCCAAAAAACTGACGAGCAAGCAAGACGCAAGCTTGGACTCTCCAGGAAACCACAAAATAACCCCTCTGAAGACTGCATGAAGTGCTATTTCTGTGCCTTTATCATCTTTTGAGGAGACGGGAATGAAGGAGGAACAGCTAGAAAGGAGAGCTGAGCATAAAACCAGAGCTGAACACATGCTGAGCATAGGCACAAAGGAAAGAACAACTGGGGACTGCCAAACCCTATGGAAGCCAATGGGAACTTCAGCAGCAGCTTCATGGAGCTGGGGCCACATACAAGGATGAAATCCTTTGTTCCTTCCAGACAGGAACAAAGACAGACACTGACTGTCAGCATTGGAGCCATGTATGGGAATGTCCCTGTTGAGATGAGCAAGCTACGCATGAACGGAGTGCTGGAATTACCAAGGTGGTTTGAGTGACTGCAGGGTTAGGCCACCACAACCAGACTGTGGTTGAGGGATGCTGTTATTTTAAGCAGGTCTTCTGCACAGCAGGGAAGACAAATGAGGTGTGGGATACGATTTGTGCATTAACTGCACGAGCCATCATCACAAGGGTTTGGAAGCCAAATGGTCAAGAGCAGAGACTGGCCTCAACCCTGCCTGTAGCAGAGATGTTCTGTACCTGCTCCAGCTTGAAAGCTGTCACTGAGAGACACATACCTTGAAAATGTAACATGGGAGTATGGCTCATCTGCTTCATTTGGTTTTAACACTTAAAACTGGGCAACATTTCAAAAAGAGATCAGCTAGAAGAGGGAAAGCATATCAGACTAATGGCTTTTAAATGACAATGAATTGACCTTTGCCTCTGCCGTGCCTCATAGTTCAAATTCATTTTCTAGCAGTGAAAAAACACAGAATGCTGCATTCATTCCAGCTTTAAATTACACCTGCACTTTCGGAAGCCACAGGCAGCTAACAATCTTCAAATTATGGTTGTTTTACTAAGCATTGGAGCAGAATCCAACCTTAAAAATTGAGAGGTAACAATTGGTTTCAAGACCATCTGACCAAGGCAAAACAGTGCCTTGCTGGAAATTATGAGAAAGCTTTCCCCCATAATTTTCAAAATATTAAACAAGAAAAGCTCATCTAAATAATGAAGACAAAATATTAAGTCAGAAAATCCTCTGTAGCAGATGACAGATCTATGCGGTAAGAAATGAAGCATAGAGCATTTTTCAGCATAACTAACACATTTCTTAAAGATCTATTTTGAACACAATACTCTTTCAGTTAAGTGACTGCAGTTCCAAATAGATTCACATTTTGCATTTGAATTGCATGAAGTTTTGTTTTAAACTTATATTCACAACTGTATTAATGGTAGCAAGGTAACCTCTGCTTTTTAAAAAATCTTTTTGTTCCAAGTGAAACAATAAAGCTATAGGGGAGAGAAGGAAAAGTACCTTTTCTTCTCCTAACAGGAAAACCCTCCTTAGGAATAATGATTAGCCCATATTAAGGCAGACGCGGCTAACTTGATATATGAGCAACCCCTGTGTTTCACTATTGCTACAAAATTATTTAGTCTGTGTTCAAATGGGTCTCTGGTTTGAACACTAAGAGGAATCCATTGATAAGATAGGGACGCTCCACGCTCTGACACTGACTGATGACTGCTTTCAGCGAGTCATTTAACTCTATTTACCCTCCTGTTGACCTTACAAACGTCATGAATGCCCTCAGCATCAATGTGAACATGAAAAGTGCAATCTAAGAACAAAACAATCTTATCGGACCACTTCTTTCTTGTTTACTAGCATGAATTACACTGAAAGTTTATTAGAGTTCCAAGCACAAGCACACTCCAAGTTAAGAAATGACTCTTCAGCAAAGCATCAGTTCAGCTCTTTCACATCCATGCTATAGCTGCACTTTTGTAACTATATCCAAACCAGGAGATTCTTGCTTCACTGGAGGTCTAAGTGGACTTAGCTGGGGCAAGACTGCTGCAGTGAAGGAGACATTGGACACCAGACATTCTCCACATGGAGGCATGCCACAGAGAAATAAGAAATCCTAGGAAAAATCCTTCCTCCTTCGCTGGTACACCCTATCTTTCATCTCCTGAAATACAGGAGCTCTGTATTTGCCTCAGCTGAGGAAGAGCTGAACCACAGCTGAAGCACAGGCATATTGTGTCTGCAGCAGGGAAGCCATATAGTTTTGGGCTGCCTCTTTATTCCTTTGGCCTCCCACTGTGGCTCAGGTCTACTTCTACATGGCACAGATATGCTCTGTGGGCAGCTGTGTTTCCTTGGCCCCCGATGAGGGGTCATGAGAGACAGGACAAAGCGGCAGCACCCTGAGGAGCAAGGCTCTAGCTCTGTGCTCCTCTGCAGAGACCAGCGTGCCAGGTGGAATCACAGATACACAGCAGAGGCACCCCATGTACCACGCAGGAGTGGAGGTACAAGCTATGAGATACACAGCTGATGCTCTGGGGAATCAGAGAATGCAGTGTAGCTCAGAGGGTGAAGCTGGCTTGGCAGTGGAGGGGGATAAAGCTTAACTTAGCAGTGGGTGTGGAAGGGTAAGTGTGCACAAGAATGAACGGAGCCAAAGCCTGCTTTGATAGACTTTGGTATTTAAAGTTACTTTGGACCGAATACCCTGTTACCGCAATATTGTCACCATTATTGTACACTGTGACTTCTCAGATCATGTTTTAAGGAGCCAGAAGTTTAATAAAATAGATGAAAAACATTACTCAAAGAAGAGGAAAGGAAACAATGGTTTGCGTGTAAAGCCTCAGTGCCTGTATAAAACATGGGACAAACAGATAAGGACAGTGCATTCATTACACCATATATCAGAAAACGAGCCCAAAACACTACTCTGGTAATTTTTAACAAAAGAAACAAGAAAAAAAAAAAAGTAACTATGATTACATCAAAACATACATGCCCTTAGATAAGTGGTAAGATGAGGAAATTACAGTAAGATATTCTTGTCCTGTCTAAGCATGTGAAAAGCTCTACTCCTTCTTGAAAGGGATTCCACTAATAACAGGTTGTGTCCATCTTCACGTCTGCCTAGTGACAGGCTGCACACAATAACACGACACAGCGTGGCACTCCATCCCAAGCTTTTACTGCTGCCACCAGACTCTGATCCATTTTATTGCAATGTTTTCACCACAATCAACCCTTGCAAGACACACTCTCTGCTGGATATAGGCCGGTACAGTAAAGGAGAGAATAAAGCTGAGCAATCTGCTCACAGCAGCTGTATAGCCCAGGGACACAGCACAGCTCAAAGAGTTTCTCAAACTGCGTACAGTAAAATCCCCTCAAGGAGAAGTTACTAAGACACCTCAGCCAACGAGCACATCGTAACTTCCACAGCTATGGAGAAGTGCTCAGGGGAAGTGCACACTGAGCTCCTAGCAATTGTTCTAGGATAGTTCCTCTTCAGATAGTCGGTTTTGGAGCTATCATAGCCTGGGTGGAATTCACCTGAAGAACCCTGGACATGAAAAAAAAAATTCTAATCATCAATAGCTGCACACATCTGAGTAGAGATGAGGATGTGGGAGCAGGGAACTGCAATCTTCCAGCTTCTGAGAAGAGGAGGAGGAAGTACAGGCCCAATGCCAGCTGATTCTGCTCCCTTACATTGGAGAGAGGAAGAAAGAGGTTTCTTCCATTCTTCCTCACTGGGGACTAAATCTCAAATCCACTGTGGGACATTCAGAGTCCACCGTATGGAAAAACACTGAAGAAAAGCAAAATCTGCATGAAGAAGGCTGAACAGAAGTTATCACAGAGACAGAACAGGTGTGTTTGTGCAAGTGCATTTAAGTAAGTGAAAGAACATACTGAAGTAAATCATCTGGAATTTAAAATATTTGAAAACTGTCAAAAAGACTGACCAACCCCTAAGAGGTAGACCAGCATCATTCTACAGGTACACAAATCTATGTCACAAAAGTTGAGTATGAAAGAGCTGGATTAGAAATGTCTCTATCTCCTACTGTGTGCTCACTCACTCGTGCCAGAAAGGGGTTATGAAAGGTTTTTTCACAGGATTAACAGTACCCAGGAATTACATTCCTGACATTTCCTACACAAGTGGAGCAGCTTCTTTGCTTCACAAAAAGATTAATATCATGACACCAGAACCCGTTCCACAGAAAAGGAAAACTAAGGAAAAAATAGTAGCCAGTGTCCCTACTCTCTTCCCCAGACTCTCCCTCTCCCACCCTCCAGGGCATATCACACGGGCCATCTCTGACATGCCTGTACACAAAAAAATGCTGCAAAAAGGAAGAAATTGGAAATCCATGTGCAGGTACAAAGATGTGATATTTTTAGGAGTTGAGATTTAGTGGGATAGTTTATATGATTGGACTGCTGAGATGGATGGATGGATGGACGGACAGACAGATGGGCCTCCAGGAAGGTAAAAACAGAAAACTGAGACCTTGGGGGCATGTTCTTTGCAAAGATGTGACCTTAATGTGCAGAGCCTTGCAAAGCAATAGGTGTCAGTCTGATCAAAAGCTTAAGGGTCAGAATGAGAGAGGAGACCAGCAAGCATAACAGCATGATCAGAGTTGGCTACAGGCCACCAAAACCAGGAGAAAGTTGATGAAATCAGCTGTCAGCAGCTGGGAGGAGAAGCCTTTTGACTGCAGGTCCTGTTTCTCTGAGAGACAAGATAAGTGGACAAAACCTCAAGGTGTGCCAGGGAGGCTCAGGTTGGGCATCAGGAACAGTTTCTTCACTGGAAGGGTGGTTAAGCATTGGAACAGGCTGCCCAAGGAGGTGGTGGAGTCACCATCTGTGAAAGTGTTCATGAAATAACTGGATGCACTGAGTGCACTGAGTGCTTTGGCTTAGTTGATGGTGGTGTTCAGTCAGATGTTGAACTCTATTATCCTGGAGGTCTTTTCCAACCATAATGATTCTGTGATTCTCTCTAAGGGGTTTCACCATGCCAATATCTGCCTGGGAGGGCAACAAGGAAGGGTGTAAGTAATCCCAGAGAGCTATCCTGAAGGGCACCTTTTTTCATAAAAGTTATAGACAAGTTGATTAGGAGAGGCACCCCCTGCTACTCATTAATGAAGATGAACTAGTTGAAGCTGTAGAAGTTGATCACAGCCTTGGCTGCAGCAGTCCTGAGGGTGATTTAAAGATCCTGAAAGAAGCGAGGTAAGTGGGTAGCAGAATAGCAATCTTGCACTTCAAAACAGCAGATCTACACTTGTGCAGGGAACTGGCAGGCAGGATCCCACTGGAGCTAGGGCAATGGGACCGAGGAGGCCAGCTGATCTCCAAGAACAACCATTAAAGCAGAACAGACCGTTCTGATGTGCAGGAAGTCAAGCAAACGTGGCAGGGGGCCAGCTCCGCCCAAGGGGGAATTCCTGACTGAGCTCAAACACTAATAGGAAGCATACAGGAGGTAGAAGTGGGGACAGGCTACTTAGAAGGAGTATGAAGACAATGCCTGAGCACATAGGAAGGCAGGAAAATAAAAGCTATTTGGAGTGAAACATGGAAGGTGTGCAGAAAGTATTTCAGCAGCAAGGAAAACACTGATCCATGGGAAAAGAACACAAAAACCCCACCAAGGTATGAAAAAATCTACTTGGCTGGGAAAGTGTGCTCTTAGATTTCCCTGAAGGTAGGGGCAGAATCTACACAAGTGCAGCATGACCTGAAGTAGAGAAAAAGTGGATTAGGAGCCACTTCAGCAAAGGAAGCACCACAAAAGGTAGCAAGAGGCTGGACTAGATAATGTGCAGAGGTCCCTTCTAACCTGAATTAGTCGTGATTAAAATTCCCAGGAATCACTATTAACTCTTTTGCTATCCAAAGGAAAAACAAGGTAGAAGCGTCATCTCAGTCTATCATCTTAACCACAACTATGCCAAAGCTAAAAAGCTGCTGTATTTCAAGACAGAAGACATAGCAATGTGTAGCCCAAATGGTGATTTTAATTTCACTAACAGTTCTTATCCATATACAGTACTCTGTCAGATGCTGACATCTCTAGAGTTATGTTTTCAGCCACCAGTATCTCAGGTGAGAACAAGATGGGGCCAAACATAGTGCCGCCCTCTAAACCAGATCAGAGAAGCTGATAACATCATTGCTTCCCCCACTACCGAGGAGCTGACATCAGAGATTTGGTGGCTGAAATTTAATCCTATTATACTCTAATATTAAAAAGTCCCCAAGTGCTTAGAGCACTTCAAAACAGCCATTAGAACAAAATAGAGCGGGGAAAAGCCCCTACAGGGGCACCTTGCAGTGGAGCACAGTAACAGCCAATTTGAAGGAAAAACACAGACAGGTGTATTAGCTCTGTGAAGAGAAAAACCCAGACAAATATAATGAGAATAAGTAAAACATCAGCATATTACCAGGTCTCTGTAAAGGTCCCTTCACTGAATTAATTAGCCAGACAAGTTCTTTTACATGTTCCAAATTCATGGCTGCCTTGCAAACACAGAAAGCCACCATTTTAATTATGATTTTTAAAATAAGCAAGGTCAAGCACTACGGCAAGACTGCTGCAACAATCAAATACCAACTACACACTTACTCCCAGAGCTACAGCAGGAGGGAGCTGAGTAGTAACAGTCTGTGCCTTCGGACAATAAAGCTTTTGAAGTTCAAGCCTTTTTCAGACCCTTCTTAGAAGCTGAAGCATTCTCAGCTGAGTACATGCACTCAGAGATGTTCACTTTAATGAACTGAAAGTGTCAACTTCCCATTGGTGCGTCAGATGGACTTTTTCTCAAGCAGTGGAAACAATTGTCTAGGCAGCATTTGTGTGGGGCCGCAGACACCACCGAGCTGCTAAAGTACCTTTTATAATAAATTTGAAACTATGAGGAGAGACCATTCATTCTTTACCTCTCAATCAGGAAGTCCACTCATTCAAGCAATCACTGGCTCCTGTAGCAAAATACATAACATTCACACCATCTCCACTACTCCTCCTCCAGACATTAACTCACAAAAAGTCACTCAGAGGCTTCCTTGAGCCCACCTGGAAAACCAGCAGGGGCTTTTTGCAGATGTAGTTTATGGTACTGTAAGGTCAACAGCTAATTTCAGTTAGGGAAAGCCCATTGCCATTTATTTATTATTTCCTTAATGTAACTTACAGAGAGTGAGTAGGTTATAAAGGGAAGAGCCTGACAACTATGGTGCAGCCAAAATGAAACAAGGCTCCGCATCAACAAACCAGCCTGAGACAGTATTAACAAACGTATCACATCACATGCCAGGTTAATACAATATTCCACCACAAACAAACACTACTGCTGCAATGCCTACACCATTACTGTCACATAGTGGAAAGTCTGCCACTAGAACATGATCTCTAGGCTGATGTAAGCCAGGTGCTTCATGATGGCAATGCTGTTTTGTTTCACTTTCCAACTCTTGAAATGCATGGGTTAATCCCCACTCCTTCCCCAGAACTTGCTTAGAAGCCATAAATAAGCTTTCTGTCCCTATTGGTAAAAAAAGAGATATGAAATATGAGTCTAAAGGCTAGAAAGTAAATGAACAATAATAACAAATAGAAGGCAAATTTATTACAACCAATAAATCAATGAACAGACTGCCCAGAGATGTTACACACTCTGTCCTAAAAGGTTTTCAAGGCAAAACCAGATAAAGACCAGAGTAACTTGATGCCATCTCAAAGCTGATACTGCTTAGAGCAGGAGGTTGGACTGGAGAATTTCCCACGTTCCTTTTGCCCTGAATTACTGTTTTGTATTCCTGCTACACAGGCTTTCCTTTCTGGGTTTAGCCTCTTTAGCCTCAGTCTGCTAAAGAGACTGAATTTCTTCAAGTCTGGCAACACAGACATGTTCACATGCAGCCTTCAGAACTAAAACTCCTCTTGCAGGCTTTCCAGCCTTAAAGTATTCAAGTGAGAAAGTTATTAACCCTCCAGCCCAGTACAATCAAACCATCAACTCCATGATCACCTACTGCCAGGTAGTGTAGCAGCTTTGAGAGCACAAGAGCAAGCTGGGCAACAGCCCTTGAAAAATACAGGGAGAGTGCTAGAGAATATCTAGAAGGATGGTCAGGCTGTAACATATGTGCTAGACTTCACCACCCTGCCAGATTTCAGGGCTCACCAGAAACCACAATCCCCAGGAAGTTTGCAGCCCACACTTCACATCTGTTGCTGGGCTGATGTACCAGCACAGCAAGCAGGGTGCCAGCGGGTGGCATCTTGCAACTGGCGTGGTCTCAGCCTGTCTCCTGGAAGTGTCAAACTAGACTGAGTTATACAGAATCAAAATTTGAAAGAGCAGCCAAAAACCTCTGCAAAATGCCTGTTTCCTGATTACTGGTGGCTAGCCCTCCACTGGGTACAGACCTTTCCTGACTGCCACCTCGTGTCTTCTGAAAGCACTGCCAGTGGGAGCAGGATGTTGCACCAGGACATTTTCTCTAGAGCTATCAGTCTTTACTCTGATAAACATTAATTTTCTTAATCAACACAGGGAGTAGTGCAACTGAAATTTAAGCCAAACTTGTAAAACGAGTCTTTGATATGTTTTTTTTCATCAGTTCCTGTTTAGCAGCATGCCAGGCTAATTGCCTTAATGAGTTGGAACTCTCTTTGAGGACTCATTGGTTGTCACATCTATTTTGACAAGAATAGTATCAAACTACATCTGCACCTTTATTGTTATGTGAATATTCACCACCTTTTTTTCTTTTTCCTGGAGAGTGCAGCTAAATTCTGCTCAAAAACCTCATCTGTCCTTCGAGGTATGTCCACTGAAACACCATACATGGCATACCAGGGACAAAGAACTGGAAATTACTTAAAATTTGGATAATGTTTAAGATATTCCTGATGCTGATCCCTAAACATCTAGTGCCGGCAATGGAAAACAGCAGTGGAAGATTACAGTGAACATAAAACAGGAAGTTCATTTGGACATAAAGCACAAACTTCTGTACTGGCCACACCACTCTCACTTATAGGCAGAGCATTTCCTTTCCTGGGTGGCTTCTCCAACAAAGGACTGCCAGAATGCCACCATAAAAGGGAGCAGGGGTGTTTCACTGACTCATCCTAGAGCAAAAGCAGGCCATAACTTCCACACTCCACAAGAACAAGAACCACACAAATTATTTTTGTTTCCAACCAGTGAAATTCAGATGTAGTATGTTTTGAAAGCTGGGCTTTCAATGTAACCAAGTTTCTGCCTTGGTTACACAGAAAAAGGCAAACCAAAATGCACCTAGGTGAACATTACCCTGAAAAGGCACTTTAACCTTTCAGGTTAAACTTTGGGTCTCACCATCACTAAAAATAGTTACCCCTTTTACAATCCTGGCAAAGTCCACTTTAGCTGAAACACAGCAACTGGTATGACTGATAATCTTCTGCATAGATAATGGCAACTCTTAAGTGATACACAAGTAGCACACATTCCTTACAAAAATCTAGCATCTGATATCCTATCTTGTTGGTTATGGGGAAGATTATTTTCTCACCTGAAGACCAAGACATGGGAAAGCTGGTTATATTTTCTTCCAGACAATGTCAAATTTCATAGTGATTTCTCATTAAACAGCTTTAAGAGGCAACTGCTCATTCTATCAGAAGTTATCCCACCAGAGTAAGATGCTTAAACATACATGGCCAAGCTCTCCACATATACCTGTTGTCCTTCCTCTGTGTTTGCACAGCAGATTTCAGCTCCCTCTACACTCCTCAGCAGGAAATGGCAAGTAGTAGCTGAATTAGCTGAACTCATTCTTAGCTGATCATTGGAAATTAGCTCACTCCCATGCAAATAAGTACATCTGCTCTGAGACAAGGATCCTCACTCAATGCAAAACTTGCTGTTGCTAATGAAAGTTCTCAGTTTCTTTCTATTAGCAAAAGTAAAGTGAACCAAGTAAGTCATGTGCTTTCCTGGAAATTCATTTCTAGTGGGTAGAAACCATTGCAATTCTACACAGTCCACAATCACTGCTGCAGATCACATTTATACCATAGCTGAACTACCTGAGGTCTTTCACATTTAGAGTTTCTTAAGCATTAAACATGTAAGCCAGATGATTCACTTCCTCATACTCTCCATGGTGATACTGCACCAGGTAGCCAGTCCATGCAATATGGACCTCAAAATGCAACTTACACCATTAAATAGCATTTAATGTTCCCATCACCTCACTCATTAAATGTTTCTGCTAAACTTCTACATGGCACCTTTCAGATTAAAATTCCCCCCATAGGCCTGTTTCATGATCTAAAGATCAAACACCCTTCAGAGGTATAAAAGAAGTATTTAGTAACAACTGCCATATTTTAGAAGCTCAAAAGTGATAATCAGTTTTAGGGTCACTTCGCAGTTCCTACTCCCACCAAGAAATGTGGTCATGTATGACAGAAACCTGTCGCCAGATTAACCCGATATGGTAAAACAGAAGACTGCTTTACTTAAGCCTGGAGCAAGAGGCAAGATCAATCCATAGAAAACCGAGCACTAGGGGTTTGAATTGCAATCTGGCCACAGCATGTGAGGTACACGCTTCTTGATTTATGAGAATTTACGAAAAGAGACTACTACTGACCAGGAAATCCACAGCTCCCATCTGTCCCAGTGACTGCCTCCTCCAGCAGAGGACATGCTGTTACTGTAGCAGGAATGAATGAGATAAGACAGAAACACCAGACTCCTCCTCCTTCTCTCATCCAAGGCTGTTTAGAGAACAACGAGGAGTTTTACTCTGCTCTGACCCCATGGAGGTTACTCACAAAATATGGTCTGACTACAGCACAGGGTACTCCATCTCTTTTCAGTGATGAAAAGTTTACACATGGGAAGAAATGCTACAGCACGATGCTGGCACTTCAAGCATGCATCAAATAACACTTCAACTGAACAAACAAAGCCCCATACTATTAACTCTGAAGTTCTGCTGTCAAAAAGCCTGAGGAGAACATTACTGCTTACACAACCCAATCACTCCTCAAGTATTTCCAGGGAATCTTAGCCACCAGGTCTGTAGGAGCAAGAAGGATCAATGTGATGATCTGGGAGGTGGTGAGAATAAAGGGATGAGGAAGAGAACATATAGTGCAAAAATCACAAAGCAAGAGTGTAATGCTTCACACTGCTTCTTCTCTCTTCTATCCAGTGACAGTTCTTTCCTAAATCCTCATGACGTAAGACAGGCTTGTAATTCAGCCATGGACTTAGGTCTTGGAATGTCAGTGTTCAGGTTCCAGCTCTGTTTCAGAGGTGCACTGAGCTGAGGTAGCTCTGAGGCAAAGCTGTTTCATCTCCGTACTGATGCTTCTTCTGTAAAATGGAGTCAAGCTGTAGTTGCACCACGTCTTTCCTGCCTCACCTATTCCCACTGTACATCAATGTGGGACACCAGTGTCAGCCTGGAGACATCTTTACCACGGTGCAGATCCGCATCAATAATCCTCCTAGGAAAGACCAATTCTCAGTGCAGTGATGAGCTACTGGATTGAAAGGACCACAATAAACCAGAAATACTGTCAGCTGGTTTGGGCAAAAACCATTTAAGAAAGTAATTAAATTAGAGTCCTTCACCAAAAGTAAGTAACACATTTCCAAAGAGTCAAAGACACAAAACATTGTATAAAAATTTACAACAATCTTTTCTACGTGCTTTACAAATCAAGTTAAAACACAAAAAGGAATTGCTAAAAAGTTTATGATGAAGAAAAAATCTTATTTTTAAAGCTACTTCCAAATAGCTGTTTTTTTCCTTCTTCATTTAAACTCAGCTACCTAATTTCCGTTTTCATACAAGATACAACACCTGAAGTTGTGCAGAGCACAATACTTGCTCAGCATAGCCATGAAATGGCACATCTTAGAAAGTTCAGGCCTATGAAACACTACCACAACACAAAAAAAAACTAAAGAGGAAGTAGGTCATCTCTACGCAATGTTTAAGCCTTACGCAGTTAAAACCATGTTACCTTTAAGACCAAAACTATTTTAGATCATTACACATTAAAACAGGGCATCAATATTTACACATGTAACTGAAGTAACATGATTGTTTTTGATACTTATGCTGCATTATCTCCTGCAATCTAACACACAGAATGCATTCCAGGCTATACCCCCAAAAAATTAGGTTTTGTGGTGGTGGTTTTTGTTTTCCTCACAGTCATTTCAAAACACTATCACTTCCACAATTTCTCAACCAGCTGCACTGTTTCCTTATTGGGCGACTTTTGTTTGGGTGATTCTGTATTACAGCAACATTCAAGATTGCTTAAGTTGCCAACGGCTAAATATTATGAGGTGTCAATTGACATCAAAACCTAATCCAAAGTAGAGATGATAATCTCCCAGTCTAAATATGTAAGAGGTGTCAGGTTTACTTTTTTTTTTTAAAGAAACTGTGCAATAAACAAAGTCAGCCAGCCAGCCTGGAGACTGATCTGCAACTGCATTTGGGTTCCAACTGGTTTTAATAAATGCTTCACCCACATCATCAGACCACGTCATGCTGATACACTGCTGGTATGAGAAAAGGGACGTGGCAGCAGGTCATGCCAGACCTTCTCTCTCCCTACAACGCATCATTTAAAGGATTCCGACCCAAAGACAAACATACCTTTGTATGGAAATGACTTCAACATTTTAGGACTTCTCTTCCATGTTTATTCTATTTGCATGCATCATATAGATTAGCATGTCCTAGTCCAAGGCACTGCCAAAGTCTACTGCCAGTGCCTAATCCTTTCAAGCCCCTGACTCCTACGCCTAAGATGTTCCAAGGCACGCAGTGATGACACTCCTGTTGCACAAGTGTAGATTAGTGTCCAAAAAGGCATCTGCATGAGGAAAGAAAAAAAAAAAAAAAAAAATCAGGCTATACTGGTTAACAGTGACAAAAACAAGACACAAAGTCCAGACCACATGAGAACAAGCCAACTCTCTCCAGTAACTCAGCTGTGACCAGTCTGGATTGACCCGCTGTTAAGATGGGCTAAAAAACAGATTTCAGAGGAGTGGTTACAGTAATGATCACAATTGGTGGTCTCTGAACTGAAATTAAGAAATATCTTGGAAGAGATTAACAGTCCTGATGTGGCAAGATGACTGACCTGCTTAACTCTTGCATTCCACTTACTCACCTCCCTATCTAGCATTACATCCCCAGCTGTAGCTCTGCAGCAAATTTAATAAAAATCTGAAACCTCTTAAGACTTTATACATGTATTTACACAATTCTTTCACCAGTTCTCAACTACCTGTTATGCTTCTGTACCACTTAAAAAAACAGCAAAAGACAGTATGGAGAAGCTGAGTGATGTACTTAGAACCTCCCCTGAGAGGCTCTTCAATGAATTACTTTGCTTCATGTTAAACAAAAGCTTTAAGTAAGAATAAGGAGCATCACATAACAGACTTCAGCCTTTTACCTCATAATTCTGTTCTCACCCATTCAGTTTATTAAGCCAGCTCCTCCCAGAATTACGCTTGAATACTGCAGAAGTTTTTATTACAATTACTATTTTAATACCACCCCCATCCCCCCCAAGCAATACACAGTTTCATGCCTTTTGACTCAAGGAGCATAACTCATGATACAGAAAGGATAGGATTTTCTGCAAGACTGCCTCTGGAAAGCTTCCCCACAC
Organism: Platysteira castanea; assembly: GCA_013397175.1. Classification (NCBI taxonomy): domain Eukaryota; kingdom Metazoa; phylum Chordata; class Aves; order Passeriformes; genus Platysteira; species Platysteira castanea. Next base: position 3,382,972 of record VYXC01011606.1, on the reverse strand, counting down.
CTGGTGAAATATGCAAGTATGACCAATGTAAATGACAAAAAGGCTCACAAGGCAGCTGAGGAGAATGAATAAAAGAAAGAATTTCACTTCAGACCACAAAATGGCTTGGGCAAGTGACATGCACCACAATTACATTACTGAAAAGGTTCATTAATTCTTCAAATGGATGTTTCAAACATGAACTCAGAGTCTAAGAAGGAAAGAGACATCATCTTTTAAAGCTTTTAAGACAGAGTGATGGCAGAAAAAGGAAAATGTAGAAGGTCCATATATGATAAATGCCAGCAAATTGCACTTTTATTTCTCTCTTCAAATGGAAAAGTTTTTTTACTTGCTAACTAGAAGACAAGGACTTTATCTGCAGACTGTTACAGAAAGTAAGAGTACACCCAATTAAGAAATCTCAGAGGTGACCTTGCATTGAAGGATAAAGGCAACAGTACTGTTGCTACTTTAGGTACCAGGATATCAGGGCACTCTTCCCCTCCCACTTTCAAATACTTCTAGCCATCACATCTTTCAGTCAGCAAGACTACACAACTATGGCTCTGTTTCCAGCCTTGAAATTTCACTCACAAGAACAAAGAGCTCATAGCCTGATACAAACAACACACGTAAGTGAAGAGGCTCATGTAATGTTACTTAGAACTTGGCTTTCGCTGTTATTCTGTTAAGACTGTTCCAAGAGGACCTCTCTTGCAAGCCTGTTATATCTAATTTGCCCTCAACTTAATACAAAAAAAAAAAAATCCAAAAAACCATGAAAACCTCAATTTAACTGCCTTTAGCAATACTGTGGAATTTATTTAGTGGTCAAGCAGTAGCTGGACAAAAACTTGTATCAGGTCTTGAAGACAGACTGGATGAGATAAGGTATGTACGGTCAAATATCTGACTTCAAGTGATTTGATTCCTGTGTTTTTTCCCTCTTGGAAAAAGAGGGCTTTGCTTTTTATACATTTCCAGCTGAACCACTCTCCCATGAGCTGACACAGATGAGCGGATTGAAGCATGAAGTCTGTTGAAACAACAGCAGGCAGCAATACACTCATCTGGTCTGATGAGTTTGGCATTGCAGCTTTTCTACTCCAAACACCCGGATTCAAATCTTGTATTTCAGTCACAAGCAAAACAACCTTGTATATCATCATGTTGCTTGCATGCAACTTCCCCACTCCTCCTAAACCAGCACAAGCCATTGTAGCAACTTGATTTGAGTGAACAGGCTGTTTAAGGGAAACCAGAATGGGACAAGTGCAGACATCTTTCCCTCAGAAAAATCAAACTTGTATCAGCTGGTTGAGTGACATACTTGGTGTGGAATGAACGTTAGTTTATGCGGTATCAGTGACAATCATCTGTGAGTACATCAGTATAGATTTTTACTTATTCTTCTATTTAATACTACGTGTCTCTTTATTCACAGATATTGCACCTGCCCACCGCCTTCTCTCTTCATGGACAGCAAGCTGGATATAAGTATTATTTACAGCAAAAACATTACCTTCTCTCGTGTTCCTTGCCAGTCAATGAACGTGAAATTGTCAGCTTATGGGTATTACAGCACTGTCTGAGATCTTCATCTTACTTTTCTGTTCAGCTTCCAGAAAAAAATGGTCAAGGAAAGGGAGGTTAAGAGTTGATATGAGATTCCCAAACACTCCTTACTGGCAGGGAGTTTGACTTTGGGCAATTTCTAGAAGAGAAGTGTCCAGTAGATTGCTCTTGACACGTTGCATCTGTGCAGATCTATGGACTGCTGTACTTTTGCAACACAGACATACTGGATGGAAAAATTAGGTTAAAGAAATATCCAGACTACACACCCTCTGCTCTCCTGGCAACTCCGCCCAAGGAGCCATTAACAACACAAAAAAATTGCTTATTTCTTGGGAAAGAGCAATGCTAAAGGCTATGGACCTGTGATTCAGGTGAGACCCCACTTCAAGCCATTCTAAAATGAGACATTCAAACCAGTAGGTTTTAAAAAAAAATTTGAGAAGAATCTATCAGAGAAGACACTAGCAATACAACTCCTTTGGGTTTTCACAGAGATAGAAACTGGACACCATCCATTTTAAAATCCCATTTATACTTATCTCTATAAGCAAACCAGTAAAAAACTCAGACGTAGTTACAGGAAAACATGGGTTTACCTGGCATGTTTTTCAACAGTATATGTAGATCCAGAATGCATCAGTAAGTTTCTTTCACATCTCTAAGCACTGAGCTAGGAGAGGCCCAACTCTCCTAAAAGCAGCAGCAAAGCTGAAACCAAATACACAGACCTGTGAAGATGAGAAATGAAGGACTCCCCCGCCCGCCCCCAAAAAACGGCTGGCATTGCTACTTATTCCTTCAGTGGGGAAAACAGAAGAGAAAAACATATCCCTTTCATTGGCAGTTCACCTACATCAGGTGCTTGTACCAGCAGTAAAAAATACAATATGTTTACGCAGATATAAAATACAACATTTTCAGTAAATGACAAACAGGGTAACAGCTGACAGACAAGTTGTTGGCCATTAGGAAGGCACTTAAAATCTGGAAAACTGAAATTCTTCTTAGAAGTCTTTTCTGGTGAGCAGGAAGAAGAAAGGAGAATCTCAACACTTCTCTGACTTCACTTCAGAGAATTCCCCTATCAAAGGATTGAGTCTTCAGATTTCCTGGAGGTTTACATAGAAAGAGCAAAAGACAACAAGGATACTACACACCTAATCTTGCTCAGATGTATGGTACAACAGAGCTAGCAGAGATTTTTTTTTTTTTTAGAATAGCTTCTGCAATTGCAGATCGCACATCTTCATTTGTACTGGGAGATATCTGAAACTGTGAATATTGGTGTAAACATTTACTCCAGTAGCCATTAAATTTCTCCATTACGCTACAACAGAATCCATACTAAAGTGAAGGCAAACTAATCTTTCTCTGAAACAGAAGGCAATTTGCAAAGCCTTTTTGAACAGCAGTGAGCACAACAAACGCCTACACACTCAACAGTCACTGTATGAATTAATTTTTAACACATGAATCTTCTCAGCCTATGGTGAGATCTGTGTTGCCAGCATGCTGAACCTCAGCCATTCAGTTTTAGGTACCAATGATGCCACACCAAAAAGACATGCTGAAGATTTTAACTCTCAGTTACATTCCCTCAGGAAGCAGCAGCAGTGAATGCCAAGCAGAAATGACATCCCTGTTTAAAGAGTTGTCTTAGAGCATCCAAAATCAACACTGTTCGAGATACACACATTTTGTGCAGTTATGCCCTCTCCCATGAAGGAAATGCCTGACAGCACCACACCCTCAGGTTTAACAGCAGCACTGGTATCATCAGACAGGCATAAAATAGATATGCCACCAGCCACCTCCAGAACTTAGATACCCATCTTTCATACAGCTTAAAGTGAGTAAGGAATACGGGCATAAGCTACACTACAGCTATCAAAGCAGGCCACTCTCAAAGCTGGAATTATTTCCCCAATTCTCATGAGAACTCTTAACTTACTCAGTCATGAGATATTATTTACAGAGGTCTCCTCCACTCAAAGTTAGCTTTAAATGTATTTTATCTGAACTACAAAAATACCAATAAGGAACATTTATGCTTCCAGTAAGTTGTATCTCAACAGACTTCACATAGCTACTTACTTAATTTAGGCATTAAGAAACAAGCTCGTAATTCAGCAAATCCTTAATAAAACCATTTAATGAACGGAGTAACAGTAACTAACTGATTTGCCCAAGGCCACAAAGTGGTAGAATTGAAGCCGGTACTTTTTGTAGCCACATGGAATCACTTCGGTTGGGAAAGACCTCAGAAATCACCAAGTCCAACCTTGATCCAATCACTGTCACATTACCACTAAACCATGTTCCCCAGTGCCACAACCACACATTTTTTTAACACTTCAGGGATGGTAATTCCATCGTCTCCTTCACAGCCTGTTCCAATTCCTGACCACCCTTTCAGTGAATAAATTTTACCTAGCATTAAACCTCCCCTGGCACAACTTGAGGTCATGACCTCTTATCACATCACTGGCTACCTTGGAGAAGAGACCAATCCCCACCTGGCTACAACCTCCCTTCAAATCTCCCAGGCTAAACCATGCTTATCTTCACTTAATTACAAAATTATTATAAAAAAGTATGATTTCCCTTTAACTTCTTGTCAAGGTGCACAACAGCAGATCCATGGAGACTCATTCTTGGTGCTTTCTGTTTAGAGTGTGGGAGCACATTACTTGTACCAATAGACCACAATGGAGTACACGGCAAATAGCTTTGAATGATGCTACAAATACATACAAAACATTCTTCAAATGCAAAAAGTACTACTTCTGTTGTCTTCATCCAGGATTTCAGAGCAGTCGTATTCATGTATCACTCTTTAAACTGCTTTGCTAGTAGAGAATAAAGCCAACTTTCTTACCCAATTCCTAGTGAAAACAAATGCTATGAATTTTCTATCACCATTAAAAATCTCAGTACTTTCAAAAAATTCCAACTCTAGAGAAGGTGTCATCTGCACCAATATTCACCCACGTGACATCAAACAGATTTCCCAACCCAAGGTCTCAGTTTGTTGAGATCCTTGACGTAGTGATGACATACACTGCCATCTTGTGTTATGGTTTAGAACTGAAAAAGTCTGAGAAGCTGGGTTTCACACATGCATCCAGCTTCCATTGTTTTAACAGGATTTTCTTCCCCAGCCACTGTTCCTCATGAGGAGCCTCTCCAGTAATGTTATATATATAAAACTCAGCTCTAACTCAGGCTGCAATAGATGCAAGCCTCCATGATCCCAAGGAACAAAGCTCATTCTTTTCCACTAACTGATGCAGGTGTTTTCAAGAGCACAGAGTTTTGTAGTTTCGCTGGAACAGCTGTTGCTGAGTGGTACAGATATTACCTTTTATGTTTGAGCTGCTATTCCTCCAGCACAAGCACACAAATCCACTGAAAAACACTGTTTTGACAAAAAAAGTGAGTCTAAGATATTGATCCCTTCCTCAACTTAAACCTCAAGAAGAATAATAGAAGATGTCCCTTTTATGTCCCTGAACTATATTTTGAAAACAGGTATTGTTCTCAAAATCTCCTCTGCAAGAGGAGACTAGGGGTTCATTTACCTACAATGGCTGGGTATAAGCTGAGCAACTATGTTCTGTAACCAGGAGCACACACTGGGATAGGAGCTCCAGAACAAAAAAGAAGGATGTGAAGTTGTAGGGATTACAGTGGTCTGCAGCCAACCCAATCCTGCTGCATCCGCGCCTCACAGGGGACATGAAAGCAATCATTTGTTAAACCTTCCCAAATCCAAAACTGAGTGTAATTACATTGTGTCTTGCAATTCAGTCCCAAGCCCAGGGGGATGGATCACAGAAAAATATGTGCTGACAAGTAGAAGAAAGAACTGTGGAACTGTTCTGGACAGGACATTAATGGGCTTTGAAGCTGTATTGTACTTTTAAAGATGTGCTTGGTGGTAGATCTGTTTTCTTAAAAAAAAAAAAAAAAACAAACCAAACAAAAAAACCCCAAACCCACAAAAATAAACAAAAAAAACCCCACCCCAAAACAAAAAACTGCCTTACAATTTGGGTATGGTCATCTACAAGTAAAAAAGCTTCTGTTGTCTCTATTCTGAACAGAGTATCAGAAAACTGCTGATACAAGTGTGCTGCCTTTACACAGCTTAAACTCCTAAATCACCCATCTTCTCTCACTGGGCATACTATGGAACTGTTATGGAACTGTAAACCATTACTTTATTGTTAACCATTCACCTGACAGCAGCATTGAACCTACCTACTTCACTTCTGCACTGACATTAAACTGGAAATTTTTGTTTTACCTTATTTCTCACAATTATCCACTGAAATAGAAACATTATAGTAATTCACAGAAACTTAGTTCCAGCATTCAGGCGGAGTCTTTCTTGCTCTAGCAGATAGTTTTTCCTATCACATGAGTTGGCAAACAGAGAATATATTAAAGCTGATAAGGCTTCAGTGACCAATTCTGACAGAAGCTGAAATTCAGTTCATGAATTTTTTTGTATGTTTCTTTCTTCCCTTTCCCCACCCAAGCAGAAAAAAGCAAGACACAAGTCATCTGCCATACTAATGTATTCCATCTTTCAAAAAGAAAGACATGATTTTAATATTACTTAACAATATGTTAAAAAAGTAGCCAGTTAGGCTTCAGTGTTAATACAATTATACACTCTATAACAGATTTGATAGTGTGAGTACTGTTCTTTTTTAAATTTTCTCATTCTGCAAGTATTCTTACACAAGCTGGCTACAAGTCAGGAAGAAAAAAATCAAAACACAAATAGCGTAACTTGTACACTCTTAAACAGTAGATTGTGAAAGAACTGAGGGAATACTTGTCCCATAAGAGCATCTTTTTCAAGAAGTCATGTCAGGAGAATTCTGGAGCAGATGAAAGCACAACTGACTAGGTCCATTCCTTTGTCAGGAGTCAGAATGACAAAACATAGCTAGATGCAGAAGTGACAGGAGCCACTGCAGATGATGCAACCTAGTATTTTGGCCTCCACCCAAGCCTAAGCAATTTAAAGTCTCTGAGGCCAAGGCATTCAGAAGGAGATGGAAAAGAGCTATTGTTCCAACTCCAACAGCATACAGCTACAATCAAGTAAGTCTCACTCACAGACTACAAGCACACAAGCTAACAAATTCAGGTAGAAAGTGGCAATTTTTCAGTCCGCAAGAATTATCAGGCCAAAGGGTTCAGTGCAGATCCACACAGCACTGGGGACAAGGCAAGGCAGCACTGGCTCAAGACCAGATAAGCTCTCAGCACAGCAGGACAGGTAAGTGGAGCTGTCATTCATTGATTCCTGCAGGGTTCCCTCCCCATATTGTGTCATTTCAATGTGCAGCAAAGGTGGTTTTTTTTAAGCTAAAATTGGACCAGTTGATGGAAAGTCTCTGCCTTGTCTGTCTGGCAGAATCCAAGCAGAATCTGAAAAGAAAAAAAAGCAATGAAGTCAAACCAATATACTTAAAATCAAACCACTTGTGTTATCCCTCTTTTGGAGGGTAGCTCTCATTCACAAAGACAAAACCTCATAACAAAACCATACATTAAAAAAACCCAACCAACCACTTGTCCATCACTCAAATACATCATAAACCAGTTATTTTTAACACCATTGCATTATCAGGACTAAGTGAAGGAGGCAGCAAAGAACGCTGAATGTTCAGCAGCACAGAAGCTAGTTGAATGTTAACTAGAAACAGAAATGGCTTTGCTGTATTCACCAAAACTTCTAAAAGGGTAAGAATGAGTGGTAGATGGTGTGTAAAGCAGCATCACCAATGGCATAGGACACTGCTGCTTCTCCTCTTAATACAGCAAAGTTGCACTGGGGACAAAGACCTAGGGAAAGCAGGTCTCTTTATAATACAGCAGGTAAGTAGCCCACGTGCCTGGAAGAAACACCTCTAGAACAAAAATCCTCTTATATTTGCTTTCACTGACCACAAGTTATGGAATAACTGGAGAAGGCTGCCAACTGCAGGCTTTTCAGGGGCTGTTAATCCATGCTGAAGAACTTTATCAAGGCAAGACATAGCTTGTTTAGGCTAAAGGCTGCATGACTGCATCAAAGCAGTGCAAACCTCTCTCTGGAAGGTTACACTGCTGCTGTAACAACTGAAAGCCAAGAAAGGGAGGCAGGCAGAAGGAGCACAATAAAACAGGTACAGTGGAAAGTTTCAGACTTATTTTGTTCTTTCTGTGCTAAAGTTAGAAGCAGCATGCAATATTAATCATGATGTCAGGGTGTAATTAAAGTATCCATCTATTACACCACTACAAAGCAGGAAGAAAAGATGATGAACGAACTGTGAGTCAAAAATACGAATTCAGTAGGCCTGTGCAGCTCACTGCCATGGAGGGTTACTAAAACAAGCCATGCTACTAGCTTTCCAAGTATTATGCTGGGAATTATAAAATGGTAGAGAACCTAGGCATTAAAGGTGCCTTAATGGCATTAAGCAGCTATTTTTCTCCCCTAAAACAGCACCTATCAGGTCTTTTCAGACACCCTTTCTAAACAGGCATACAAAAAAAATAGTTACACACACTTCCTAACAGCAAAGGAGTAGATTCTGCCAGTTACTGAATGGATTACAAAATAGCACGCTTTAAAGTGCTAACTCCTTATTTGGAATCACATTTGTCAAGTTCATCTCCAGAATTCAACTGCACCTCTACAAATATAAGACAGTTTCATTCATCCTATTGAAAGCAAATAACTGATGAATATAACTTTTCTATATACTGCAGATACTGCAAACTTGAAGGAAGCTAAGAATATTCCATAATAAAGGTTTATGCTATAGCAACACTAGCAGTATCTAACACATGCCACATTTCACCTGTAAAAACCCACATTTTGATTTTAAAAAAGATCCTTTAATTGGCACCACTCAGAAAAAGAATTTTTGAGACAAGAGACCATGTACCTGTGACAATTTCATAATCTTGCACACTGTAACTCCATAAATAATCAGATATATGCATTTTGTAGCAATAATAAACAGCAGTTGTACTCAGTTCTTTGCAAGACCCAGACACACATTACATCCCAGACATGTAGGCTATCAAAATGATATAAATTTAGAAAAGAAATCCATACTGAAAGCCCTTTCTTGAAACAAATGGCTTGTGTTGCTTTGTGAAATACTACTGCTGAGTCCTAAATTATTTACTTGCTGGAAACTGTGTTATTTGTAACATTTCAGATTTGGCTACCATAATGAAAGGCTGCCTAGATGTATTCCTGGGGCACTAGCACAACCAAACACCACCGAAGAACAAATCTGAGCAGATTTCAGTACTATGGAAGAACATGTGCTACACTATTTAAACATGAGCTGTCTCCTCATATTTGAGGAATTTAGAGGTAACTAATATAGAATGTTCTGAGTTGGAAGGGACCCACAAGGATCATCGAGTCCAACTCTCAATATGATGCACAAATCCCAAACTCAACCAAAAAGTACAGAAGAAAAAACTTTCACAAGCACAGGTTTATATTATTCTTTTACTGTCACAAATCTAGGTCAGGTTGAATGTGGCTTTGAGTAACTTGTTCTAGTGGAGGGTGCCCCTGCCCATGGCAGGGTTGGGATGAGATGGTCTTCAACATTCCTTCCAATCCAAACCATTCTATGATTCTAGGATAAGCATCTCCTCTTAAAGACTGGCATAAGCTACTATTCCACAGTTATACACTTCTACTTCGTGTACAATATAAAATTCCCAACTAACAGTTTCTGTAAACAAGGAAGAAAACAAAATGAACAAACCTTTCTGAAGTATCTGTCTGGAAACTTATACCTAATAGGTTTTTTATTTTTTTTTTAAACACTTATCAGTATTTGGCCTGTGTGGATAACAGAAGAAATATTCACACAAACTTTGCTAATAAATAATGGTAATTGAGAATATTCTGAAGGCCTTGACGAGAACCTGGGGGACACACAGGTAATTCTGGTGCTCACTTCTGAATTTGTGCTATTCAGCTATAAGCTGTGTTCACAGATCACTACTTTGGTGACTGTTACGGTGTTCAGAATGTCAGCTGTAACAGGATTTGCTATGTTACAACACAGGGTTTTCTGCCAGGAGTTAGTTATTAACTTGTGGGTTGGTGTGGTGTTGTTTTTGCTTGTTTTACAACCATGACACATGGAAAGAAGCAACAACAGCTTTATGTACACGGATTACAGCACTTTACCTTTTAAAATACTCCACTTCTCGTTCTGTTTCATCCATTTCCACGCTGTCTAGATCAATGTCTTTGGGTAGAAACACATCATCTACAAAGGAAAAATGATGACACTGTGTTACATTCCAAGGGGAAGCAGGAAGGAGAGAGGAAGAAGCTGCATTAAAGATGTCTTTGGAGAACTGACTGAACCTTCTAGACTATTCATTATTCATATTTACGCTGAATTAATATATGCTTATAATTAAAAAGACACTTCTTAAAAACCCTATACTGGTATTTCTGCCCAGACTTGAAGGAGTTACACTGGTAAAAAGGAAGAGATGAATCAACACTAAACTTACTGATTGCATGGGTTGCAAAAGATACCGTAAACCTGAAATACACATAGGAGTAGCCAAATTACACAGAGGGCTTGATGAATCTGATAGCTGCTGAATGCCTGAAATTTTCCAGTCTTACAACCAAAAAGGTAGCTCTAAAAACATTTTTAAAACAGTATTTATAAAGAAAAATACTTCTGAACTTCTGGGTTGTATAGAACTGCTGTACTCCCTTCTAGGACATGATGATCAGGCTGTGTCTGCAAGAGTTTAAGTCATGCTAGCAACTATTAGACTTTATTAAAAAAAAGAAAACAAAAAAAACCCCCCAAATATTTAACGCATTAACGTATGAGTTGAATTGTATGGTCTCAGCTATAGCAGAGAAGTCACCGTAGAGCCTCTTTGTATATTGTACTATTTCAGCATATGGTTCTCTTTTGTACTTTAAAAAGAAATGCATCAGAAAACACACATTTTTGTAGAAACCAATTCGAACATATTCCTCTTGAACTTTCCTTCTCACTACATATACACTCCAATCTCACTTCTGAAGCAGCCCTACAATACATTCCAAAAATGGGTGAGACAAAGAAAGTAACCAAAACCAACAAACACACACCTGGACTCCAGAATCCTTGAGATTATGAGAACAGACAACTCATGGTAAAGACACTCATGGTAGTTTAAAAGTTGCATGTATTTGCCATTCAACTTACTTCTGAAGAAGCAGAAAGCCCTACAAACACTCCTAGCATTCTTCAGCCTCTTTATAACAAGGAGTTAAAATACTCTGCTAGAAAAAATTTCTTTAAGAAACAGACATCTCACCAAAAGCAGCAATATTCACCGTTTTAACACTTCATTTTAAAACCTACTTAAAACCCCCTAGCTTTGTTTCCCTCTCTTCATGTTCTCTCAATTACCCTATTTCTACTTGTTTTTTTTCTCAGTTCAATTTTTGTGTCTTTGCTAATTTGGTACATCAACTCTGTATCTTAAAAAAATTATAACTACATGAAAAATCATGTATTACAGTATCTATCTTGTAGCTCTGAAGTCAAAATTACTTAAAGAAAAAATCTAGTCTCTACTCTACAGAGAACAGCACAATTTTTTCTTGATAAATTCAGAAACATGTCCCTGTATTTTTTCACATTTAAACATTAACTTTTGGAAATTGTAAGTGTACTTGAATTAAGCAGGAGAAAAAAATGGTGAGGGCAGGAAGGAGGACAAGATGCAGGAAAGTACCTGCACTCTCCTACAGTAAACACCCTCCACCACTGTCCTCTTCTGTATTTTCTCCTTCAAATATCTCCAGTCTTCTTCTGCTCCCAGTTCTAGAGTTCTGTCTTGCTCCAATCACTGGAGTACATTCTTCTTGATAAATTAAAAGAGTCAAAACCCAAACACACCACAACAGAGTATGCACAAGAACTAAGATACTCAAGAAAATGGTTCCATACTGTATTGCTGCTCAATTGACATAGAATGGAAACATCAGGCACTAGATTTAAAAACAAAGCTAGTGGGGCTCACCCAACCCAAACATGTAATCAAAAAAAAAAACAAAAAACCTCCCAACCCTAGCACTTCCAACAACCAGGAATTAGGTTTACATTTTGTAACAAAGCTTATCAAATTTAAGTATTCTGAAACAGTGGCAGAGACTGCCAAGGCATGAGGGTCTCCTATTCTGCTGTGCTTACCAGTCAGAACGGCAGCGGGAACTGGTGTACATTGAATTTATGCAATATTACCACTCAGCTACCAGGTGATCCCAGGGGAATGACCAGGTGCTCCAAGCAGACAGGTGTCCATACCACAAAACTGCCATCCCAACTGGTAGTCCCAGCAGGGACCAAGGACGTACAGGAAGAAAGTGGTGCCCGAGAATGGCAGTTTGACTATTGTGCTGACAAAGCCAACGGGCCAGAACTGCGTGCGCTTCTCAGCTCTGGTATTAGCTGTTGGATGTGTTCAGGCAAATAAAAAAATAAGTTGGAATTAAAATTATTCAAGTACAGCGTGCTTAACTCAATCATCTACGGTTTTATTATTTCTATCTGAGAAATAAAAAAATTGCTGTTTACTAGAATGAGCTAATATGGAGAACACACTCAACTTTATCAACTAATTAACATCCCACTGCAACTTTTCACTCTAGCAAATAAAAAATAGTAAATTAGCTTTCGTATTTATTTACTTACCTGTTGATGTAATTAATATAAGAAATTATTTCCACTGAAAAATATGCATATTTATGCATGAATGACCAGTCTTTGACTGCAGAATCCCCTTATTTCCCTTGCCTAAAGACCAACTTCATACTATACTCTTAATGCTGTATGAGAAACAATCTTGATTTTAAAGAAATTCAAAATGGATTTCAACATACTATTGAATTAACTGACATGTTTATTTTAAGCAAGAAATAAAGCCTGCCTCCTGGAAAGCCTACCTGACAAAATCCGCAACAAAACCTACAGCACATGCCTGTTTGTTTATTTTTGAAAGCATCCTACACCTCTTTACTAGAACATTATCCATCTCTTAATTGTTTTAATTCTGATTACTTGAGTTTTCCTGACACCAGTTTTTCAGTTCCTCTAATTTACACTGGCAGGAATGCCTGAAGATAAAGATGTCAAACTTCTGGAATAAAATGGTAACAACAGAAAATAACCCAAGTTCTTCAACTTTTTTACAGACTTACCAATGGAACTGTTGACTTTGTCCCCTTTTTTCTTCTTGTTTTTCTTGTTCTTGCCTTTTGGTTGAGGAGAATCTGCAAGTATCAGCTTATTATTTTGCTGCTGTTCACTTGGTGATGGGGATTCACTTGTCACAGGTGCTTTCTCTTCCTTTACATGGTTTAACTGTTTTTTGTTGTTATTGTTTAATTTCTTCTCATCTTTTTTAGGTTCTGCAAGTGTTGGGAGCTCTGCTGCTTTTGCTTTGGATTCTATTTGGTTTCTGGTTTTAGTCTGAATCTCAGCTGCTTTGGGAGACTCAACAGGCTTTTTCACTTGTTCAACACACTGTTTGTTCACCTGTTTTAGCTTCTGTTTGCTGTTTCCTTCTTTATGTTGATGCATAATATCAAGCAGAAAGGAGAGGGGCTCATGCTGCTTTACACTGCCCTCTTTCTGGTAAAGCAGCTTCGAGTCTCTAGTGTTTACAGGATTGGACAGTTCACAGCCCATCTCTAGGACTGGCCTCTGTTCTGTGTGATTCACATGTCTTGACAGTGAACCGGCTGAGGTTTCTATCTTTTCTGATTGCTCAAGGGTACCATTCTGAATGTCTTCGGGTGCGTTTGGGACAGGTTCCTTCACTGCCTGGCAGTTTCTAGTGAGCAGGTCCACCTTCGAACAGTCCTTACTTGTTCTCTCTTTCTTCTTTTTCTTTACAGCCCGCAACTGCTGAAGCTCTTGGAGTCGTTGTAATTCCTGTTTCAGTCTCTCTTCTTCCTCTTCCTCACGCCGCCTCTGCTCCTCAAGCAACTGGTGATGCTCCCTCTCCCTGGCTTCAGCTTCAAGACGAGCTTTTTCTTCAAGCTGCAAAGTAACAATAGGTTTATTGAAAATGATGAACATTTTGGAAATTAAGAGTTTTAGGGATTATTAGTACTTTTCTTTATGAATGTTATAAATCCTAGGATGTGAACATATGAACATACAATCTGTAAGTCTGCAGAGCAAGCAAATAAGTATACAAAGGCTGCCCTTTTAAATATATTACAATCCTTTATTCACATTTTCTATGTTTCTGTAACTCATTTGACCATTGTTAATACCAACTGTTGATCTTTTCTTCACTACTGCTAAGCCTAACAAACTGTCAAAGTTTTCTATTTCCACAAAACACTCAGCTTCCTTCTCAAAGGCTGCATGTATTACTAAGGTAACTCAGGTTTGCATCAGGTTGTAACATTTACCTGTTCTCTTGCTTTGGTAGCAGAGTCGCTCTGTTTCAGAGTTCAGGAATGTTAGGAAGAACAATCATTACAAACATTCTGCACCAAAACACTAAGTAAATAATAGTTACATTAGAAGTTGTCAAAAATTCTAAGAATGGCAGTTTTCTATTGTCAGCCATTAGTTCATTAACCAAAACTAAGTCACAAGGGATTTTTGCCAGCCATTACTGCCAATGCCTAAAACTTCGCAGTGCAGCGCTGGTCTTGCATCACTAGCAAAATGAAACAAAGTCATACAATGAGAATAATCACGACCATTTATTTTCTTGCACATTTAGAGGTACCTGTATGGCATTACTTTTTCACAGTTACAGAAGTCATTCAAAAAATCCTATGAGAATTTTCCATGTCTTATGCTCAAACTGCACTGTAAGAGCAAAGTGAATTTTGCATTGCAAATTTTACAAAGTTAATTTTATTTATAAATAATCCACTAAACCCTCAAGATGCTGAATAGTGCTACAACATGAACATGAAGAATTTAACTTGTGAACATTAGGTCTTCCAAACCCATAGAAGCATTTAAAGAACGCAGAAGTAGTGACAGAAGAAGATCCACAAACAAGAAAATATTTACAGTACGATCACATAAGGCTTACCAGAAATCAAAAACATTCAGCAACCAATCTCATTGTGCCTTGAACTTTACACTTAAGGCTGATACTTGAACTGCTGTAAGAAAAGAAGGTTTCCTGCTTGTTCCAACTTAAAAAAAAAGGGTCTTTCCTCTATTAGTTCTATTTCATATTTCCTCTATCTTATCTTCAGCAAATACTGTTTCCAAAAAAATAATTTCACTGTTAGACACGGGAGTTTTTTAGAAATCTTTTTTGCCAATTTTCATTTGAAAGCAACCTGTAATTTTTTCTTCCCTGCCCCTTCTCTGCTTGGGATAACGCTTCTGCCACTCCAGCTTGGGATAACCCTTTGCCATCACGTGGCACAGCACTTAACCTCTGTCAATCAGGACAGCAGGTGCTCAGTGCAATTATTCTAAAAATACCAAATCGCAACTCTTCCTTCTCTCATAAATGCACTGACCTAACATTTCCTGGCTTCCTACAGAGAGACTTTATCAAAACCTTTAGCCCAGTACAGCAATGCTGACTTGCTAACTTCCCCCACTTTTAAATGTCAATGCTACAAAAACAGTAAAATTTGTAACATTTCTGATACTCAGAAATAACCTTCTGAAGTGTAGGAAATTTCAATATAAAGCTGACTAGCACCAAAACACATGACAGTGGCATTGTGAAAAATCCTCCCAGTCTAGTACGTAACTCTTCAGGTAGCACCAGAACAGGTAAGCCAGCTGTGTGAAGACAAACAGGCAGCGTACCACAAACTACACAGAAAACAATTACAGCATTAGGATAAATCAGTATACAGTGGCATACTTAAGGAGAGTACACAGATTTAAAAATGTGAGGTCTAGGATAAATGTACTTTTATGTCTTACCTTTCTTTGCTTATGCCTGGCTCGCTTGGCTGCACGAGAACTGCTAACTGGTTTGGTTTCAGAGCTGTTTATAAATTGTAGCAAGTCTTCCACCTTTCGATGGTCAACAACACTTTCCCTTTCGGAGATCTGATCTGGTTTCTTCGGCTGTTCCTCTTTCCTTTTTGTTAAACGCAAGCGAAGCTTTTCTCGCATCTCTGCATAATTTCTACTGGTTGGTGCAGCTGGAGGCTGAAGGACACAAGATAAAAATTTAGTGACTAAATGGAAAAATTGCACTGATTTAATGCTTTTGAGATTTTGAAATTTTAGAGACCTTCAAGTAACACAGGTTTGGACCTCCAAACCTGACTAACAAACTCATCGTTTGTATGTGAACCTAAAGAGTATTTAACAGACAACAGACCTGCCAGACTTAGTGCTGGCTTCTGAACTACATTTTCCAACTGAAAGAATGGCTGATCTTGAGAGGATGGCATGAGTGAGAAGACAAAGAAATAACCTCTAAAAGCAAGAAAAAAATATTGTGACTTACATTTCCATACTCTCTTGTGATTGGTATGCCATATTTGAAAATTTCAAAGGAGCAGATATTTGCTCTGGCTTTATTTCCTATGAAATCTATTTCAGAGGTTGGGCTACACAGGCCTCTGGGCTGTACCTGTGAAGGGCTGATTATCCTGCACTGGAACCTGCCAGCCCACTCTCCAGCAGAGTCTCATCAATAACTTAACACTGCTGCAAGTGGAATCCTTGCATCATGTTTCATATCTGCATTCCCAACTGCTGCTCCTGCCTCTCAGCTCCTCATTGCTTCTCCCCTCCTGATGCCTTACCCTCTCTGCTCCTGTACCAGATCTGGTGCCCATCTGTTCACAGCTACACCACTTCAACTCACTAAACCAGCAAAAGAAAGCCTATTAACTTAAAAATCCTGTCGTGTCCTGCCACTTCAGCAAAATGAATAATTTACTGTGAAGTCAGATAACTATCAAACAGATCAAGCATGGACATGGTGGGAACATGCAAGGAGAAATGGGATCCCCTCCTGGCCCCTTTAAGCCATAGGGCAAGGGCTTTTAATTCACTTGAAGCATTAAGATGAAACTGCACTTGATCAAATACATGGCAAATGAACTGAGTTTTTACTTCAAACAGGAAAAATGCCAGCGACTCAAACTGTATCAGTGAACTGATTATTAAAACAGGTCATACATAGATTTAAAAGTTAAGAAAAAAATTGATGTGTTACATTTTAGCTAAGAATCTAGAGTTTTTTCTCCTTTTTTTCCCTACTTTTTAAAAATCACTTTAAAGGGAATACTTTGAGGATTGCTATATTTACAGATAGCAGACTAGCTCATAAATTGCCATAAAGATTTAAACCAATACCCTATATAAAGTGTACTCTTACCCAACCTCATCACATTAGTGGTAACTACAGTACTACAGAGGAGCAACTGAATTTTGTGAAGTTATTTAAATGGCTCAATGCCCTTGTTTGCAGTTTCAGTCAAACACGGTATCTATTATTCAAGTCAGTTGCTTCCTAAATCTTTTAGTCATTTTTATTGCTCTTAAATGCCTTGAACTGGAAAGCAGTTTATTTTGATCCTTCATTTCAAAGAGGAAAATTACTTTTTAACTCCTTTTACAACTTCTTGAGTGAGTTCCAATGCCATTCCCTTAGATGCAGTATGATAAATCACATGCAACTGATGATGAGTAAGTGACAAAAAAAGCAAACAAAAGCAATTTAAAATACAAAAACTTACTCCTCCATGGCCGAAGAACTCACAGTAACAGCAGTCACAGTATTTTCCTTCCTTCTGATTTGTGGAAGTTGAGGTACTGGAGCTATGCTCTGAACAGCTGTCTTCATCCTGGCTCTCCTCTCCATCATACTGCTGATGATCATACGTGTTACTGTTTTCACAGCGATGGCCCTCACAATCAGGATCACTACATTAAATAAAAAAAAGGCTTATAAAACTCTACTGATATTAAATAAGGTATATAATGTTATAATAATATATATAAAAACAATAATAAAGTTTTTTTAAAAAAGCATATACAGTTATGTCTTCATCTACCAGGAACAATGGTTCTCAAACTGGGATATCAGCCACCAGTGACGTACCAAACCCTGAAGCCTTCATCCACTAGCTTGCAAATGGAGACATTCAAAACCAAGCAGTAGGATAAAATGATACACAGGAAAGTGATTTATAAAAAATTAGTTTAGTGACTCCCTGAAAAAGCAGCCTAGAGAGTGAGTTTTGTAACTGTTCTTCCTGGCTTTAAGCAGGTAAACTATTTTAGAAGTAGTGACTCTAGTTTTTTTAAATGGAATAGTTTTGAAATTGCTGCCCATCTCACCACTTGTGAAGAGTTTCAAACGTTTCAAATGCAGTTGCAAATCCCCTGGTTTTAGATAGATTTTCAAGCTCTTGACTTAAATAAAAAATCCAAGGTCTGCTAAAACCAAAAAGTCTCCATTACCCTGTCTGCAACTTGATTTTGAAGGGGAAATACTAGCACATCTCTTCAATAAACAGGAATGTGGCAGTTGATTCCCGCAGAGCTCTGTGTAACTGTGCACACAACATTTCTACTACCCAGGTCTTCTAAAACCAATGTGATTTTGTTTTAAAAGAAAGCAGTATTTAAAAAAACCCTCTCTTGTCTGTCATTAGTATTTCTTTGTTCTTATGCTAGAAAGGTGAAAACAGGCCACAGTCTGTCTTATCTACAAAATATGTATAAATTTTTAACCTCACTCCCCCCCTCCCCAGAATGCAATCACTGCTTCTGGATCTCTCCCAGTACATTTTTTTTTTTTTACAAACTAAAAATATCATGTTGGCACCTCGAAAGGATGAAAAAAAGTTGGATTTCTACTGTGTCCAGTAGTTTATACTCAATTATCTCCCTGCACTAGGTAAGAAAATTTCTTTACAAAATTGCAGTAATTTCTCAAGTATGAAAGAACAGTTACTTATCTCAAGACATCATCAATAAAACCAGTTGATAACAGAAATAAGGGCATTTTTAAATGCATTTACCAAACTCTACCTAAATCTCACACCATCTTCCGAAAACTTAGAGCAGCCAGGAGACTACACTCACAGTATCCGTGATCACAGCCTACAGGTCACAGAGAGCTTAGAGCAACGACTCAATCGTTCTTCTGTTATGCCTCCACCCTTGAGACACATCAAAGAGCTGGCACCATTGTCAGCCTGCCACAGTACATAACACTTGCTACAGGACAGCTCCACCAAAGCCCTTCCTACCTCCAAGACCTTTGAAAACCTTCAGAAATTACAACACCTTTCCACACTATAACCACTGTATAAATGGTAAGACTGAGATCCAAGAAGTCTCAGGTGTAGTCAGGAAAATGTGTCACTAGGTGTCAGGTTTCAAGACAACTATTTCTCTATCATTTGAGCTAAACTACAGACTAAGTTTTCACAGCTTTTAATTCCTGCTTGCAATGTAAAGCCAAAATGACAGAAAACAGGTATGTTATACAAGAGGTTTGTGTCTCAGCAGCAGCAATCATTACCAGCAATGAAAGTAAGAAAGAATAGTTTGACTTGTATATCCCAGGTAACATTTCTGAAAGTGAGCAAATGTTTGTTTTCAAGCCTCTAAATTCAGTAATTAGATTTTGCAATGGAAATCATATTTGTGAAGTGACATACTAGAGTATCTGCACTTGGTTTCATTTGCTGAACACAAACACAAGCTTTCACACTACAACCAGTGGGAAAGGAGATGAGGTATCTGTATTTTCATTTCCCTTCTACTGTAAAAAGAGAATGGCAAGAATAACAACAAACTTACCTGCAGACACTGGGTGGGGCACTTACAGAGCTGTCTGTGGTTGAAGTAGGAGGTGCAACTGTAGTAGGACAAAGACCTGAATGAGGATCCACAAATCCAGGGGCTGTTGCAGCAGTTTTGGGGAAAGAAGGAGCAGCGAGATTTGGAAGATGTGGCGTAGAGGCTGGAGACAATGCAACAGGAGACAGTGAAGGAAGGGATGCTAAACTGGTAGGACTATTTCGTGGTGCAACTGGTGCAGAATGTCTATGGTCCTCTTTATTAATATTGTGGAACACTTCACCTAAATTAGGGGAAAAAAAGAAACCACTTACAATTAAAATTCATTATTAAGTCCCCATAAACTAACCATAAAATCATACAAAGTATGTATATTCTCAGCTTCTGTAAAAATCAGCAGTATTTCAACACATTTCTATTACCAATTTCAAACCCTAACATCAAGATCTTTCACAAAGTTCTTTAATTCAGGAGTACAGAGACTAACTCAAGAGTAATAACAACAGCAATTAACAAAAATCATCAAGATACATAACATTACTAAATTAAACACTTATATAAATCCTTATGTTAGCTAAATGTACTTGAGCCAGTTACTGACGCTGTATGTGAGTCACAAATCCCTACCTATTGATGAAGGTCTCTTGGATGACACTTTGAACTGGTTGCTGCTTGACTGCACTGTGGTTGCTGTGCAGGAGACAGAAGAAGTGGCAGAAGAGGTTGCCATGACAACTTTATTAGCTTCCATAAAGGCATCCTGGAAATTGTACAGACATTTCTTCTTTGCAGCACTTTTTTTCTCTTTGCTGTCGGTAACTGCTGTTGTTTCATTGCTAGACGTAGTAGGAAGTGCTTCGGGTCTCATTTCTGAGAGTGCCGGTGCTAATATATCACTCCCTTCAATTGAAACACATGGAGTAATTAAGAATCACACAATTACTGAAGCGTCTTTATAGGATTTAGAATTACACATTCAATAATTCAGATGCAGACACAGGATATATTGTTAATGTTGGCTTAGTAGGATTAGTGAAGGGAATCCTCCTTTCCCCCTCCATCCTCCCAAATAATGTAGCTGCAACAAAATATGCTGGGAAATCTCAGAGCAGAATCACAAACCCTAAAGACACAATTCTAAGAATGTCACTAAATATGTTAAGAAGTAGCAAACATGCTACAGATATCTTCATCCATTTATAATTAAAAAAATTTAAATTGCACACCATTTTACATGCTAAGTATATAATCTTCACTATCTGAAATCCAGGTTGGCCACGAAACAATTATGAGATGGAACAACATATCCTTTTATCAATACAAAATTATAAACCATTTATTTATTTATTTGAAATTCCAGTTAACAGAAAGACCTTTGTGATAGACCTTCCAGATGAGTCTGCCACCAACCATCTGTTGGAACAGCTACCCATAACTACATTTGTAAATGGATGAGCTGTCCTACTGGGGAAGTTTTCTGGATGTTTTTAATGCTTTTCTTTTTAAGTATCACTGTAGTAGCTCGACACAACTTAGCAGCAGATGAGTCTGAAAAAGAAAGCCAACACACAAAACCCCCAAGCCTCCTTTTTCATACAAGTCAAATAAAACAAAAAAGGCTTTTTAATATTTGCTAGGATGTGAATGCAAAGATCTCTCTCTCTCTAATCTTCCTTTTATTCTCTTTCACTTTAACCATTAGGATTCCCAAATGCCTCCTGGTTTAAATTAATTTTTTTCTTCATTTATGCCTTGTCTTCCTGAACGACAATGCAGTTATCTGTGTGCATTTTAAGAAGTACGACACAGTACCACGTTACTAGTGCTCTTATTAACCCTGTAGAAATAAAGCAGGTTTTTGCGGCAGAACTCTAGAAGTTGTTTAAGTTTTCCTTTACTTGCCATTTCTTTACAATACTAAACTTTTGAAGACAAACATAACTCTACAATGACCATAGGTGAAAAGCAGCATGCTATTTGTTTGCCTTTAGCATCTTTTCCCCAGTACATAAGAATTTATTCTTCAATTTTCAGCCCCACTGGAGTAGAAGTGGCAGCAAATCTGCCAGAATCCCATCTTATAAAACCATGGTGATAAAACCACCATTCCTGAAAAGAAACATAAAACATAAGGCTTTTAACTAGTCAGTGTGAAGTAGTAACAAACCCTCACCAGGAATTGTGTCAGGCAAAAATGTAGCAGGATTCCAGTTCTTGTCATTCATCACCTCTGAACCCCAAAGACTTATAAATTTAGAGCTATTCCAATCTGGAGTGCTCCCAAAACAGCTTGGATAAATATGATCTTGAAGAGATGCATTGAATACTTGATGCTTGTTTGTATGATTCTGAACTGGAGCTGGTGGTAATGCCTACAAAAACAGAGTGTTTTTCCTATTAGTATTCTGTTTGCTTACACAGTCACTCTAACAGCAATATTCAAATCATAGTGTTTTAATTGGGAAAAGCATTATCAAAAGCATAATAGACAGTATTTCCCAGAATGATAAAAAGACTGATTTGTTGATAATTAATGGAGATAATGTATTACGCAGATTGTATGTACATGTATATATTTTACACTCACAAAGCACTGCTTTCAGAATCAACTAACTGATTAATACAAATATCCAAATCTCAAAAAATAGTTGTGTTAATATATAATTAAAACCAGTATTTGTATGAACTTAAAATTTGTTAGGAATTACTACCTTTCAAGGCACAAGCTGCCTAAACAAACTAATCTTCTCTGACATGACCATCATTTCCACAGAAGACAGTTGTAAAAAAGGGATTACAGACACTTCAGCATTGAAAATAAGGACAAGAGAAAAAAAAAATAAAACACATAAACCAAAATTTTTCTTGTATTTTTTTCATTTTCAAGTATTAAGTTGTTCCTAACTTAAAATTAACAGGCAAGGAATATGCCCTTTCCTTTTAAGAATGAACTGGTGGGAAAACAAAAAAGGAAGCACACACTTTCTCTTGTTTTATAGAAACAAGTTGTTCTGGCTCACCCCATTTCTTCTGGCTGAAATTGTTTATACACGTTCTAAAATGACCTTTCTCCCAGAGACCTCATGCAACACAAACACGGTATTCAATTACTGCCACCTTAAAGAAGGCCAAGCAAAAGCAGGTTTTTTCTCTTTTTACACTAGATTCGATGCATATTAAAAGCTATGCAGAAGTATAGATGTTAAAAATATCTGTTGAGCCCAATGATATTTCAGACATGAAACTCCTGGCCAAACAAACTACTTATATACCCAGTCTCTCCCTTTTTAATACAGAGGATTTTCATTATCTGACTAATGGTGAATGTACGAGGGGCTGGAATAACCTGCATAAAAGAAAATTCATATATGTGGGTGCAAAGAAACACTTATCATGGTTTCCAAAGGGCAGCTGTCCCTGGGTTGCTGCTGGCATGTTGCAGCTATGGAACAGAGGTAAGGAAGGGACACTCAAGACAGGAAAACCCAAAGTGGATGTCAAGGACAAAAAGTGCAAGTAACAGTCATACTGGTGAACTATTCTACTTTCCCTGCAACCACAGGATCACTGGATCAGACCAGGAGATTGACAAAGATGTACCTAGTGACTAAGCCCCTCTCAGCAGCACCCACAGTTCAACTGCTTTAAATTGTATGTGAAACAACATCCTATTAACAGGAATGTTTGGTTTTGACTCGTATTTCTGAAACGCTGTCACTTGGTCCCAATTCTTGTTTCACAGCTTTGTTTATTACTTACAGGTTTAAGGTCAAAAGAATTTTGCACCAGAACCTGCAAAAACACAAGTTCTCTTGAACGACAAAAAACCCCTCACAAATATGAAGTAAGACTCCTATGTGTTTTCTCAAAAAAACCCCAACAAACCCCAACCAAAAAGAGAGACGAAATCATTAAAATTTTGAACTATAGATCTCAGAATATTATTGCAAAAATGGAATACGAAATTTTTCTTATATGAAATGATGATTTAATTAGTCCTCTTACAGACTAAAGTCCCATCACTGCTTCCACCACTCAAGACTCATTTGACTCAACATGCTTCCTAATCACAGTAAAGGCATTATCAGTCTTCCTGACACAAAAATACCCTCAGGCATTCTGTATGAATCTTCCAGCAGTTCTGAATCTGTCTTATTCTCTGCCCCTCACCATTCCTTGCAAAAGGAATACTATAACCAAACCACAATTTAAAGCAACAGAATTTTTTCTGGGATGAGGATGCATCCGTCTCCTTGGTCAGTCTTACCTTATTGTGTGTGAAGGGAGAAGCAGTGTACAAGGTGGGATGGAGAAGTGGACGAGGCAAATGAGGAATTGTATGCAATGGTATATGTCCATGGATGTGAGGATAAAGATGAAGTGCAGGATGTGCAGGTTTTTCAGGATTCATAAACTGGTGCCCAGCAGGCAGGCGTCCAGTTGCAAGTGCAGAGGCTGTTAGTCCTGAGGCTTCTTGTTTGCAAACGTGACATTCACAAGCACTTGGACCTTGGTCAGCCTGTAAAAAACCCCAACAAAACCCATTAAAAAATACAACCTACTCAAAAGACATAACAAGCCTAGTAATCAGTAGTATTATTTCATTTGGCATACATCAATTAATATTTTCAGAGCATCCACAGAAGTTTTTTCTAGTACCAGTAAGAAAGCCTCATAGTGAAGCAAAAGCACTAGTGAAGAATATTTTTCTTATTTAAAAGAACACCCTAAAAACTGAGAGCATTTCATACCACACAGAGACTTCATGTCCACTATCAGTGACAACAAGCAAAATACTCATACAAACCTTGACAGCATTTGATCACTACTAGGCAATCATCCCAGTATAAAAAGAAAAAATCAAATTTGCTAATATTTTCCATATTTTTCCAAGCATATGGAAAAAAATACTTGTAGGAATTAGTGGTAAGATTTGATTAGCTGATAAAATTGGAAGCAGTCCTCAGCTGCATTAGGTAGAGCACAAGCAGCATGTCAAGGGAGGCAATCTTTCCACTCTGCTCAGCACTGGTGAGACCAGTGCCAGGCTCAGCTCTAGGCTCCCCAGTATGAGGTACATGGATGCACTGCTGTCAGTCCAGTGAAGGACCACAAAGAGAATGAGAGCACTAGGACTGCTCAGCCTCAACAGAAAAGACTCAGTGGGATCTTACCAGTGTGTGTTCCCTGACTAGGTGGGGAAGGGAAGAACAGAGAGGACAGAGCCAGACTCCTCTCAGTGGTATGCCATGAAAGGATCAGAAGAAATGGACACAGACTGAAATACAGGAAATTTCATTCCAACTTAAACCATTCATTTGTGAGAGTGGTCGAACACTGCAACTTATCACCCACAGCAGTTCTAGAGCCTCCACCCATGGCAATACTCAAACCTCAACTGGACACTGTGCTGACCAACCTTCTCTAGATGATCTTGCTTTTACCAGGAAGGCTGGTCTAGATTACCTCACAAGTCTCAAACTCAACTACTATGTAAATTTGTGAGGCTGACATTTCTCATAAAAATTTCACAATTGCACCAGCCATGAAAAATCCATGCTTTAGAAACCTGTACTGATCTGAAGGTATCATCAGTCTCTGCTGCCTCAAAAGAACTCAAGACTTTAGAAGAAAAGCCGCCCAGGAAAGAGCAGCTCCATTTCCCTCTCAGCTCATTACTTTTTCCTGCCACTGTCACCTGATATTCCACTGGTAGATAATTTTACCAGAAGCAATACCAAGAATACTTCCCAATTTCTCTTTTTCCCACCAATGTGGCAGTTCACATTTTTCCAAAAATGTAACATTAAGTATTAGCTTTCTAGAGAAGAACTGACAGGTGATGCTCTTCTTAAATATGCCTTCCTCTCAGAAACAAGTAACTCATCATTATCATTTAAAAGCATTACAGCCTTTAAAATAAGGTATATTTTAATAAATAACAGATTTCATAAATCAAAGACTGAATTAATTTAGTGTATAAAGAAAACAACCCCCCCACCCTTATAATAAAAAAATTAGTACTATCCAGAAATCAACACTAATCAACTAACAAATGAAAACAGAAAAAAGATTTCAATCTGATCATCTCAACTGATGAGACGCAAAACCCAATTCTGACAAACTGGGTGCTGAAAAGGAATCCAAGAGAAACAGAGATCCTGAGTATATTAGCAATCCCAAGAGGTAACACCAAAAAATCTCAATCTTTCACTGGTACATGACATGTACCAGTGAAATTGATCACTTAAATACAACACTACACTACTCTGCTCTGATTAGAAGACGAAACTAAAAAAAGAAAGTCATTAAGAGCTCCTCAGAATCCTTCTGAGAAAATTCTTATTCCTCACAGAAAAAAACAGAAGCACTAAATCCATCTTTTTATCTTGCATTTTAGTTTGCTTCCCTAAGACAAGTAGACTTATATAATCTTATTTGATTTTCCACAACAAATACTGGATCTCTTCTCCAGTTTCAAACTAGTCTGACAGAGGCCTCACCCCACGTAATTTCTATGGCATTGGTCAGCCATACATAGAAAAAAACCTCAACATACTTGCTGAAAGTAGTTTAATACTCTTAACACATGAGAAAATACTTCTCTTAAAACATCCTAACCAGAAGGTCTTAAAACATTCTAACCAGAGGACAACATCTACTGGGAGATGCCTTGTCTAAGCTCTCAAAGGTGCACCAATGTGGATTCTCTTGTGCAGTAACAAATAAAAGTGACAGTCTCTCAAAGCAGTGAGCCCGTAGCTGCAGGGTAACTCATATTGAAACCCACGTGGTTACAAAGACAAATCCGCCAGATACTGTGCTTTGGTGCTCAGCTCTTAAACCAAACACCACTACTTGCTGAGCAGATTGTCTAGGCATGGTTCTCTAGGTGGTCTGATGACCTTACAGTCAAGAGCTTCATCATCTTAAACCATTAAAAACAAACAAAAATCAAACTCCCCAAGACCCATGACATAAGTCACACAATGGATTTAAATACACAAGGAGAGGTAGTCCTCATATAGAATATGAAAAAAAATATATGTTAACTAAGTATTCATAACATCCACCCCTCACCCAAATTCATTTCAAGTAACATAACATTAATATTTAGCAAAGACCAGGTCGATCCTCCAAACAGAAATGCTTGTAAGCTTATGTTTCTCATTCATACACTAGGAATAAGCTTTCCCCTTTTCCTGAAGCCACTTTCAATATAACTAACATATTTCAGGTTTTGACTAAAAGATTATTTGGCATGACAACCTAACAATTAGTTTTTTTAAGGTGTTATACTTACCTACTGACAACTTAATATTTTAAGTTAAAAAATTAATTGATGATGTAAACATCATCTCATTCAAACAGACCCATTTCAGAAATTAATCTACTACAAGATGCTTTTAGATGACTGTACCTGCTGACTGGGGTAAGAAGGTGGTGGACTATCCATTTTTGTATCATCTTTCCTTAATGACCTTTTTCCTAGAGACACTTCTTCCTTTTGAGTCCCTGGTGGCTCACCACTGCTCTCCCCATCTGCTTCTTCATCATCTGCTTCCGAGGAACTGCTGCTAGTACTGCTCACCTGAGGAGACTGGACAACATTAACTCATTAACATGGGGACAATAACAAGGACAAGCATTTCTCCAGTGAGCACATCCGAATACCAGAAGAAACTAGGACACTGTAAATGCTGTACCTCATCTTTCAATGCCATGTTTTCGCCGCCGCCGTTTAGCTCGCTGTGGATTCCATTCATGTTGGCTACAACCTCTGCATCATCATAATTATTCAGTGGGTAGATATCAGCAAATTTTGCTGATAATGGTGCAACATCATCATCATCACTACCGCTGAGGGGAAAAGAGGCTTAGATAAATCACAGTGCCCAGTTATAGTGACAGCAGCTAGAATACCCAGATGAAATAAAGCTGAGGGCATCCCTTGTATAAATGTTCCAATCAGGAGTCAAAGGATGGTCTTCCAAGTTGCTCAACTGAATTTACTTCTTCAAGCAAGTAAAATCAAGCAACCTAGTCCAGTGAAGGACCACATGCAGCAGTCACATGCCTGAATGACAGGCTTGATCAAAAACAAAATTCTCTGCTGGGTTTGGGTAAAATATTTTTCAAACACTGTTTTCTGACCAAGTATCTATGGAATTAATAATTTCAGGATATCGATGACCTTTAATTTGATGAAAAAAGCCTTATGCCAATGTCCTCCTTCACAGAAATTGCAAAGTGGAAAAAAAACACAATATGAAATTCGAGTTTTTCCAGACACTAAATGTCACACCAGTAAGAATGGAACACTGAACACATCACAGTAGCTCTTAAATTTCTCAATAGCAATTAGTCTGTAGACAACCCCACATCTGCATGCTTTTCAGAATCTGCTCTAAAATACTTAATGGATTTTTTTGCCATACAGAGAGATACTAAAAGAACGTGCACGTTTAATTACTCACTCCAGGGAAGTGTTGCAAAGACTGGTTAGTTCATGTTGCTACAATAATCCGGAGCTCTTAAACTGTGCACTTTATCTTGTTGCATTCCATAAAATACTGAGCCAAAATTTAATTACATGATGGCACCATTAGGCATATTTCAAATGTGCAATGAAAAAAAAAACTACAGCAGATAGTACGAGACATAAAATGGCACTTCCCCAAGGAGCAGTGGTATTTCCCTAAAAATAGGGTTCTTACAGTAAATAATACTTGGATTCAACTGAACTAGCTTCTGAAGAGACAAATTGAACAACTTTAGACATTTCAGCACCAAAACTAGTGAGAGTTTATAGAAATGGCAAAGCACACGCTTAAGAATATGTAGCTGTTTTGAAGTGCTCCCTGAATGGATTCAGAAACTAAAGCTCTGTAATAAAAGATGAAACCATTGGTGGTAGTAGATAAATGTTTAGAGGAAATGGAACTTAGTGACTGACAGTTACCAGACATATCCCACACATCTGCACTCTCTTTGTTGATCACACCATATTAGCATGGAACACAAAGGCAAATTTCCTTGACTGTACCTACAGCAGTTATTTAATTATTTCAGTGTTCCCACTACTCAAGTACCCAAGTTGGGGTTTTTAAGCATTCCTTTAGAATATCCCATGACAGGGGAGACTCCTGGTTAGCTGTACCCATACTGAGTAAAAAGCCAGCCCACCAAGAAGCTTTAACGCTTTGGAATTACGAAGGGGTGGAAGTCCACCACTAGACTAATGTCTCAAATCTGATGGTGACTGTGAATGGAGCGTAAGAAAATGGGTGGCAGATACTTCTGATTAATTACTGATAGGGACAGTAATTTTTGATGCAAGACACATATTAACACAGGTTCAACAGTCCTAAAAGCCATACAATAAAGGCTTTTTTGGAACTAAAGCAATTCATATGAAATGATGACACTTCAGAGAAAAGAATGCCAGTTGCCTTGTTCAGTTTAGGAAAATTTGACATTTTAACACGATGCTCCAAAGTAAATCAGTATCTGATGTCCTTGTAATTGCAAAGCAGGAAAGTATACACTACAAACACTTCTGGAAATACTGTTAATACAGTATCTTCAGAAATTTGGGAGGATTTCTTTTATTACATGTATGTTTGCACAACATACAGCACTGGGGTTGCGGTCAGCCGAATGTAGCATCATTATTAAATAATTTTCTGAGGCAAAACTAGCATTACATAATAATAGCCTGCCAATGTCATTGGCCTGCTCAATAGTAGTAGTAGTTCAATTCACTACAAAAATTTAACATAGAAAAAGGAACTTACAAAGTTGGCGCAGAACCATTATCTGCAAGGATCAGTCTGGGATGTTGCTGAATTGTGATAGGTGAGCTGGAACCCGATCCTGAACTTGCTGAAGATATACTGGGTGGGCGAATCTCAGATAAATAATCCGGAGCAGAATCAATTTGTAGTGGTAACTGGTTAATGTGGATATCATCCGTTATGGGAGAATCCATGATGCCACACGTTAAAATGTGCGAAAGGCTGCAGTCATCACAAGTGCATCTGTTCAAGAATTAAATTACAGATTTTTATGACCTTGTCTAACTAGCATTTATTTAAAGTAACCGTACTCTTTGTTCCAATAACATATTTCTTTTTTCCTTGAACAGGAAAGTAATGATTAATTATAATTTCATACTAAAAACATCAGCTCACCTTCTTCTATAATTACAGTTGGGACAGTCAGGCATGCTCAAACGTGATGACAGCATGTGTCTCATTGTGTCTGTGAAGTTGTTCTCCCCGGATAGTGCTTTCTTGTTATTAAGCTGAATAAATGGTAAAGGCAGTGTTTTAGTACTGCAAGTCTTCCGATTAAAAATTCAGTGGCACATAATGACAAGTTACATAACCAAAAAAAGGTTCTTTGGGCAAAATAATTTAAAAGCAGAATAATTCAGAATTTCGTGAAGGTGGCGTTTTGATCACGAGTGAAAAAGGAAGTTCAAAGTTACAAACAACAAACATTTGGCATCAATACTCTTCAAATAAAGTATGTTTCTACTGTGAAATAGGAAAGTAGACAAGTCCATCTCCTTGACTCATTTGTACGCACATCTTGCACGGTATTTCTGCTGATGCATTCTGAACTTGAGCAGTTTTTGTCTTGTTTCACAGTATGCACAAAAGGACACTGCTGACAGATGGAGAAAGCAAACTGACCCTTAACTTGCAAAACAAAAAAATTAGGACTTACTTGGTAGCTACAACGGTATAGAGTCAAGAACAGCTTCTCAAAACAGGACTTGACTGCACTAGTGAAAAAATACAATCCAAATAATCTCCACCTGGCAGAGGCCTAATCCTGAAAGCACCTAATTTCATTAGATATCTACAAGCCTTAGGTTAAACAAGGATGTGCCTAAGCTCCCACTTCTATGGATGCCCAGACCTGATCCTTACCTAAGCAGCCATGGTCTTACAGCTCACTTAAGGCCAATTAGGATCAAGGAAAAAGAGGATTCTTCCTCAAGTCCTCTGAAGAGACCTGTATACCAGATGTTCTGAAGACATGGTTAACACAGGCTTATGTTCCTGATAGGAAAACGTACTTACTGATGACTGCTTTGACACATTGCCAATTTAAGCTTAAGTTTAAGTTTATTCAAATGTACTATCATACTCTCTCTGGCTCATGACTAGCGTTTGTTTCTGCATACTGGTACAGGAACGGAGAGGTTCTCCATCCAGGGTTCACTCTATTCGAAGCCCAGTGTACTCTTATGGAAAACATGATGCACACTTGAACACTTCTAGGCTGCAGAAGAGAGTACTGAGTCTTAACAGCAGTTTTATAGTAAGGCAGAAACTTCTACCAGCCTCTCTCTGGTTATACCTTAAAAAAAAAGGAACACAGTTCTGCTCAGCCTTTTCCCCCACAGAACAGATGCAGGAGCTATCTCCAGAGTCTCAACAGGTGGAATCCCCTGCCCTGATACTGTGGCTCACTCCTGCACACACACAGGCATTTGTTAAACTCTTGAGTACAATATGCCCTACCATGTACATCAAGACAGCTCCACACTCAATGTATTGGCTGTTTTGGATCCCACTCTAAGGCAACAAAAATTCCCCTCCTTTTTGTACAAAGATTTTAAATATCTGGCATTCAGTCCTAAGACTACCGTGTTGATGTTTCACCTTGTAGTGACTGAGATTACATACTTTTACCTGCTCTTCTTGGATCTCACTTTTCTGTATTTTAGCTGACCAAATTTCATGCCTGGCATAGTTGCAGAATTAGATTGCACAGAACTAGTACAACATACTACACTCGTGTTTGCATCTTACAAATACATGTGTAGCATTAGTATAACTTAGAATGGTATGAAAAAAAAATCCTACCTGCTCTTCAATAAATCGCCTCTGTTTAAAAAATTCCCAGTCTTCCTTTAGCATGCGTTGTTTTGTTTTCATTGCCATCTAAAACAGAATTTGAGGAAAACTCATTGATTTAACAATAAAAAATCTACTTGGTTGTCAATTGGCCTATCAGTTTCATTAAACCTAGCTTATCTATACTATTCTGCAAGTACTTACACGCTTAGTCAATATGAAATGTATTTTATTTGCTAATCATTTCAGTCACTTAAACAAAAGATTTTATATTCATTTACATGATTTTTCACTCAAATTTTTCCACAGTTACTCCTTACGTTAATATTTCTTTCCATTAAATAGTTTGGTAACATTTTTAATAAAACGTGATTGGTATGAAATATTCAACATCTCAGATTCAGTAAAATCCATTAAAATCTAGAGATACCGGTCTTATGGCAAGGCCTAAATGTAGGCTCAAGTGTAAACCCTGAAGTTCCACATGTGGAACTAATCAGCCAAAGAGTCAAAAGAATCAGAAGTAGTGACCTAGACTAACACTATTTAGCACATTTATTCCTCAAAGTTCTTCATGCCACTTGGTTTTTCTGAGGCTGGAAAAATACTTTTATAATTACTTGTCTCTTGAATCATATCACCATAAATGCACATGGAATCCCTAATTTTTTGCACACAAATGATATTTTTCCGATTTAGTAAATAAAGTGACTCTGACAGAACACAAAACCTTTCATGAACTTTAACAAACAAAATGCAAGAACAAAAGCTCCTCCTGTCATACCTTACAACATTTTAACAGCATTACTTCTTCAGTGACAAAAAACATCTACCTAGGTTAACTTTTACAGTAATTTTTTTTATTTACCTAAATAATCATCATCTATCACCTTACAGAATATAAGAAATTGCTTCATAAAAATAGGTTGGTGAGCCAGTAGGTTACACTATTAGCAATATTCGCTTTATCTTCAAAAGCATGCCTCCAGAAATTCATACTTGATCAAAAGTTTAAAGTCCTCCTACTAAGCTAAGTATATGATTGCTATTAGCATTATTTAACTTAGGAAGACGAAAATTTTAACCTGGGGATCTGAAACAGTATTAAGTGGTAAAACTGCCTTAATAATTTCTGAAACTATCAGCATCATATTTTAATTACTACTGTGGATTTGGATTTCCTTTGCTCCAGTGAGATTACGCTAACACCAAAAAATTAGTTTACCATGTCCATGTGTGTTTAAAAAAAAAAAAAAAAAAAAAGGCACCCACAAAATATTCTTAAATCACTCATACCATTTCTTAGACACACTAAAAGGTACTGCAGAGCCTGTGACAAGCAACATCAGAAATTTCATCCTGGGTGCACTATCAGCTCCTGAGAACCCTTGAGCTGTATTTAAAAGTCAGCAACACTCACTGGTTTAGGTGCCCTGACACCTGAACCCTCACCATCAAAGTCAGCCACATCCATTCACTATACTTTGTAAGAGAAGACTTTTAATGCCAGAGAACGACATTTAAAACAGCCAGTGCATTAACTGGGAGCTGCCTACTCAAGCCTGCCAAGAAACTGTCACAGCAAACAGCATGAGGTAAGTCCTGGTACCCGAGCATTAACAGGAACAGGAGCTGACACTCAAGTTTTCCTGCTTCCACCTTTGCAGCCTTTCCAATACTCCATGTCTACAAGTATTTTAAGTTATTGATTCCA
Organism: Platysteira castanea; assembly: GCA_013397175.1. NCBI lineage: Eukaryota > Metazoa > Chordata > Aves > Passeriformes > Platysteira > Platysteira castanea. Next base: position 3,349,982 of record VYXC01011606.1, on the reverse strand, counting down.
TAAATAATAGAAACCCACTTCTCTCCCTTCTTTCTTTTCCCCAGTGAATATTTATTTCACCAGAGCAAAGCAGCTGCAATACAAACCACATGAATCATGCCCAAGAACTCTGCTAGGGAGTGGGAGATAAATTCAAATGCCATCAGAAGAAAAAATTTACACTTCAGCCTTGTACATCTGGACTGAATATGCTACTACCGCTGCCCCATGGAGAAGAGGGCCACTACCACCCTCTTCCTTCCTCCCTATTTATTTGAGGCTAAAAAGTATTTGAGCTCCATCAGACAAGCAAGACAGACAGGTGAACAAGTACTTTTCCATTCTGATATGGATTTAATCATGAAACAAAGCCAGCAGTCTGGTCAGAACAAAAACATAACATTAAGTCATCTGTGAAAACTCTGATGTTCATTTATATATATATCACAGGATGTTTGTTCCTTCCAAATTTTCAAGTCTGCACCAAATATGAATCCCAAATTCCATGTGTGAATCTGTTTTCTTAAGACTAATTCACTAGAAATAATAAAAATAATTCGTCCTATCACAAACTCTCAGCACCCAAAAATACTGACTGCTTCAGTTATCTACATAGCCACCATAAAGACAAAAACCAACTATGCCCATACTATTTTGCCTATTAAGTTGACAGGACTGTAAAAAAAAAAAAAAAATCACACATTAATATGGAGAGATAAGCAAGAAGCTCTCCCTGGGCGAAAGCATTTCAGTTAATAAAAAAACTAGGAAAAACTTCTGCACAAAGTACATATGACTATCTAGCCATTACTCATTGAAATAACCCAGGACCTCCTCAGGTAAATGTAGTGTAAGTTCAGTAAGGAAATCAGGACCTGGAGGTACAGCCTGCACACACTTAAAACTCTCCTGTACTTCAGATACTCCAAAGATCTTCCTCAGACTTAACATATGATTAATACAGGCACTGATACAGATGACTCCTTATTCTAAACTTTATCACAACATAAACACATGGCCCACCAGTGTATTAAGTTATAAGTCTGTGCATGACACAGCTATCTTACATAGTCTTAAACAATTAATATTTGTATTGCTTGCAAGAGTTATTCACTTTTTTTTACCAACAAGTAATGTAACATACTGTAGTGGAGGGTCCATTAATTATCTCTGCTGATGCCCTGGTTTGGGTATAGTTCCACAACACATAAATGAGAACGATTCTTAAATCTCCTTTTCTTTTTAACCTTTCAAACACTACCAACAAAACCTCACAATTTTGTTAAGCCAAGAGACAAGCAACTAATAAACATGCATTCACTGTTAAGATCCACAGTTTCTATAGCAGTGGGGCTTTCTGATTTCTACCTTGCTGACAAAAATATCACTACAAATTGAGGAATGATGGCCATACTGAATGACGTATTTTTATCAAGAGAGTATAACCAGAGGTTATCACCAACATGGGGTTTAAGGCGTAATTGTGAAAATCCTTTTTCCTGCATATAAATGCCAATATAAACATCAATATCTTCTTTAAAATGTGATGGTTTAAGTTTTAGAATTGTTTCCCCTACACACACCCCCTTGCAGGTATTTTTGGTCATTAGGAAATAAGTCATCACATTAAATTCCCCCAGCTGGGAGAAGGGTGCCTGTTTGCATCAGGATACAGGCTTTACTGAGCAAATTTTCAAAATGCTACAAGATGGGACCTGTGGCAGCTACATGGTCACTTGACAAAAAGAAATACAGAAAAGTCAAAAAAGTTAAGAGCTGATTATCAAGTGGTGCAGAACAACCAGTCAGAAGCCAAATATGAACGTGACTCTACAGAAATGCCATTTCTATGGCAGAAATGCCATATGAACGTGACTCCACAGAAATGCCAAGTATGAACGTGACTTTACAGAAATGCCTGAATGATGGAAGTGAAGTGTGCTTCCTTTCTTTCTAGAGAGGCAGTATCAGACAGCCATGACGCCCTGACACCATGAGGAAAGATGACTTCTAGTCACATAAAATGTGAGATGATGACATTTTACTGAGCTGCAATCAAATATTTAGGTGCACAGAAGCAGCCAGACCAAAAGAAAAGTTTGTAACTCACAGCTCACAGATGTAGGCCCCAAATATAGAGCAATCCCTAAAAATAAAATCAGTTATATCCTGTCTCCATCTTGAAGGCACTGGAATTGATGGTAAAAGTTCACTTAAACCTTCAAGGCAGGGAACAATTTCTGAAGGACATTTGCAGTGTACTCTAAAGTATGCTTGTCATCTATAGAAGCAACATAGCATTACTGAATCTCAAATTAGTTCTTCATATTCCTACTGCTCATAAAACTTCAAAATAGAAGAAAAGTTCTATAAAATTCTCTATCTTCAGTTATTTCCAAAACATTTTTTCTTTCAGTACACTTAAGAATGAGCTAAGCAGATTTTAGTTCTTATCCTGAGGTGCTTTAAAAAAATTAAGTTTCCTGAGTATGAGACAAAAGCCACAGGAGAAATTTTGAAGAGTATAAACAACCTCTTGCAAAATAAACAGCTATTTTTCTGAAAATTAAGCTCTCAACAATGTAGGAGTCAGCACAATAACATGATTATTTTCTGAAACGTAGCACAATTCAGAAGAATAAGCTATCAGATCATATGCTTGATTAAAGGACTACTTCAGAGGTCTCACATTTATGCATTGAGAAAAACTGCAGTTCCCGTTTTGACAACCGTACAATGATCATCATCACACTATGAAACATGCCGTGATTTTTAAAACCTACCTCTTCCTCTGGATTTCATTTTGTGTACTTATTACTTTGAAAGCTTAGGGGGTTTTGTGGAATGGTTATTTTTCTTTCCTATGGCTCATTTACTGGCTAATGTAATTTAAAAATGTTTAAAGACCATCTTTAAAAAACAACACAACAATCTGCTTCAACAATTTGAATGTGACATTGTACAACCACCACTAAGTATTGGTAAGTTAGTGCTTTTCTACTGTGAATGACAAGCATGAATGAAAAAAGTTACATTTTGTTGCTTCAAAGCCCTGGATAAAAATCCCCAAGAAATTATTCTTCACTGAAAGCATAGTCCTGCATGGGCTGCTCCCTACATAATCCGTTTTGAGACTGTCTGCATGACTCTTACCTGTTCATCAACATAATCATCTATTCTTTTCTGGCATTCAAGCCATGCTTCAGCAACTTGGCCCATTTCCTGTTCCAGCTGATGATACCTTTGTAGCAAGGTACTATACATATCTTCACTACAGGAATCGTGTGTTGTTCCAAGCCTAAAAGATCAAATAGCACGTGTTATGGAAGAGACATTTCACTGAAGAATCACGCTTTTAAGTTCTGCCAGCCAAAATGAATGTTGTGAAAATGTGATTATTGACACACCTAGGCCCACGTAGCTGCTTGCATCCCAAAAACTGAGTATTTTTAGCAGTTTTTCAAAAATTATCCAAACCCTGCTTATTCCAATCTTCTGTAACCAACAATAGCAAGAATGTGGGAAGTGCCACATTGCTGGAGCCTCTTTCCCATGAGCAATCAAGATGACAAACCTATTTGTTCAAATTTTGTTGCTCGATATATTTATCCTTCCAAATTCTATGGGCTAAATATACATGTTGACAATCCACTGCAGACCCACATAATAAAAATAAAGCCAGAAGCTTGTTAAGCAGAACTCTCATGATCAGTGCTAAAAAGATTACTCGATGAGTTGGAGCTCCATGTGGGAAATGTGCTGTAGAATGAGGCAAGTGAGATACAAGCAGTTATCTACTATCACTTGAGCAGCATGGAATTCAAAACATGGGTATGCCAGTCACTGATGACTGTCTCTGCGAGGAGCCCCAGAAACAGGAGACAGACTTACCTCCCTTCCTACTCCTGCATCTTTGCACAGCATAATGTTTCCTAAGTAAATATGCCAACTTCCAATACATTGACTTGAGAAGTAATAAAAGACAAAATTCTACTTAGTAACACGTGTTTAAACCACACTGAAATGTAATGACCTGTCAATTGACACAAATAAACTGAAGCTTTACAACATTTTTCTACTCAGTAATTAAGGAGAAACTGTGTGATAATTAATTAGTCACAGAGGTTGTGTAGCAATTCAAAGCCAGTACCAAAAAACCAAAATTGAAGCATCTCAAAACGTGATTTTTAAGCCCAGTTCCAGTACTTCAGGGAGGTTTGTTATACATTTTCATTACAACAGGATGCCAACCCAACCTCAGAACCACATAGGCCTGCTGTCACCTAGCTAAGAACTAAGTCCTTAATTTTAGCTTGGCAATTAGCATAATGAAGAGCTGAGCAAACAGGCAACTCAGTAAGCACCAAGTTACTGCTCATAGTGTGACTTTGCCGATAAATACAAATTTGTTTTGTTGTTCTTCCCCCGAACCTGCAACACAACCACTTAAGAAGGGTGCACAAGCAACTCTGCCTATTAAAACTTGGGATGTCCATGGTTTGAAGAGTACAAAAAGAAGTTTCATGGGACACAGTGCCTTTAAGATACAACATTCCTTACTTCCTTCCTTACTTATCAGCACAAACACTGTCAACTCCTGTTACTAGACCAAAATTTACTACTTTTATTGGAACCCCTGTTGCTGGTATTATATAATTATGCGAAAATCAGATCCCTACTGTACAGAAATCAGTAATTTGTTCTCGTATCTGCTCCTGAGTAGTACTAGTCTTTCAAGCAGTAGTTGTGCACAAAATCTCTTTAAAAATACGCTCTTAGGTTGGAAGCAAAAGAACTCAATTTAAAAAAATTTGTATTAGAAATGCAACAGCATTTACACTATCATTTTTTATTGTGACTCTGAGTAAAGCTAACGTGATACTAGTTAATACACTTTCACCCCCCAAGGCAAGTATAAAGTAACAATCTAGGTAACATTTCAGTCCTCTAGATAGAGGTAGAATATATTCCAGGACTGGAGTTTAAATAAAGGTAACACAAAGGATAACACATACATAAAACATAACAAGAATTGCACACTTCCAAGTAACTGAGACTTCCAAGCCATACCTGTTGACAAACTGTATGCCTACATACTTAGATCAAGAACACATAATTTTTTTGGACAACGGCATTTAACCAAACCTCTGCAAAAATCCTCACCACTGTCCCATCCCATGCTGGGAAAGTAAAGGGGACAGAGAAGCCCCAGGTATCAGTCACTTCATTACCACACCCTAATAAACCAATCTGGTGAACGCAGGAGGCATGTCAGAGGCTGCAGGTAATCAGAAGCATCTTAATCCAATCAATATTGTTTAACCTCTAAGAAACTCTTCATATTGACACCTTCATCAGGAAGTACTACCCACTCACCTTTGAAAGGACTGGATTTCCTTAAATACTCATTATGAAAATGCATCCCTCTGAAATGCTGTGTCTGACCTAGAAGCCTTGCTGACTAATTAACTCTTGCTAAGCCAGGACAGCCCTTACAGCTGGTCTGCAGACTGGGCAGCTGAGCTGCTTCCTAAACAAGCCACAGATGCTGACTATGCAGCCAAACAAGATACAACACATTAAGACCCTGGTAGTTTACCCTGAGCAGATGTCCCGCATCAGCTGTGGAATACTGACACAGCTGATCTCGTTTTAGCTAAGCAATCTCCATCCCCAAAAGGCTGCTGTTTAAACCTCCCTATGTGAACACCTTTTCTAGTCTGATATCTGATAAGCATCCTTGGAACTAACCACAGAACACCAACTACAAACGTTGAAAAAGCCAGAGATACACAAGAAAATTTAGTGATTTAAGCAAAGGATGAAAGAAAGGATGAACACCCAAAATCTAAGTAAAGCTGAGATGTCAAAATGCCATTTCACATTTCTCTTCAGGAAGAAAAAATAATGAGGCCAATGCTCTTTTGTAAAGAAACTCTGGCAATACTTTCTCTACTGCACATAAGTGATTCTCGACCAAATGTCCAGGCTGATCCCTGCTCTATGTGAGGCTTCTGTGATGGAACATTTCTCCACCAAGTTCCAACAGAAGGAAGAAATGTATCCCTCCTGTAGAGAATCTAACTCTGTCACTTCAAGACACAGAGAACTCAACAGTAAAATCCTGAGAGTCCATGAAAACAAACACAGATTATGTTTATCACAGAAAAACAAGACATACACTATATAACCTAGAAATGGGAAGCTTGTGCTGAACCTTTCCTATCAAGAAAGGATTAATGTGAATCGAACTAGGCAAAATGATAAGTTTAAGGGTGTTTCACATAAACTACCTAGCAAACACAAATGCACTGGAAAAGAAACTCCTGCAGGAAGAGATTCTGATTTCATTGTATTTTTAAGATTTGAGGGTGGCTGTCACCACAGTGACAGCAGAAAAACAACTTCTGTTGCTCTGATTTTAATTGCAGAAGCAGTTGAGAAGAACAGGTAAATGAAATGAAAAATGCCTTTGTTAAGAAACGACCATAAAGTTCACTAAGACATTCTCAGCTCTGCAGATGAAGGCAATATAAACATTTTTACATAGTCAGGATTGCTGGAGTAAAGAGATCCAGAGAGGCCTTGTCAAAAAGCACGGACATGATGAGGGATAGTTACAGAAAAAGAAGCCACAGACCACTGGAAAAATACACAATTAAACAACATGTTGACCATGGCAACAAAGTTAGCTGTTGCGGGGAGGGTAAGAAAGGTTTTCAATATCAACCCAGTTTTATCTACATGAATTGGGTAACATATGAGAGACCTGAGACTTATTGCTGAGCCTGGCAACAATTAAATTTTTTTGTCTTTTTTTGTTTTCCTTTTTAGTATCTACTAGCAAAAGGAGGACTCAAAAGAAATTTCTTTATTCACTGCGAGCAACATCTCTTGTGACAGAATTAGTCAAACTGCTCTTGTACCATGGAAAATTACCCAAGACAATACCTTTAAAACACACGTACACAGATCATAAACATGTCTTCATCCCAAACAAGACTGAGAGGTCAACATGAACCACCCATGACTGTATGTTAAAAACGTTCAGATTCAGGGTAAAAAAAAATTCTATTAATACCTCTTCCCTAGAAAACCCAAACACTTTGGCAGTACACAAATTGCAAGCAGAGCAACCCTACTAAGAAAATATGCAATTTAATGCCTCGGGAGCTTTAAAGCCATGAGACTTACAAGCATAAAGCAAGGGGGTGTGTTTCTTTTGCTTTCTCCAATGAAAAAAAGGCTTAAAACTCGAAATTCAGTTCCATGCACTATGGGAAGTAGAAGCCAGTGAGGCTTTAATTTACTTGTAGAGCTGTAAAAACAGCAGCAATGCCTGACAATTGAAAATAGTCCTATTCAGTCACACCATCAGTATTTACATAGGATGCTCTCATTTTACTGGGTAACCTACAACTAAGCAAATTAGAGTTGTAATTCTTCTGACAAACAAGTTATGACAGCAGCCTGCTCAATCAACAACCCTCTTTTCAAGAGAGATCCACAAAGATTTTGACCAATTCAACTGTAGCAGCAGGTTTGGTTTTTTTAATGCTGTGGCCGCAAACATGGCTTTTCATTTCTTCTTGAAACCACAAAAGTTAAACCCTACCTTAGCTGTGACACCAACGTTGGCAAGCTATTCTGCAAGAGTGGCTCAGAAAATACCAGATTTTCAAACAGATGCTTGTTGTGCAATTCCCATGTCACCTGAAATTTCTTCAAATGTTCATTTTCCTATAATGATAAAACAACCAGAAATAAACCAGGGTTAGGGGGAAAAAAAAAACTTTTGTCCAAGGCAAGAATTTTTTAAAAAGTCTAAATTTCAACCTAAAGGCTGGGTGAACCAGCTCAGATCTTATACAGTTTTAATATCCATTTTTAATGACTTCAATAACCATGGCATCATTCCTTCTAAATTATCATGAATTAAAAAAAAAAAAAAAAAAATCAGTCTACATTATCTGAAGTTCCCATTCATTTCTGCACCAAAAGACGTATTTTATTATCTGAACCTGTAATTTTCATGTTTTCTTGTCAAACAATTGTCATTTCTGATTATTTTTCAGTTTTTTGACTTATCTAGTAAAACACGTATGCAGTGTCAACCTATAATCTTTATTCAAAACTGACATAAAATCAAATAAACAGTTCTCCTCAACTACAGCTTAAAAATGAAGTTCTCTAAACAGATGAGACTAACAGCTTACTTCTCTAGTAAGCAGGACATTTTTGCATTTGAGGTTATTTAACACATAATTGTATGTAATTTCAAGAGCTAAACCTTAAAACTATTATCATTAAAACACAAGAATTCAAAACACATATAATATATTTTTCAAGGCAGTAATTTTTCCCACATATAGCCAGCAGTGTGCAGGTTTTCCATACCAAGGCTCACCCACACAGCAGAATTAAATGCAAGCATTCTGGCTCTCACATCAGCAACTGGGTCTTAAGCACTATAACCCCAAGCACCCAGAAACACCATTACACTCTGGAATTTTATAGTTTTGTTAATCATAGTGGGTTAAAAAATAAACCAACCAAACATATTTATATCACACCTGAAGACAAGACTATCAGTATTTAGAAAAACAATTAAGTTTGAAGTATTATTACTAAGAAGGGTGGGTGGTAGGGTTTTTTGAGTTGCACAACACGTGTACTTCTCCATTTTGAGTATTATGTCTTGGAAATATTTTATATTCCTATAAAATGCTAATAATCTCCCAAGGGTAACTGAGACAGGTCGATTTCTTAAGGAATTTCCATATTATGCTGTTAACAAAATTGTCAACACTTATCTGCAAAATCTTGTATATGTTTGCGCAAATTATGGTATTTCTCACTAAGAAATACCAGGCAAGTTCTCCTCTCTAGTCTGCTATGCTGTGGACTTGAGGGCCCTTCTGTACTGACCACAATCTTTCCAAATTGCTGTCAGTAAAATCTGTCATTGGTAGGGCACAAGGCTTTAGTTCCTGCTCTTGAAGTCCTTTGAAAGAAAGGACAACTGTTCATAATTTCATTGAGAAATTAGTTTCTCACAGGTGGAGGTTCAAGGCATTATATGCCTTTCTACAGTACACTACGTGCAAAGCTTTTATCTTTAAAAGGAAGGCAGCACTAAGTTTAGAGATCTTGGCTGCCTTTTACGTATTTTAGCTGAAAAGATGCCTTCTTCCATAGTGCGCTGGTACCTTGAGAGGAAACATCCATGAACACTGAAAAAGCTAATGACCCTACTACCTGTACTGAAAGCTGTGACATACCACCCCATTTAATAAAAAGGTTATTTAATAAATCTAAGAAATGTATGACGAGACAGTATCCTACATTCACACATTCATTTAAGTTTCTCAATGTCACAGCTTAGCAGAAAGACATTTTCAGTACTTACTGGGTTTCAGAAGGAAAAATACAAGAGAAATCTGGCATATTTTGTGTTTTCTTATGCTTTGTTTTTTAAAGGGGAGAGGAATTTTATTTTACTTTTAGTTTTGTCAGAAAAGGGGTTGACTAGAGAGTTCAAGCATCTTCTGTTTTCTCATGGCTATTATTTCAATCTCCCATACCTACCAAGTTTTCATGATTACTAGCTCACAGAAATTGCCAGGGGAAAGGTATAAAATGTTTATTTTCTGATCGGCTGTGTAATTCTGACACTAATGGGTTCATTATTGGCAGATCCACCTTGAGAAAGCTAAGGGGTACTGCAAACCATTTGCTTTACAGCTGAACAAGCTGTAATGGAAATCAACCTGAAGAGCAATCCTCTTTCAAGCAACTTGTTAGAAACTTAATGACTGTTAAAAGCAGCCAATAAACAGGAGATAGCAGTGACCTCACCTCTGTATCTAAGTGATAAAGCTGGGGAAGATAATACAGACAACAGCAAATACAGAGCACTGGCAACAGAAAAAAAAAGCATCAGATACGCTCAAGTTTCTTAATAGAAACATCTTCCTGCTCTGCCAATTTGATTTTATTAACAGCCCTACCTCAGTAATGAAACTCTGCCTTCTCTCTGCTTTATATCCTCACCTGTGGCCATCATAATCTATGTAGTATCTATTTTTTCCTCTTTTTACCCATCTAGACAGTCACTTTACCTAACTGGCAATAAAATCCAAATTCCCCATTTTATCCACATTTTTTTTCCTACTTGCAGAAAGCTTACACAAGAAAAGGGATGGACAGGATAAGGACATAAACAAAGGATGCACAAGAAAGGATTAATAACAAAATAGGATTAATAACCTTCTAAGACCTTAAACAAATAGAATTACAGAACTTGTTTACTGTATTACTCACTAAATGGACAGTTACTCAAGAATAAATTTTTAAGGCTACTGCCCCTTTTATACCCGAAAATGCAATCCCAAGTCTAACATCACAATCAGTTGACAAAAAAACCCAATTAAGGACAAACTTCAGAAATAATAAATTACATAGCAGTTTAAGTCCGAGGCAATACATAATCTTTTCAAGTAGCCATCCTAGATTGTGAGAAGTTGAACAATTTAAGTTAGTGCTACACACAGAAGTTGGTGTGACCTGATCACGGTTGTCAAGAGACCATTAAATATTAACAGAGAAGTGTGTTCCACATTAGGATATCTAGTATTTTGTAAATCTGCTCAAAGGTTTGTTTCAGAATAAGTGCCACAAACAACATCCCACCTTACTCTCTGCGAACAAAAAATAATTTCATCAAGCGACTCTAAGAGATGCCTACTCCACACTTCTGAATACTTAATGTGCATTTTCAAAATCTCCCTGTCTCTAAGGATAAAAAAAAGAACCCTACAATTTACAACCACAGAATACAGCTGAAAGAGTCCAGAAACAACCTTGTCAGCATTAGCCCTGGCAAGCAGGAGCACACAGGCTGTTGCGTCAGTCTTACCAGAGTAACTAGGAAGGCGCTGATTGTACACGCTGCCTGACAGAGTGCACTGTATTCTTCAAGTAGGAGTGAGATGAACTGCTGTGCCTGGGGTGGCCCTTCTGCCGCTAACGTTGATGCAACCTTAGATCTCAGGGACAAGTGTCTGAGCAGACGAACCTTCATTTCAAGCACGTATTCCCTAGCTTGCTGTTCCAGCCGTTGGTAAAGCTGGTATGGATCTCTTTCACAAAGCCTTTATTTTTAGAATATTTGTGACAAAAAGAAGAAAAAAAGAGAGCATGTAATCAACAGTTTTCATTTTCCTAGAAATATTTGCCAGTTACCATTATCATCATCAAAAATAACCTCAGTGACTCAGGTTTAGAAAACTACTTTAAACCTCGGAGAACACAGTCCAGTCCCCTACTTCAACACTATGGAACTGAGCTCCTTTAGGACTAGGGTGCTTGCACACCTGAAGGGCAAACTGATTTAGGACTTTACACTCTCATTTCAACTAGTGAGCTCAAAATCTTAACTTCATTTGCATCCAACCCTACAGGCACCCAGACTAAGGTTCTTCACAACTGCTCCAAGTTCTTCTTAACATGTGACAAATTTGTGTCTGCAGAAGAAAACTGAACACGACGGCTGCTTTGAACCACTTTAAATAATTCAATTTCATTCTAAATTTCTGTGCATGGAGTTTAAGCATGCACAGAATGCTTCGGTTTTTTTACAGTACTCGGAGGTGGGGAAGAAGAAATGAATGGGGTAAGTACTTAAGAGTTAGGCGAATAGAAGTCTGCAGCTATCTAATCCATGCTTTTCCCTCACCACTCAAAAACCAGCCCTATCATGTATGCCACGGTCAAGTTTGCCACCATACAATAGCAACATTACTTGGCACCACTACGTATTTCAAAGATGACCAGACACTCCATTTTTTGCCAGCTGTGTCTAGCAAGAGCCAAGGATGAAAGTGGGAATTTCTGCCTTTTAAACACAGCTACTCAGTCACAGCATGGTCTTCTGGATGTTACCTAAACATGCAGAATTTTTCTGGGATTTTTTTAATGTGTTCAATAGCTACATTGACTATCTTCATGAAAAAATTCTGCATGACATTAGCACCACAGACTGGACACAGTGGTGCCTGCCCAAACTGTACTCTTTTTTTTATTTAACACTTCAGAGACCATAAGGAACTCAAGTGAAAAATAATCCAGCTGACATTTAAGGTTTCATTCTTTGAGATCCTGTCTCTCTCTTTGTATTTTAATAATCTCTCTCAAAAGTGAAAAACAGTTCTGAGTAATCAAAGCTCCCGAGTACATAAGAAAGTTACACAGTATATGTTCTGATTTCCAAAGTTTTGCATTAAGGAGAAAATGCATACCATCAACAACCATTTTAGCTGTGATTCTGCTTTAATTACCAACACACTATGCAACATTTAAACATCTTTGATTTCCAAGCCCATACTGCATGTTTTGATCACTTAAATAAACAAAGTGTGACTAACAGGGAGGGACACTATATTACTCTGCTTGTACACAACTCATGTTCAAAACCAAACAGTTTTTATATAAGCAATGTGCAATATGCTTATTTAATTATCTATTAAAGGCAGTTCAGATGTACAGTCATATTAAGAGCAGTGCCAGATGAATTTCTCTCTCAAACATGTCTTTACCTCACCAGAATTTAGGTTCAACTAGAAATTGCACACATGAGAACTACAGCTCATGTCAGACTTGTCAGATCTCAGTATATTAATAACATGTGGAAACAAGGAGAACAAGAACTCCGTGACCACACATTGAGTTAGACAGAAACTGAGATGATCCTACTGGAGCCCTTTATGGTTAGACACACTATTCTTAAAAGCAAAAAACCCACCACTGAGGGTCTCATTAAGCCCATCTTCAAGTTCACTTCAATACCTAGAAGAGTTACACTTATGACTTCTAAAATGAGAATGAAATTCTTGGAATCCACCTCATCTAGTGATTAATGTCCAATATTACTTTTATTTTTATGACATTTCTTCCAGGTGATACAATCACAGTAAGATGCAAGCATTAGCTACTACTACTAATTGAGGCTAGTTCCACAAGGTAAGATTTTCACATGGGGCAATTCAAACTTAACACTGTCTTATGAATAAGCTCTTTTGAAGAATAAGATTCTGGGGCCCTTTCATAATTATACATTTATATTCCTATTGCAAACATGATATGAATTTAATAGCTTCCCATGCATTCAAACTAGTATTGAAAAATCTTGAACGAAATAGAAATAATACTCTTTGAAGTGATATACCTATCCACCAGCTCTTTCATTCCTTCTTTATCTGGTACCAACGACTGGTCTTGGTCATCTGCCAAAGGGGTCCCAGCTTGGCGATAAATACACCGCACCATGTATCTGACTTCGGACCAGTAATTCTGAAGCTGTTGAGGTTCACGTTCAGGCTCTGCTGAATTTTCTCTGCATGTGAAGACAAAAATAATTACCGTCTATTTGTATACATCACATAGGTGTATTAATTCCTTCTATTCCAGAAAAAAAGAAGTACATTTGAAAATGCCTACAATAAAGTATGAAACTGGGTAAATACTATCATCCAGAAATTACTGTTACTGTCAGACAACCAGTTTCAAGAGCTAAAGCACACATCTACAAACAAGCTACAACACTGCCAAAGTTGGACTACAATGACCATGCTGCTGAGGTTGAGTTCAGTTCTTACCTGCGTTCATTACAGGCCTCACAGTTGCACGCTATGTCTGAAGGAGAGGAATTGCTAAGATCTGCAGCAGGCACTGTCTGTGCACCAACAGTTATTCTTCCTCCTCCTACAGATTCCTGCTGTGATCCACTGTTTCCAAGAGGCATGTGCAAAAGGAAATCTTGGCTCTGAAAAAAACCCAAACCAAACAGGTAGCCTTCAGCTTGTAAGGTCTGAAATGTTATTAGGTAGGCAAATATTAAAGTGGCAAGTCTTAATGCTGCATATATTTTGGAAGGACACTCAACCAGGCACAAAGAATTAGTCTTCCAAAAGCCTAAAAAATGCAAGAGATGGACTGAGACGACCAACGATACAAACAGAGCTTTGTTTCTAATGACCAAAGTATGTTGGTTATAATGATCACGTTTATGTACTTCAGCATAAACAGTGAACTAAGCTAAAGGAAGGCTTGCATCATCCACACTTAATCAAAAACCAGCACTATCTCTTCAGTCTCTATGCAACAGTATGTGTGGCTTCCAGAGTTTAACAATCCCTTCTAGCAAAAAACCATAAAATCTCCTTGTTTGTACAGCCATAGTATTTCATAGCAATGGATGTTAGAAAGCTGCTGCCATTGGAAATGGATGAGATCTCCTGTGCACAGTGCTGTTCACTTCTAGCAGATGACATAGACCACTTGCCCGAGACTGCTGCTATTTTTGTCTCCGGTTTCTCTCCTTTCTCTGTGCTCCAGCCCCAGCACATGCCATGCTTCTCTCCTGCACCCTCCCAAGTCTGCCACCAGATTTCCCTGGCACCAGCCAGAGATCTCTCTCACATCGGTAGCATGACTGCAGGTGGTTTTTTTTGTGCTCCAAAATCCCATGTGGATCAGGATGCAGACACAGGTAAGAACAAACCTGCACACAGTTGCTACCAAGGAAGCTAATGAGAGTAAGAGCAAGCTGAGCACAGGAACATCTACAGCAAACCACCCGTACTCTGACTTGCAATCACTGGTAACTTTTTTTTTTTAGCTAATTTTGGCTTTTTTTCCCAACTAGCTTCTCTAATTTGACTAGGCACCTAATTCATATAGTTGCCTTTTTAAGTCAAGCTTCTAATCTTGGAAAATCCACTTGCTGTCTGCTTTTAAAAATTCCTCTTTAAAACAGAAAACAGTTGCCAAATTAAAAAAAAAAAAAAATTAAATTTTTATTTACACCTGGAGTATCTATAACTTAAGAAAACATTTAGGAAGCAAATCCTGCCTTCCTTGCACATCTAGGACACTTATTTTCTTTACTAGTTCCTTAAACAGAGCTTAAATGTGTCAAAAATTTTGACTCAACTGAACAATAATGTGCCTCAGTCTTTCTGTGCTTTGAACTCTCTAGGATGTGTTTACCACCACACCACCACTATAATTCCCTTAGATGTAACCTCTTTTGATTAGTTTTACTACCCTTGTCAACAGCAATATTATCTGTAAACACAAGTTGTATACAAGTGATATACTCTTAAATTTTCCTCACAAAAAACATGGTTAACCATGCTTTTAACACAAGCTTAGTGACACCCTCTATACAATCTTTCTCCACAGTGATTTACTGAAATAAAAATCTGTATGTGCCTATGGGAGTGTGCACAGCCTGTAAGCTCTCTGCAAGGAGATGTCAGCTGCCATCTACAGTACTTCCAATTATCCCAAGTGTGTGACTTCCCAGGTCAGTCCTGAAGACTTGGTTCTGCGGTGTAACACAGTTTACTTCTAATGAGGTTTTGCTGGACCTGTCAATGAACTTTTAGTATCTTCCAGCAACACTAGGCACAGCTCTTACATGAGGCTGAATTCATGACTTGAAGTATTAGTATCAAGTAATCAATTGTTGCTTGCAGTGCTACCAAGACTAGGAAACTGTTACATTCATGCTATGCAAAGCTGTGCTTCTTAATTAAAAAATACAGAAAGAAAAGACAGTGAAATTCAGAAATCTGCAGGGAGGTGTCAGTGCAAGTGCAGTGACTCAAGAAGTCTACTGAAAGAACAAGGAAAATTCGGAAAGTTTACTTACCACAAAGAGAGGAAAACACAACATGAGTAGACAGAATAGAAAAATGTGTAATGAGTAAGGTCATGTTAGTAAGAGCAGAAGAAATTGAATTTAAGCAAAGCGGATAGGGATAAAGCTCGAGATTCAATGAATTAAAAGCAAAACCCTCAGTAAAAAATGGATCCAAACCTTGTTCTACTTAAAACTCCACAACTTAGAACCAGAATTCCTCACTTTTGGAACAACTTGCCTGTTCAGTTTAGCTCATAAGAAAACCAACTCAAAATCTCCTAAAACACTTTTTTAGCATTTACAGGTCCAGTGGTTCCAAAGCACAAAGTGACATGCAGCCCATAATTAAGCATCTTCTCAGCCTACTGAAGTGCTTTAACTTACCACAAGAGATTGCTCTATTGTAGCGTGCCTCTCCTCCTTTTCAACTGTTCTTCGACAGTCTGGACACACCCACAGTGGAAGATGCAGCATATTGTTTGCTTTTGGAGACGTGGAAAGTGCTGTTTTGCTAGAATTTTTTATTCCGCTCTCTGAAAGCAAAGTATCTTTTCGTTCACTTCTACAAAGAAGACAATGCTCGCCAGTTGTATATGGTGCCCTTTGGCCCAAGCCAAAGGTAAATGGTGTCTGCAAACAAGTGTTTTGATAGATACCTGGTTACTCACAGCATACCAGACAAACTTATTCTGAGATTTGAAACAAACAACAAAACCCTGAAAAAACAACACATGTATTTTACTAGTCATTATAAAACGACGAATATTTGGAGTGTCCCAAAATCAAACACAGCAGTCTCAATATCCATGGGGCAAACAATTCTGACTACTAATACACTCCCATTTAGAAATAAATATTTTCAGGGAGCATGGTCTACAGTCTTTCCCTCTAAAATATTTCAGCCTAGATGTAATACTATAGTAAGTAAAAATGAAAAGGGATAGTACAAATTCCCTTTACTATCATCCTTTAGCAGATAAAAAAGAAAAATAACTCCTCTTTGAAGCTCTGTGACACTTCCTTTTATAATAAAATCTATCTTTTATAATCTATCCTTTCATAATAATGAAGCAAAGTAACTTTCAGCTAAGTTTATTACAAAATAAAAGCCTAAATCAGCTTCAACAAAACAAATCAGTAGGGTCCTAAAATCCACTACCAGTTTTGAATAAAGTAGACTTGGCAAAATAGGAGGACAGAGGTAGTTCAAAACCTAAATTTTTTCCCAAGATGCTACAATGCAAGAAACTACGGTTCAGCCATGAAATGCTGATTCTTCACCAAGACTGGTAGTCAAAAACAAGTCAGGCAGCACAAGACAAGGAGAACCCAAGTTTATGAGATTTAAGAGAAGATGACTGGAACAAAATATCATGTAATGGCAGAATCACAGATTCGCCCAATTATATTACAACTACTAACTCTGCCTTAACGAGTAACATCATCTGTGTGCATCAAAATAGTTAATTCTTTCTCAAAGAAAAAGTAAACTTTAAGTAATTCAAGCATTGCTCTCGATGCTGCTCCAATCTCAATACTAACAAAAAATACAGCTTTAATGATCTTGTAAGGCTGAACTGCACAAGCACAGGTGAACAGTTCATTAGGACAAAGGACCAGTTCAAGCTAAACCATAATTCACTCTCTTCTTGTCTTCACAGCAACAACAAATCAATTCTCTATTGCTGACATCTAAAGAAAAACAGCAGAGCATTACAAACTCTGATTTTTGTGTTCTTCACATTTGTAAAAACTGACAGACTCAGCAGTATGGAAAGACAAACTAAGAATTCTAGACATAAAAACCCAAAAGACACACTAAATTCATCTCCACAAATATCTTCCTATCTTTCAAAAGTCTGTGAGAAATTTAACAGTTCAAGTAAGAACAGCTAACCTTTGCTCACTGCTGCCACTTCTAGAATTTGCACTAAGGCAGGAAAAAGAAAGCAATTTCTCCAGGAGTCTACTGAAGGTTTTTAGGAAGCCTTCTCATGCAGGAAGACTCCCTCGGCCATCTAAGACTGACCAACTCCTTTATTGGCTCTACAAGCACCAACAGATTTCTCATGTTAGACATTCCTCTTGGCTGACCCACACTCAACTGAAGATCTCATTCATGCCTAAAACCCCTGCATGTAGGAGGCCATGGCTGCTCATCCCTTAGCCCTGAAAGTCTCCTTCTTAAATGAAATTTTTTTAAAAGCCAGATTAAGTCAGAATGATGTCATCTTCGTAACAATTTTGTGGGCAAATCCTTATGAACACCATCTGCAGGACATATTCCAACAAGTAGGAAAAGAAGAGGACAAAAATGTAGAAGTTCAAAAGTTAAGACAACCAGACAGTCTTTTGCAAAGGTAAAGGTCATGGCAAACACACCTCAGCCACTCTGCAGGGACTTCCAGAAGCTGTGTTTGTGTAACTTGCTTAAACCTGCACCACAATCATTAAAAAGCCACGGCAAACACAGCAGGAACAACAATCTTTGTTCTGGCCAGACTCAGTGCAACCCTAACAATCTCCCCACTGGGCCCATATTTACAACAGATGTGAAGCTCAAATTAAAGCCCTTGGTTCCTAGAGCACAATGCAAATCAAGAATGAAAGTTGGAACTTGGACAAAACCTAGACCATAAGCATCTCTGATACTTGTTATGACTCTGTCCTCCTAAAATGAAGCTATAAATTGCAGTTTCTAATTTATTTAAAACATGATGAATGCAGTGACTGTTCATGTGACCATTTCAACCGGAGCAGTAAACTCTTGCTGGATTAGGAGAGCTTGCAATTAGGTCACATTTGTATGTCTCTTCAGTGTCATCAGAGCAAAGTGCAAATTTTGTGAAAAGCAAGATATTTTTCCACTAGTCAAGCTTCAAAAAATGTGGGATGCACCTCTACAAGAAAACACCCTGTCTCACTTTCTCTCTGAAACATGTTCAAATACAACATTCATAAATGAAAGCTGGAAGTAGGACAAGTTAGAACAGAAATAACTGCATCTCTGCTATGTATTTAGATTTATTTCCAAGAATAACTTTATTACCATAAAACAGCATAGGTTTTTTAACATCCATGTCCAAGCGTACTATAACAATAAAATTTTAGTTTAACAAAAAAAGCTTCCACTGCTTTTTAAAGCTTGAATAGGAAATAATCAGAAACTGACTTCAAATAGCAAAGTCCCAATCTCACACGGCATTCTTTTTCAAGAGTTTACTTTAGTACCTTTAATATTACTTAGTATCTTCTCCCATTAGTAAATAATTCTGCTTTTATATACACCCACAAAATTTGACTGCACATACCTGAGAAACACCTGTGAATTCTGATCCAACAGAACTGTCTGTAAACTGTGTACCATTTAGCGAAACCTGGGAAAAAGTAACAACAGATTGGTGACAATAGTTGAGTTTATCGCTAAAAGAGCTTTATAAAAATTAAACAAAATCTTCCTCAGTATCTCAAGATTGATACAACTGCTTTTGAAATTTGAATCATTATTCTACTGCAAAATGGAAATCTCCTTTTCTTTTGTAAAAAAGATCTACAGATGCAAAAGTTTGGATTTCAAAGTTTTGTACTAAAGCTGTTTCAGTAGCAACTCTGAGCTGAAAGAACTGATACAGGAAAACAGAAAAGTCATAAGAAAATTACGTTTTTCCTTCAGTATTTGATTGTTTGCATTTAGCTTTTATACTGGTACTGTAAATCAAAACAATTAAAAAAGATTCTTGCCTTTTGAAAGCTGAATATCATACTGCTTGGAAAAATATGCAGTGTTAACCAGAAGAGTACGGCACAGCAAGCCTCCCAATGGCATTCAGCTATTCCACAGCAGCAGCAGTCCTCCTGCCCCAGGTTATAACTCATACAGAAACCTCCAAGATCTCATCTACACAAGTGCTACAGAGACTACACCAGATAGCAATGAAGTGCCTTTTACAAGCCCCAAGTGTTCTCACACAGCATTATTTGAGGACACTAAATCAAGAGTAAAGTCAAGACAATGCATGAATTCAAGTCAATGACAATGAAGAGTTCTATATCACACCAACTTGAAGAAGAGGCATTTCATTTTTGAATAACAGGAAAGGAGAAATAAAATCAGTCAATTGTTTTAGTCTCTCTCTCTTCTTGAGCACTGGTTGAGCATTTGAATTTCAGGTATCGATTACCTCAAGCCTCTGCTCCACCTTTCACACGTTTTTGCTAAACTCTTTTTTCCCCTCCAGTTTCCCACCTATTGCTGTTGGATATTAATGTTTCTAAGACTACTCTAAAGAGCACAACAAAACCACTCTGTTTAATGCAAGAACCCCCATCTTGTGTGTTGTACTGACAGGATTCAGGAAACATTTCTGCCCTGTCCCAAAACCATAAACTCTAACTGGAGCCATCCTCGGTGCAAAGGAGCATCCTTCAGTTTTACACATCCACAGCACTACCAACTGCCCAGGTTAGAGACAGGGAGATTATTGCAAAGACACTGCCTTCAACTGAATTTTTCAAAGGGAAAGGGGTGGATTGTCAAATCAGTGCTACAGAAAATACAAATAAGACCTCACACGACTTCACTTCCATACTCTATGCTATCTTTCCAGAGTAGATATTTAAGGAAAAAACCCTCAGATGCAAGTCAAGCATCTCAGGTCTAAAATTATGGGAACAAAAATGCTGATGTGGAACAAGTTCGCTATTTCTATTCAGACACTTTCCAAAAAGTGGAAAAAATAAGGGGTTTTTGATTAGGAGAACTTTTTTTGATGAAGTAGACTTATCCTCCAGTCTGGAGGTCCACTGGTTATTGGCATGCATATACATTCAAAACCAAAGAAGTCAGTATGAAAGTTTAGAATGAAAGTTATCTGCAGCTAAAAACACTTTTTTGGAGAAAATTAATAAAAAGAGAAGTTTATCCAAAGACATTACTCATTCATTAAGGGAGTACATTTACCTTGCTTACATTCAGGACAGTGATAATGAGAAATACATGAGCCATCACACTGAAACATGCAGGCACTGAGTGACCAAGCTAAAGGTACTCAGAAATGTTACAAAAGCAAAGACAAAAACAATGGGAGGTTTTTCTTATCCATTAAATGTCACATGAAGCCAAGACAAAATACTGAACATCAGGAAAGACTGCTTCATGGAATGAGTTGTCAGAAAAGACATCTCTTGATCCTAAGCACTGTGCAGAATTTGCTTAAAAATATTAGTGTAACCCTCCCCCAGAGTTTAATAGTGACCTAAATATCTGCAGGAGGAACAACCACCAAGGAATTTAAAGAAAAGAATTAGACAAATAGGAGGAAACAAAGAGAATCATCAAAAACTAAGTGTCTGTAGGCAATGAGATATAAGACATTGTATGTGAGGCCTAGAGGAAATATATAAATCACAAAAAAAGAACACTTAAGTGGGGATGAATAATGACATGACAGACAAGGAAGGAGATGGCTAAATAACATTTTAGAGAAAATATTAGAAGAATCTTGTAGACGTTGTCCAAATGAGGCTCAAACAATAGCAAGCTAAAAACAGAGAAAAAAAATACAATGAGACAGTCTCACAAATAATTTAGGGAAGAAAAAAAAAAGTATAAAAACTACAACTAAATCCTTTTCTTGAGGCACATGAGAAGCAAGGAGCCTCTCAGGATCAGTAATGCTGAAGTAAGTAAACAAATAGAAGCATTAAAAAAAAAAAAAAAAAAAAAAAGCTGAAATAAGCTAAGGTCAGGGCAAAATGACCAGAATTATTTTTTGCATGCTTATGTTCATAATGGAGGACCTTATTCTCCCAGTAAAAGGCTTCTTCATGGAAGATGCATTAAAGGATCTGTTTCAAAGCAAAGCACTGCTAGAAAAATAAAAAAAAAAACAAACCCCAACAGTACAGAGAAAATGGACAAGTGAAAAATTAGCAAATCACCATGAGTGGATGACATTCAGCCAAGAGTCCTAAAGAAGCTCAAGGACCTCAGAGTTGCATTAATAATTTCAGTATGTTAATGCTTGCTTTGTACTTCACTAGTACTAGAGGAGCAGATGATTTTTTTAATTATTTATTTATTAAGCTCTCAAAAGAGAAATTGCAGCTATCCGAAGTCTGTAACCAGAAAGTGCCCAAGATGACAAAGTTAGCTAATAGCACTAAATTCTTCAAGTAACTAAAGAGACTGGAGAATGGCAGAAGGATCTTCCAAGATCTAGTTACTGTGCCATATGTTGACAAATATAATTCTGTGTGCAGAGAATTCAAGTGGAAGTGACAAGCTAGACAGCTGTCACTTCTGGATAACCCTATTTTTTTTATTTAATTTTAAAAGCTTTCTTTTTTCATTCCTGAGTATCCCTTTCAATGATTTTAAAGTTTTGTGTTTTAAAAAGCTATTTTATGAAGGCAAATGCCATCAGGAAGGCTGAAACAGATCATCAGGAACATTTCAATCTCCACAAGCACTTTTCACCATAATGGAAAGTGTGTGTGAAGTACTTCTGTTCTCACTATAAATGTTATTTACAGTGGAAAATATATAGAGAAATATATCTTGTGTTTCTTGGAAGTTACTGTCACACTAACCCACCTTCTCCAAAACACTGATTTTTCTAGAGAATAAGGCATGCAACATTTTGGCACAGAATAATTCATACCAGAAAGCATGAACAAAGAGGGAATCACAGTTTAAACAATATTGCCTGATTACACCAGAATGACCTTGAAGAACCAGTTGAGCAATCACAAAATAAGCACTCAAGAGACTGCCATAATTTGCTCTAATAGCCTGTCACTATTGAAATCAGACCTTCAAGAGGCTGAGTGACACATTATTAGACAACACACCCCCATCTCTCGCAACTGAAGCCTTGTGAAGCCACACAAACATCATGAAAGTGAGAGTGATGCAAGATCTCAGGAGAGCTCAGGGAAAGGAAAGCACAGGAAAGAAATGTAGATTCAATTCACCATCACTGAACCTTAAACAGTTCAAAAGAAATGTGATGCCCAAAAAGAGAAAAAAAAAAACAAAACAAAAAAAAGCACGCAAGATTGAATCAAATTTCTCCCAGAGAAAAACAGCAAGGATAAATTGCACTGATTTTCTCAGGTGCACTAGGAGAGACAGACCAGAAAAAAAAAACAAATGTTACCAAGAGACAATTATGGCTACATTTAATCCTAATATAATAGCTGTATTCCATACCACTTGAATCAATTACCTTATTTTTATATAGGGAGGTGAAAAATTAAGTTTGTTGAAACATCGCTAAGTATCTGAGTAACACTAAAGAAACTTCAGACTGCTACCCCTCCCAAAACCTATCCAGATGTCTTGTCCATGCCACTCCTGCCTGCATTTTAAAGCCAAAACCCATTTGCCATGGCTGTCCTGTGCTCAGCCTTGTCTCAGGCACTTCCAGCAGTGAGCCCACCACAACACTGCTCGGAGCAGCTCTGCCTCACCTCCCACTGCTGTCACCCATCGCCCTTTGGCAGCAGCTCTCTCAAGTCCCACGCTCTGCTCAAGATCTCTCTCCCTGCAGCCCCAGTGAAGCTCTGACTTGGGCACGCTCCAGTCACGGCCTGAGCCGTTCCTCTCCTCTCCCAGACACAGCTAAATTGGTGACAGAACTGCTGCTGGCAGATGAGTGACGCTGACAAAATCCTAAGCGACTTGCAGATACGAGGAATGATTCCTTTATGCCTTTAGTTCAACAGATAGCAAACGATCTGATTTAAGTAAGTGAAAATTTAGGATCCTTCCCCCCTAACTCAAACTGATTTAACAATAAGCCATCGTAAAAGTCAAATAGCTGATGGATGAAGGGAAAGAATGATGATAAATGCATCGGAGGGATATTCAACAGTAGTTAACAAACAAAATCTGATGCAGGAAACCTCTGGACTGGTAAGACCTGTGAAAGCACAAAGGAGAAGGATTATTCTACGCATGCACTGCAGTTCTCTCCATTCTCTAGCAGCAAGCACCGTCAGACAGGACAACATGCTAGCCAGACCTCTAGCATTGCAAGGCTTTGGGGTTTGCCTTAAACACTGCTCCTGAACACAGGCAGGAGTGACTGCAGCCTCTGCACTGACAGTAGCCTCTGCAAAACATGTATTACAGCACTGAAGAGATATTATGATGTAAAACACAGCAATAAACTATCAACACTTATCCCTTCCTTAATGCTTTTTTAAGTCCACATTATACCCAGTTAAGATCTGGTACAACCCAGTTTTTCAGAGGAAGAGCAAATCGAAACAGTTCTTCTTGGCAGAGCCATCACCTATGAAATTTCACTTATTTCAACATAGTGATTATTTTTCATCTGCTTTAAGAAACCCATGAGCATCCTTAAAGGCACTGGAAGTACCAAGAGACCAAGCAAAGTAGTGCCTGGTTTATCGCAGGAAAGGTTGTCTTGGCCATACTCTGGACAGGTCAGTGCCATGCACCCACCACCTGAAAGCAAGAACAAACTCCTGCACTAAAACGCCATTAGCCCTACAAGAGATCAAGTACTGCAAAACTAAAGCAAACCAAAGCATATGCCCAATAAAGAAGAACATACTCTACAAAAAAGTAGTGTTTTCTGTCATTTTTTCATCGAAGTACTTGTTGTTAAGGGTGGTCTAACACTGAAAGAAACAGTCCAGGGAGGTCTTGGAGTCAGGTAATGATTACCCAGAACTACACTCAGGAATCCTCTCGGAGAGGATGACCACCTCCAAATACTAAGGGTCAGTAACAACATGGCCAAGAAATGCAGAAGTCCCCTCTACCACAGCCTGCCTGGGCCTGCTGCACTCCAGATAGACTGGCCCGAGGTCACGGACGGTTATGAAAGTCTGACACCCAAGTGGAGGTGAACAGGGAACTTTTCTAATAAAAGGCAAGACAGAAGTCTGCGGAGTTCTTATTTTTCATTTTTAAATAACCCCCAAAAGTATAAGAGCTTTTGTAGCAGGAGAGCATGACCTCTAAGAAAAGAATACTAAAATCATATTTTAGTAGCTAAATGATATTTCGATTTATGATATTTAGGTAAGAGTTTTCTTCCTAGCACTGGAGTAAGGAGAATGCAAAATCAGCATGCCCAACAGCAGGCAGGAAAATAATCAGTAATGTGCAACACGTTTACAGGTTCATTAGCACAGCAACATTCAAGCAGCTTTTAGAGTCTATTATTATTGGTTTGGAGAGAAAAAAAGAAAGTCTTTTGCCATCAGTTATACAAAATTTCATTTCAAGGAGTTTTGAATCAGTAGCTTTAAAATAGGTAAATGTTTGATGGGCAAAGGGAAAAGTTTGGAAGTTCCTACTCCGAACGTAGCTATGGTTTAGTGTGAAGCAGTAGTGAAACACGTCTTGGCAGGGGAGGAATGTATAAAGACCACCAATTACTTTCATTAACTATAAAGTTAATGAAACATAAACTACCATAATATCACTCCCTGATCTAGAAGCAGGAGTGTTTTGCTTAAGAAACTGACAAGTATCTAAATTTTTCGTGCCATAATAACACATCTCCAGTGACACTGAACAGAATGTAGTTGTACATCCTAACATAGACTTGCTTGCCAGGGAGTCTCAGGATTATAGGAGAGATACTGACAGATAAAGTAGTTACTGATTATCTGCAACCATCATCAACAGGGAAAGTTGTGAACGTCTCCTATGCAAAAACATCCTTGATTTTACTAAAGGGTGCCAAAACACCAAACAAAAACCAGTACAAGCAAAGACAAGATTATAATAATTGAAGTTAAAATATGCCTATTAAGGCAGCCAACACTTGATCTGGCCAATTGAGTAACTCTGCAGACTATCAATTCACTTTACCAAGCGTTCTGTCCGTGGCATTAATATTCACAAACATCTAAATTATCCTTTCCCAGCCTAGTCTGCATTATTCTAGCGTAGTCCACACTCCTGAGATTGAAAACATTTCAAGGAAGAAAAAAAATACACATGAACAAGACAGTGATATCATAAGCCAGTCCCTTGGTACTCCTGTGAAAAGCTACTGGACTACACAATTTCAGACCACCTTTAAATCTTTATATCTATTATCAGGGATATAAAAAAGTGAAAGCTGAGAAAGAACAAGCATTCCAAGGAGTGTTACAAGGCTTTTGTGACTCTCTTGATATTTGGATTTTTAAAAAAAATTTATATTACTCTCAACTATAAATAAACTACCTTTTAGATATGAAATAATTCAAAAGTAGGAGAAACAAAAGCTGCCAGAAGCTGAACAACAGTCAAGAGTAAAGTGTTCATGAGAAGCCTGTCAGAGGCTCCAGCGGACAAAAGCTCTGCACATGAATACAGCCAACATGTTGACTCAGCCCTTACTTATACTGGTACCTAGTGCACAGCACATCTATGCTCAACAGCTATAGTACTTAAGAGAAACCATTAAGAAGAGATTTGCTGCAGAACACCATGTGAGATACATCAACCAGCTCTGAAAACCAATACATTACAGATTCATGTACCAGCTTGTGTATATGCATTTGGATGGGGCAGGGTGGAAATCCTGTGACCGTAGAGCACTCCAGCCAATTGTACCATGCTCCCTCCATCATGCTTTGCTGGAGGGAATTACACAGTCAAGGGCTAAACACAGGAAATGATCTATGAAGATGGAAGGAGGAAGAGAGACAATGCTGGCTCTAAGAAAAAATTGTTCATCTAACTTGAGAATTCACACTTGCTTGGTTTGTAAAGACAAGCAAGAGACAGAAACACGCAGAGCAGAGAGACAGCATTACACTCAACTACAACCCCAAATAATCGCAAGGAGCTAACAAGGCTGTTGTTGAGGCCACTCAATTTAGCCCTCCAACAGGTGAAGTATGATATTACTTCACATTAGGGACAATATATTAAGATATGATGGCTGTCTATTGCCAAGTATATTAAACCATAATTAGGTACTCCCTATCCAAGCATCTTCCCAGAAAACACTTACGAACAAAACTGTTTCTCTCTCTTTTGAACTGTGCTACTGCCAAAATAAACTTTGTAAGATCCCAGGTTAAATCCTCTTTAGCCAATATAACAAACACTCTTCTTACATGAATAATGAGGAAAAATACAAATAAAATGAACATTATGAGACTTCAATAATTTTAGTGAAACCTCCATTGCAATGTTAATCTATTTTGTGTAATAACATTGAGCTCCAGTGTTTTCTTTATTAAGTAAAATCACACCATTATAGAGTTTGACTAACCTGCAAGACAGGTTCTCTGAAGGCTTCCCTTCTTCAACAAGTCATATTATTAAAACTTATCACTTGACTTTAAGTAAACATAACACTATTTTCATAGTTTAGTAAAAGCTAGTCCTAAAGTAAATTGCTGATGTCAAGCAAGCCAACAAGCTCAGGGTGGGGAGGCTTAATCTAGAAAGCTCCATCTACCTTGCATGTAGGTAATGAAGCAAGTGTACTATAAATCGCTCAAATCCCCGAAATTATTCCTCTCCCCACAACCCTAAGATCTCAAATTTGAATTGCTTCTTTTCCAACAGTGAAACCCTTATAAGACCTTTGATACTATGTCAAAATGTCAATGGAGTTTTCAACAAAAACTGAAATTATTTCAAATTATTCTTTTTCCAGGTGAAGTCTTTGTTTTTATAGAAGTTCCACCTATGGAGAGGAATTATAAAAGTATAAATAGTAGGCATATATAGGATTTGTTCAAAAAGACCAATGCTTTCTGGTTTAGCAACAGTTATGATTTAAGAGTGAGGTCGGCAGGGGGAGGAGGCTGTTCCCATCTCACCCATTTGGGGCGATACCCTAAAACAGAACTAAGATGACAAGTACCTACTACCTCCTGCTAAAACTCAAGCCTAAGATATTTGGCCAACAAGACTTCTTCCCAAAGAATTTTTGTAAGAAGTAAATATTTATAGGCTTATCACAGGGGTGGGGGAGGAAGGAGAATAAATCACCTGTAGACAGTGCTGCTTTTCAAAATGAGGCATAATATCAGCAGTCTGAAAAACTTAAAGGCATCTTTTCCTCCACAGTTTGCAAAAGTGCTCATCATGCACTGTCAGCTTCCGGCGAATCAAATACACAGATGACTTTCAAAAGTCTGCGCAAAACGTATACATAATTAAGTTTTTGTTTTGTTTTTCTTTGCCCAGACATACACAAAACCTTCAAAAATAGAGCAGGGAGGAAGGAAACCAGACAGCACTGGACAATGGGGAAGAAAAAGAAAATCAGTTTTCTCTCTACTTCTAGTTCTGTAAGACTCAAGTCCTCCAGAAATTAAGTAAAATCACCACTTCTGGTGGATTTACCCAGAACTGATTATTTACCTGCTACATTTATTTTTCCTTTGGATCCCCAGTGCCAAAATAAAACAATTCTACTGTAGCACAGTAATCAAAACAGACTGAAGTCTAAACAGCTATTTAAAATTCACGAGCCCATCAAACCTGGACTGCCAAAAATCTATACTCAGAAACAGAGCCATCTTAAATGACATGATCTACACTGCAAAGGACCGTTCATGAAACTCCCCAGGGAAAGTTTTTTTCTCAGTAGTACCTCAAAAAGACAACTTTGAAGTACTACTTTGAAAAGAACACAGATACTGTTACTCTGTAATGAGTTTTAAGGAAGCAACATCTATATTCTCTGCCATTCCTCCCACGCATTCTTCAATAGCACATTCAGTTTTCTTTTAGGTGAATCAGTCTAAAATACATCCTTCAGGAAGTGAGCACCTGTTAGGAAATAAGGAGTTCACAGGTTATAGTGCCATAATATGAAAATGTTACACACAAAAAAGCCATGATCTTTACAGGAATTGGGAAAAATTTGTAATCCAAAATTAAAAAGATGAAACTCTGATTTGTATCCTGTTACAAGACAGAACAACCTACAGTTATGTAACTTTTTAAATGGAAGTTAAAACAAGGTTGTACTCAAGTTTCTTTAATCTATTTTGCTTTGTTGAACAAAGTCAAATTACTTCCTTGGCCGTTAATTTGAATGATGCCAACTTTCTATTTATTCCACAAAATTTACAGATAGGTATAGTCACCCCTGCCTCAACCATTGCCATAGAATTCATCTCCCCTGTTTTTTTATTTTTAAAAATCCCATATGAAAACTGATCACTATCAAATAATACCCTAAGTAAAAAATAATTAAGATACAAACAGTTGCTTTGTAGAATGGAGTGTACAGACCCTACCAGAAGTCCCTGCTGTGTTCCATAGATACTCTGAGTTAAATTCCACCACTAAAACAAAACCTACATAAGCTGTAATTAAGAAACATATCTAAGCACTGCCTGGCACATGATCTCATGAAATTTGTCTTGACAAAGGCCAAAGTCCTTCCTGAACTAATTACTGCTGGGTGCTTTTTCCATAAGGTATGATCTGGGACAACCCCTGTTTTAAAACTGCAAATAGCAAATAATCTGCAACAGAATTCATCTAGGCTCAGAATCAAACATAAATAGAGCTCTTCATCATCACTTTCTTCTGTTACGTATTCAGATGCTTTTATCTGATGAGCCGTTTTCTCCTTACATTCCAATAAATTGGAAAGGGTTAGACAACAGGTCCTTGGAAGTCAGGGACACAGACAATTACATCATCCTTCCTATTAAATACTCACAAGAACTGGTAATTCTGGAAGAAATCCCTGCCAGATACCTGATAATCTCCCATTTGACACCATTGTGAAGAGATTAAAGGATCAGGATAGTCTTTTTCTTTCTTTTTTTTTTTTAATTCACAGAATATTGTGCAGCCAGACAGAGGCCATCAGCACAGCCATCCCAGAGGTCACTCTACCTAAGTCACACGAAATTTGGAAACACTTCCATGAATACTGTTTGCAGCATATGAACAAGTACCGGGTTTTGTCAATCAGCTCAGAGCTCTGATTATTCCTTTCCAAACTGCTACATCCCCTAGAAGCTTTATCAATATGATCTTATATTTTCTTCCAACACAACACAAAAAGAAAAACAGCATTACCACAATTTCCTATAACCTGCTAGCAAACCCATTACTGAAGGTTTTCCATGACAAAAAGCTGGAAGATCCATGTCATCTGGGAACAGAAAAATTCCTACTGCATTTGAATCTAACAAGCATAAGCCCCCCATACTTATTCAAAAGTAGTGAACAGTAGGTGCAGTGCTGCCCCACCCTGAAGATAAAACTGCCCAGCTGTCTGGGCCTGCCCATGTTCCTTCTCAGGGAAGATGTACATGTCCAAGCAAGGGTTAATAATGCCATCGTGAATCTGACTGCAGTCTCTGGTGGTTAATGGTTAATTGCCTTCCAGCAGAGAAGGATCACTGCAGGAGAAAGCAACAGACCCCTGATGCCATGAAAAGTGCCTATGCTTGCAAATTCCAACTTGTCATTTTATTTTCCTTTGAACCTAAAACCATCTGTCTTATCTTACAAAAATCAAGAAGTATCAGAATCCCAATTTCTACCACGCTTACATTTATAAACATATATTAGAAAAATATGTAACATCTACCATACAGAAATACATATTGTACTGCAAGAAATTAAAGATTTTGCCCTTGAGGGGCAGGAGGTGGAAGAGAAACCCAAACTTACACTTTTATGTGACTGTCAAGCTTTACTTTGCAAACTGCAGCATCACCATTTGTACCAAGAGCAGCTGCAGCCGATGAGCCATTTCCTCATAGCATCCTAAATAGAGGAAAAATTCACTTCCACAGTAAAATAAAATTATTTTCATCATTAAAAATAATTTTTAATAATCTACATTTAAGCTCGAGTAAGTTAAAACAGAACTTAGCATAGAAATATTACAGCCTACTTAGCATAATAATGACACTTCAGTAAAGATTTGGTGAAGATAGTGAGAATCAAAGCCCTATACTTTGAAGTAAAATTTAAATACCAGCCAGAAAGCTGCAAACCTTAACATAACCTTGTATTCATCTTCTTTATGTCTTCATTTTTCTCAAAGAAAAATGTTTTTAAACAGAACAAAACTCAACCGACTGCAATACACATGAGGCTATCAGCTCTTAAATTGTGTGAAACCAAGACAATACAGCATGCCTATACTTGTGCAACCAATTACTTGTCTAAATAAGACCATTTACTCAGATTAAAGCCAGAATTAATATCCTTATCTTTTTTGTATTTTGCATTGCATTGATCTGAGGTACTGCATGTAAATTAAGAATACATTACTAGAAATGGGTTATTTTTAAAGAAGTATAATTGTGCATATGCACATTTAATTATTTGTATTGATAATTCCATAATTTCTTCTCTTTCATTATATTCAACTCATTATTCATAGTGTACATTTCCAACTGTCAGAATTTTTCAATTCTCATCTCCAAATCAAAAAATTGCATATCTTAAAGGTGCATTGACACTGAAAAGCATCTCGTGCTGTGTTTGCAACCAAAGAGCCTTTCTCAGATTAACTCTCTATCAAGATCGGAAGTGAACGGGGATTTTGTTATACCAGTGGCTGATGCTCATCACTACGACCGTGAAAAGGAACGATGATTCCAAGATGCATCACACTGTTTTCAAGAGACACTGGGAAGGAAGTATTAGCGCTGCTTCACAGCCCTCTGGAGGAGACCTCATTTGATCAACCACCCTCAAGAAATGCCTAACTGGAACAGACATGGTGACAGCCAAACTGGGTCGTCAGCAAGAGGCCTGGCTCGTTTAGCTTAGCGAAGCAATACTGTTCTCTGTGAGGGTACTGGGGGTGGGCAGAAAACAACAATTAAACTGTGCACAGGGAAGCAGAGTCAAGTGTCCTGGAATACACTCAAACTGAGGGACAAGACTATCAGTCACAGAATGAAGGATATGAAGCAGAACTGAAGACAGGGACAGTGAAGATCTATTTCAAATGAAGTCGAATCAGCTAGTGAAAGGCATTTTACATATTTCTACAGATAGGCAGAATCAAAACAGCTGCCCAAATCCCTTCACATTTTTATCACTATTCACATGAAAAAAGCTTTGCAGCAACCCAAATACATCTGCAACTCAATTGTAACGTAAGAGCTGCCTCTGTCTTCTGGGTGGTTTTTTCAACAATACGGGAGAGGAAGGAAAATTTGTCTACAACAGTTTTTACAAAGCTCTTGCATACCTTTTAACACTGTAGTTAAAATAAAAAGCAGAACCAAATTAGGATTTTGTGTAAAAGTATGGACAATTTGCAAGGTAAAGCAAACTTCAAAGCCTGAAACCAAATTAAAATCATAGGGGGAAGAAATCAGGCGGATGTGCAGGAATTAGTTGTATTTAATGAGTTTTCAGCACAGTAGTAAATGCTATCCCCTAGTAGACAAGTGAAATGGCAGGAAGTACACAAAATAACAGAACTAACTTGAGTGCAGACAAGCTTAGACTTGAGTGAACACATACTTGTATCTGTAATACTCGCATGTGCAGCTACCAAGAACCCAGGCTTTCCAGCAGAAAAAGAGAGGGAAGGAAATTTTGTTTTAATTACACACATTACAAATTCTTGAGAAGCACATATCCCTTCCCACACGCAATACTTCCCTTCTTTGTAGCTAAATATGACACAGCAGAACACAGCCAATCCACCTCCTACCAAGATTCTGCCTTTTCTGTTCTAGGACCACGTTCAACATTTTCCCAGTGATTTTGCAGCCACATGTGCTAAAAAAAGATATCAAAAGCTAATAATGAACACAATTCAAGCATTCATTTTCCCAAGCACTATGAGCAAAGTGTTCTGAGCAGGTAGTTAAAACACCCCAAAATTCTCTCAACTAGCCCTGACAGGTAACAACCATGCATATAAATTTTTTTCCTCATCAGAGTTGCTAGAGCTTTAATCTGTTGTTTCAACTTCAATCCCCAACAGAAATATGTAACATTAATAGGATTATACACAACCACACCAGTCCAATCCCAAGATGTGCCAGCAGTTTCCTCATGAACAGTAGAAAGCACTCATCCAAAGGCAAGCTTAAGATGTGTAAGACAACATTTAGGAATTAACTACCTGACTATGTAACTTCAATGCAACAACTGTAGATGTCCTATTCCGGAATTATGTTACAAGAAAACTAACCCACCTGTTAATTCTTAAAGGGCTAAACATACACCCTCCTGGCAGCAAAATCTCATAAAGCATTAAGGAAAGCCACATTCTGGACATGGGAGAGGCCATTTTCAGAATGATCCACCAAATGCAATTTCTAATACTAGCCATGTTTTTCCCACAACAGAGAAAAAGAAATGTCAGGCAAATTGCATATGCTGTACTAGAATATGACACTGAGAGTACAACCCAGAGAAATAATTCTCTATTTCTAAGCCACTTTAATTTTTTAAAAATCAGCATCAGTAAGAAGCAGAATCTTAGTTTAACAGTTAAGTGCAATCAGCAAAATTATAGGAGATGAAGCAAGTAAGCTTTAACATCAGAACTGCATTCAAAGTTGTGTTTCTAACAAATCACTACAAAGTTAGTAAAACTCCAAGTTAAGCTAATATCCACAAAAGATTATGTCAGTCCTTCATTATCCTCAAACTGCTGACCTCTCAATGCTCAAGTCACACACACACATCACATCACATATTAGTTTCTTATGGCCATGTGAAATACACTACTGAAACACATCACAGGTTTTGCTTCAAGTACCACCTTGCGGGTGACCAGACATTTACTGAATCAAATAAGGAAATGCATAGAGCTTGAAGTCCTTTGACCCAAATTTACTGCTGCAACTTAAGAAGCAGAAATCAGAGAGTCCAGGAGTCGATTCAGCTACTCCTCACCAAAATGCAGGGATGTAAATGGCAGGAAGACAACCATGATGCAAATACATATACAAGGAACAAAATAAAGTGGCATCTCCAAAACTTTCATCTGAAATATTCTCTGACCTAAAAATGAAAAGGTTATAATGAGACAGTGAGACAAATGTATGTCTTGGACTGGATTTGTAGAAACAAACTTGCCTATATTTCCTATACCAAGGAAGATTACAAGGAAAATATACAGTGCATTAAGTTCTACATTACAGATTCTTAGAAAGTAATTTTGAGATTTGGAGTGTGGGGTTGTTTTCGGGAGTGAGGCATTAAGGAGAAGCAGGAGGCAGCTGAGCTGAGACATCTGTAACTGCAAAGTCTTTAAGGCAATTGAAGAGGAGACTGCAAAAGACCAAGCCAAGTAAACAGCTGTATCAGAAAAAACACCATCGAGAACAAGCTGTGTACTGGCCCTACTTGGGTGCATACTGCTCCAGATGTTCTTTGCCTCTTTCCGACCCAAGAAAAAAGAAGCTGTTCAATGTTCATTCATCACACCAACTACTCCTTATGGATACTACTAACAACAACTGAGAACAAGTAAGATGCTTCCCTAATCAGCTCTCCACACCCTAACACTGTCAGGAACAAAGTCTCCTTGCAGATGACCCCATGAGTTTGAAATTGCTACTAAAGGACAGCTTTGGCTTCTCTGATCATGTGATGAGGTTCCATGTGCTGGTAGGTGACAATGCAGAAGATTACAAGAAATTAACATACAAAAAAAGCCTTTCCTGGTTGTTAACTTGAGGGAAGACTATTTTTCACTAGAATCATGAGCAAAACATCAAGAGTCCAAAGACGATATACCAGGGAAAGAGCTTAGAAATAAGGATAAGTAATTATTCACAAAAGTTCATAAAATCCAAGTAACCAATCCATCAGTCTTAGACAAATGCATACTAATGTATAAAGCGTAAGAAAAGGAGCTAGAATTCTGTGAATGTGATTAAGACTATGATCCACTCCATAAGAGTTGCCTTCCCACTGGAATACTAAGAGAAAGAGCATCCAGTGAGTTTACAGAAAAAAAACCCCAAACACACAAAAACCCAAACTGAACAAATCCAAGTGCTGAGGAGTATTATGCCCTATACCCAGAGGATACAAGCATCACAAATGCAGAAAGAGGTACCCTGAAAGTCTGCAAACAATAAAAGGAGGAAAGCACGAGTGCTATCAAGCTGCAAGCTTATTACAGACCACCAAAAAAGGCCAACAGACTGATGATACCCTTTCTGAAAGGGGAAAAAACCCATAAGACTTCTTATTACAAGGAGATAAGAAGAACCTAGGCACCTACTGGAAATGGTTCAAGGAACTTGCTTTTTTAAAACACAGAAAGCAACTGGAGACACTTCCTTTAGCTGTAGCAGCAAGAAACAAGTAGTTGACAGTAAACAATGAGACAGTTTCACTGGAAGTGAACCATCAATTCAACCGTTACTGAAGAGGGAAAGGAAGGAAGAACAGCAAGAGACAGATTTCACATCACTAAATAAGAGCTCACACAAGACAAGTTTACAGCAAGGAAGAGCTAATTCTCAAATGACACAATAGAAACAAACAATTCAAGAAAACCAAGCACAGCAAGAGAACAGAAAATATAGCAAGAGAATAATGACTCAGAAAAAGCACACATAAAGGGAGTAACAAGCATAACAATAGCGAGAGAATAAGAGGGACAAATATAAAAGGCTAAAGGCACAAAGTGAAATAAGTCTTACAAAACAGCTTGAGGCTACTAAGAAATCATTCTATCAGTATGCTACACTACTACTACTAGAATTTCTCCATTACTGAATGAAGAGAGAAAACAGACTGATGAAGGACAACTCTGCACCAAAGAGATCAGCTACAAGCAGGTGACCAGCACAATTAGCATAAGTAAATGAGTAAAGATATCCACCCAGAATCAGCTGACTATTTGAAACAGCCATACTTGTATTTTTTCCAAGTAGGCTAGATCTGATAACATTCAAGCAACTTCCTCAGGAAATCCTTTGAGCCACCTCAAAATCAATAATCCTATCTTTGAAAACTTATGGAGGATGCCTTAGATAATCAGAAGCTTAGAAAAACGTGAACTATTTAAATCCTTTCTTTAAAACAAAGACACAACCTCACCCCTCAAAGAAAACCCAGCCCTCCACCAAAAAAATCCTTTTAAAAACCCCAAAAACTGACAGAGAAAGAAAGGGATAGTGAAGGCAGAAACACCTGAGGAATGGTTTGTCTTCACTTCCCAGGAAAGTTAAATACATACAAACAATCTTTTTAAGCACTTAGATGATATGGAGAGGAGTTGCTTATGTCAAACCGGTAAAATTTTCTTCAATGAAAGAGTTACACAGGGGAGGAAGAATAAATGTCATGATTTACTTGATTAATGTTTTTGACAGCGTTAAGTACTGAAACTTTCTCATGACCAAACTAAATAGTAAGATCTTGACAACTACCATGAATTTCCAAAGAGATCTAAGTGACTATATGCAAAAGAGCAGTCAGCAAGGTCAGACTGTTGGAAAAAGCTAATGCTACCTTGGGATGCATAGCTTATGTGACACAGGACAAAATCCTTTCACCTAATACTGCTCCAGTAAGTCTCAGAAGGACAACTGCAACTCCTTCTGAACACAGGTCTTGGAGCCAGACAGGAACAGCTGGGGAAATGCCACAACAGAACTACCACCAGACACAGACAATAGACAACTGCCAGGAAAGGCTTAGAGAATGGGAGATGCCAACCTTACAGATCAAAATTCTGAGGGGAGAGAGGAAGAGTCAGTTCTCTCTATCCACAGCAAACAGAATAAGCAATAAAATGTCTGACTTGCAGCAAGGGAGATTTCTATGCAATAGAAAATTAACAGCAAAGTAGTTAAGAGTGAAAATACGCTGCTTGGTGAGGCTGGGGAGTCTCCATCAAATAGGTCATTTTAAGAGCAGGTTAAACAAACAAGTAACAAAAGTAGAATCAGTACTGATTCTCTGGCCAGAAGACAGAGAGATGAATGAGATAAAAATAAGGATGGATAAAACCCTGAAGTTAAGATTTTTTAGCACTGATAAGAGATTCTAGAACATTATATTCAACTTCAGTGCCAGTTTTAAGGAACTGGTTTAAAAAGGTAGCTCCTTGGATTTATGTAGACTTCTTAGAGTGCAATTTAAAAACAACAACAACAAAAAATCAACAAAAAACCACAACACAAAATGATCTTAAAGAAAATCAATTGTATTTTTCAGACAAATCATCCATCTTTTAATATGTATCAAGGTATATAATTACAAACACTAATGTGTTTTGAATTTTAAATAATAATATTTAAAAGAAGATTAAAAGCTCAAGAATTAGTGGAGTCCACCTGAGATGATTCGCAATGGGAAAAAACAGGGCCAAAAAGCTCAGCTTCCCTGGAAGCTAGCCAGCTCCTGATACACCAGGGTGGTCAGACTACCTGCCTGTTCAGAGCCTGCTCACCAGTTACCCACACATGTACTCTTCTCTCACAAATGCACTAGTAAAGGTGTGATTAAGAAAACAGACAGCCTAATTAGGAGGATAAATCCACACAGTAGCAGTGGGACACACACATCCTTTCTGCCTCTCCCACCCCTATTTATGGCAATATAGTGGAGTTCTAAACCTCTCCAGTATAACTTCCTTTCCAGTAGGCCAACTAGCTCAGGACGTCTAACAACGAGGACTGGTTTCCCATGAGGAGGAGCTACCGACATCCTCCCTGTTCAATAGTGTCCGTCAAATTTTGCTTAAGAGGAAAAGAATCCCAACAGCATATTGGAAGATCAGACACAACAGGTGCCAGAAAGACATCATCTTCCAGTGATCCTCTCATGCTTTAACGACAGGGATTCATGCTCCACTATACCCCAGTACAGCCCACTAAGCTGAGACACCTACAAAAGAAATAATCATCAGACCTAACACCTTCCTGACAATGTAGTAACACTCATTAATAGATTACTGCTATAGTTATGCAAACTCTCTCGTGCCACAAATATCCCCCTAGACAATACCCATTTTGGTGAAAAATACTAAGACAAGGACACTAAAAATTTACTAGTCATAAATAAAAAGTCTCGAAAGCGTCAATAAAGGCAGTCTATTGCATCTACTGCATCCATCATGCAACTATTTTTTGCTGATCACAAGTTAATACCAACACTAAAAAAACTTCACATGTAACTTCAAAGTGACAGTACTCAAGCACATTATAAAAGGAATATATTTGTGGCAGAAGTGTCAGAGACAGGACAATGCAAGCAAAACAAAACAGTGAAGACTAACTTCCTGTTACAAAAAAGACGGAAATACATGAGTAACAAAGAAACCATAGAAAAACTTTTACCATCAGAAAAATTCATCCCAAACTTGGGAAAACAATTAAAATATAAAAATAATATTAATATTTAATTTATTTAATATTAGGGCAATACCTCACATATTGAGGGTTGGAGTGGGAGTGTTGATCTGCTGGAAGGTAGGAAAACTCTGCAGAGTAATCTGGACAGGCTGGATCAGTGGGGCCAAGGGTCTGAGGTTCAGCAAGGCCAAGTGCCAGGTCCTGCTCCTGGGTCACAACAACCCCTGCAGTGCTACAGGCTGGGGCAGAGTGGCTGGAAAGGGCCCAGCGGAAAAGGACCTGGGGGTGCTGGTTGAGAGTGGTTAAACCTGAGCCAGGTGTGCCCAGGTGGCCAAGAAGGCCAAGGGCACCTGGCCTGGATCAGCAATAGTGTGGCCAGTAGGACAGGGCAGTGACTGTCACCCTGTACTTGGCACTGGTGAGGAGGCCTCGAGTCCTGGGGTTCAGTTCTCAGCTGCTCACTACAACAAAGTCACTGAGGTCCAGAGAAGGGACACGGAGCTGGTGACAGGTTTAGAGGACAACTCCCATGAAGAGAGGCTGAGGGTGATGGGGGTGTTTAGCCTGGAGGCGGCTCAGGGGTGACCCTTCTGCCTTCTACAACTACCTGAAAGGAGGCTGTTGCCAGGTAGGGGTCAGTCTCTTCTCCCAGGCAACCAGCAAATGGCCTCAAGCTGTGCCAAGGGAGGTTTAGGTTGGACATCAGGAGGAGCTTCGTCATGAAAATGGTTGCTAAACATTGGAATGGACTGGCCATGGAAGTGGTAGAGTCACCATCCCTGATGGTGTTCAAGAAATGACTGGACATGGGACTTAGTGCTGGGGTTTAGCTGACATGGTGGTGATCAATTAAAGGCTGGACTCCACGATCTCAGAGGTCTTTTCCAACCTAATTGACTCTGATTCTGTACCCTTCTTTTTGTAACACTGCATACTATTTATAAGGTATTTCACCAAGTCAAGACTCCATGGAAAAAGCTAATGATAAGGATGTTGACTTTCTCAAGATTATCACAAACATAAACAAGGTTGGGAGTAGCTTTCTTTGATTTTTTTTTGTGTGTGTTTTCAGTGCAAGGGAGGTCTAACACCAGTTAGGATCCTCTAGGCGCTAGCAGAGGAGACACATACTACCGTGGACTTTTGCAGCTTAGCTGTCAAATCATCAATAACACCTCACTGACTGAGAGGATGAGCCAATCTCACCAACAGGTAACACCATCAGATGCAACCCGCTGACTTCAGAGTTTGTTTCAAAACTGGCTTCACATTTAGACAAATGCTCATTTCTGAGCATTTCTGGACCTTAGTCGAAAGCCACAAAGGCAAGCACACATTCAGACTTCTGTCTGAACGTTCTATTTAAAGAATAAATTACCACAGGCCACTACTACCAATGTTCTAACAAATTTCTAGGGATCAGAACAATCCCCTAAACCTTATACAATCACTAGATTTTTCACCTGATTAAAAATGAAAACATAGGCTCAGAATGACTTTAAATATTGACAGAAGAATGTTCCTCTTCATTTTTTAAGGTACAGCCATCAAGTTTACAAAAAACATACAACAAGCAGTCTAAATAATAGTCAACATGCAATTATCATAATTTCTGCATAATTCTGAAGAGCAGTAAGCTAGGTCACCAATGATAGTACTCCCGAATATATTAAACAATAATTAATATTTAACTTAGTTACTATGCAGTGTTTCTCAGAACAAAGTTCCTTATCCTCCTACATAAGGTTTCACATCTGTAACTAGTGGATACTGTATAAGTATGGCAGCCTGTTTTCCAGACAGGAAAAAAGTGTAATTTTTATACTTTGAAAGCAGAAGAATCTTTTTTGAAAGCTTTTTATACTAAAAATTATGGAACTTTAATTTTGTCCACTTTTGTTCTTGTGGTTCAGACACTTATGATGCTAAAAAAGCCCCAACGTAGTCAGCTTCAGGCTGCTGCTGCAAGCTGTCTCAAATCACAGCAGACACCAGTGCAATTCCCTGCAGACTCCCTTAAAAGAAGTGGAGAATGACAGCATAGTGGAGACAAATCTTGGGAGTAGTGAGGAAAAAAAGTGAAGATGAAATAAAGATGATCACACAGATAAAACTGAGAAGTTTCTTTGACAGTAGAGGAGAGTTCTATCTCTTGCTGGGTGACAAGTAAAACCTTAATTCATCTGAAGCCTATTCCAGTGAAGGTTTGGGTTTCAACTACACATTAGCTACAGCCACATAGATAAGTTAAGGTCATTAAAACAAAATTGTGAAAAACTTCTTGTGAACCTCAGCTAAACTACTAGCTTGCCATCTGTTGTGGCAGCAGCTTATTGAAGATAAGCAGCCTGGAAGCATTATGGCAATTAAGAAATCTTCTGGTCATTAACTCCACACCAATTAAACACTAAAGGTTGGCAGAATCGTACTGTGGCTCAGAACTGTATTTTAAGGCAAACTCTTCTGTTCCCAATGACTGGTTTCACGATGAGACACAGTGTGGCAAAGAACCTTTAAACATTTACTCAGGCACTTCTTTGTCCATCAGTAGCCCATGTATGTGTGTGTTCTCCTACTCAAAAATAATTTCCATGCACACATACAAAGTATTTACTTTATTCCCACACTTACATAGCAACCTCTTTAATTCACAGTCAAATCTGCCATGTTTCAAAAAGCCTCAGTACATGCACACACACATTCTCACCCACTGCATCTGTCCATGTGTCTCCAGGCTTGCATCACCATTGGTGTTATCCAAATTCAGAGCCTCCTATCTATCTCTGTGAAATATTCTCTACAACATGTTTGAAATAGTCAACTGTTGGGTTTAATATGGTTATAGAATTTGAAAGAGGTTCCTCAACTTGCTGTTATATTTATAAACTAACAAAAGTCTGCCTATGACTTGTTTTACTCAAGGTATTTTTAAATTAAACTACCAATCTTAGTGGAAAAAACCACCTAGTATTAGAAATAATCTGAACTACCTGTTCAGCCTTGAGAAGAAGAGAAGACTGAGAGGGTACATCTTATCACTGTCTCTAAGCACCTGAAAGGAGGGTGTGAAGCAGATGGAGCCAGGTTCTACTCAGTGGTGCCAGGCAACAGGACAAGAGGCAAGAGGTGGAAACTGATGCCTAGGAAGTTCCACCCGAACATGAGAAAGAACTTCTCCACTGTGCAGGTTACTGAGCCCTGGAACAGGCTGCCCAGAGAGGCTGTGGAGTCTCCCTCACTGCAGATATTCAAGAACTGTCTGGAAACAATCTGGTGCAACATGCTCTAGGAAGGCCCTATTCAAGCAGGCAGGTTGGACCAGATGACCCCACCAGTGGTCCCATCAAACTTAAGCAAATCTGTGTACAATTCAATGGTATCATCACCTTCCCAGCTTAGGAAGACTTCTGCTCTGAGGGCTAAAGTTTCTATTTCTGCACACAGGGAAAAAAAGAAAGAAACAAACAAACCCAAAAACACTCCATTACCAAAAATGAGAAAACAAGCTTTGGCATAAAAAAAAATATAAAATCTTAGTTTAAAACCATAATTATTTTAGCCCCAAAATACAGAAGAAATCACAAATTTGCTGTGGCTACAGTTAGCTTACTGACTTCAACTACATCAACATACAGCTGTTTGTACTAGTTCTCTTTCTTTGAAAAGAGCCTCAAAGAGAGAAGTGGGTGGCAGAGCATATTCAAGTCTGGCACCCCTGCCTAAAGCCACATCTTTTGCTTGTAAGGAGCCATCATTGATGCAGTTTGACAGCACAAAGCTGAAAGCAGAACAGGAGTCAAGGTAGCGCCTTACCGCACCTTAGAACACTGCACACATTACATTTAATATGGTTCCCAACATATTTCAAAACTACACACAATGAGATATGCCCTAATACACAGACTTTAGAGTCATGGCTTGCATTAATTAACAGACTTTCAGAAAAAGGATTCAACTGACAGCCTTCTTTTCCTTCCCTCACTTTACAATGCTGGTATCATGACAGACACTCAAAACCTGAGGGACATGACCAAAACTTCTCAGTCAAATTCAAAAAACAAGTGTACATCATGCCATGCTTAGCTAGCGCGTTCAAGAGTCTCTGCTTTTCTTGAACTCACTTGCCCATTTCAAAAGGCCAAGCATATTTCATGTAACATCAATAATGCTTGCTCTTTTACTGCTTTCTCCCCTCATTAACTCATCTCCTACTTCATCCAAAAGGAAAAAAAAGAGCCATTTTAGTCTTATTCTATCCTTCCAAAGACCCCACCCTCACTCACTACCCAGAGACCTCTGTTAACTTACCAGACCTGTAACTGCCACCTGTTTCTTCTGACATAGGAGGAGAAGAACAGTAGACCAAAAAAGACCAGTCCGCAAAAAAGCAGTTTTTCTATATACAAAGTACATAAAAAGATGCTGTTTCAGGGCCTTGTTCAGATGTCAGTCCAGTTGGCAAACATCCATGTTTATAGCTCCTAAATGATTGCTGGTGGTACAGAAAGAACATTCAATGGGTAGAGCTCAACACTAACACTGAGTTATGCTGCACTAGCTCTGGCAGCAGCCCTGCCAGCACACAGCTGTGCTGAGCCCACCTGAGAGGCAGATTACTACCGTAAATCCAAGTCATATATTAGCTTAGATGACCAATTTTTGATAAAAGCTAGCTCAGGAGATAGATGGTCCTAACAGAACATGCCATATGCATTTCCCCCCTTCTCAACGGCTTTATGAGTGTTATAACTAAATGAGATTCCCAGTACTGTAAAGCTTCCTTCAGCTTCTGATGCTGTAGAGAAACATGCCTACTACTCTACTCTTTACTCTCCAGTACCCTTTCTGAGGACTAACTTCAGAGGTTACTTTTGCTATGCCTGCAGATTTTCTAAAGGAGGTGAAACCTTAAGGGGGAAGGGAAAAGATAACTACACAAGAACATATCTCACAGTTAATACACTGTTGTCCACAGAAGTCTAAGTAGTAAAACCTTTAGTGCAGACTTCAGTTGCCAGTGTTTCTATTCCTAATTCAGAAAATTACAAATAGTTATGGGTTCATGAAGCCCTTTCCATTTTTAAATGACAATTACTTGATTTAATTACTACAGATAACTTATCAACCATCTATTATTTAATAAACAGATATCAATCACTAGAGTTGTATATGCTAGTGATGCATGCATATGTTAATACCCCATCTTTTGAAAGCTCATGTCTACAGCACATGTACAGGTTTTTGACATAAACCAACCACTACCCAGTTCTCTACACAGTCTGGTCTTGCTTAAAGTAGAGAAGCTATTATTTCCAAAAAGAGCAACAACTGACTTAGGAATCAAAGTGAGCAAAGCTGACATTGCAATGCAAGCCATGACTAAACAATCACTTTTGATATTGTAGGCATAATTAATAACTGTAATAACAAAGATGGGCATCTGAAAATTTACATCTAGAACAGTGAAGTCCCCTGTGCTGCCAGCCAGACACTTCTATCCAGCCTGCTACCTTTCCCTGGAGAAGACAAGAAACAGCTATTTAGAGCAGCACACACTGACCCAACAGCTGATCACATCCTCCATCTGTCTGCAGCTCAACACAGACCACTGAACTGCTGCCAAAGCAGTTAAAGAAAAAAAAATGAGCGGCTGCAAAACGATGTAAAAAAAAAAAAAAAAAAAAAGGCAGCAGCTTTTTCCTAAGAGCAACTGCCATCCATGTACCCTCCCAGAAATTAGTCCTCACTGCTTGTTGTGTACCTCCCCCAGCCATGTTCTAAGAGGAGTAGGTGAGTCCATAAGAGAAGCCCTGAAGTCTAGATGCCATAACTGATAAGTCTGCTCAAGATCCAGGCAGTCCACAGATCCGGACTTCAAAATAATTACTTCTGTGACCTTGTAAAAACTTAATTATTTACCTGGATGATTGTGGTCTCATGTTTTTGAACATCCTTCACAAGTGCAAAGCTACTACAAGGCCAGTTCAACAGATCAGTGTGTGAAAGGACTATTGTAAAGATCTACTGTGCATTAGGACTTAACTTTGTGACGTTCCACCATAAGTAACAATACAGAGACACCTACAACCTATTGTGTTTTATTCCTCTAGGCCTAAGGAGACTGTGCATAGGAATATTTCATGGAAGTACCCAAAGATTTTCTTCTGAAAAAACGTACAGTGGAGTAAATTTTTTGTCTCCTCCTTATAAAAGAACAAAGTTACTCTTTAAGTTTTAAGATATGACCTGAGGGGGCACTTATCATAACCTTCCTGAGCTCCAACTCTTTTTTGTTTTTAAAGAGGAAGAAACCGTAACTGAGTAGGCAGGTAGAGGCTAAGCATGGCATTCTACATAGGTTTCTTTGCCTTATCTGACTTCAGGCACTCAGCTTGTACGACAATCTCTCCAGGCTTCCTTCAATAAAGAGTCGAGAGAGATGGCCACTCTACAGAGTGATGCAGAACAGGAATGCCTTCCTCTCAGATACCTGAGCGGTTTCTATCATCACTAGGAATTTTGAGATGGAGAGAACTACCTTTGTGGCTTTTGAACAAGAAGGGGAGCTGATTATTTAAAAACATGGGTAAAGTTCCCACTCCAAGGAATTTTTCCACCAGTGCTACCACCAGTCCAACATGAACAACTTCAGTTCAACAGCTTGGAACAGGCTCATAGGCAGCCCCATTAATTTTCCCCATAAAATCCACTTTGCAAAACAGTGCCTAGACTAACTTCTGCATCACTAAAGCAGCTGTACATTCGCTTTTAAAAAAAGTAAGTATC
This sequence comes from Platysteira castanea, assembly GCA_013397175.1. Classification (NCBI taxonomy): domain Eukaryota; kingdom Metazoa; phylum Chordata; class Aves; order Passeriformes; genus Platysteira; species Platysteira castanea. The sequence goes on along the minus strand of VYXC01011606.1, from coordinate 3,305,242 downwards.
AAGAAAATATTTAGGAAAAAATATTTACCTCGGGTAAATGCTACATTGTTCAGACCTATCTTTAATAGGTGTGTTTCCTCACAGGTGAGGAGGTGAAGGTCAGTAATGTCATAGGCTGCCTTGAATTTTTATAACACAAAATGAAGTAATTGTTGTGTCAAAAAAAAAAAAGGCATATTTATTCTACTGCATTTTTAGACAAGCCTCAAGTTGGGCAGCTCCCATAATACCATTAAGAGTGACATCATAAATGCAATTTTACTGCTGAACTTTTCATTTGCAGCAAAGAAGGAACTGAACTGCAGTATTCTTCTAGACATTTAACTCAAATTTTTCATTATGTTTAATTATCCTAAGAAAATTCCACACACGGAATATTCTTTTTCAAACAGACCAGTCCAAAGCCACCTTGGTCACTACTAAAATGAAAAAAAAAAAAAAAGAGGAAAGTAAAATGTAGGAACTGTTTTCATTACCTTAATAAAAGGGGATATATGACCTCCTTTCCCATCAGTGAAGGAGCCCCAATAAATATTAAACCTTCTTTGATTACTCAGATCCATATAAACCCAGAACACTGCCTAGCACATCCATGAAGTCTTGTACATCCTAAGCACAGTAAGTTTATTTCCCAGTTATTTCTCCCAATCACCTCTCCACAATCAGTTTTCAGTAGACCTCTATTTGTTCAGGACCAGCCTTGCTACACACACATATCAGGGTCTAAACAGTAGTCCCACAGGCACAAAGCATCACCAAACTGAATTTCCACCTCCACTCAGCTCTCCTTGCCAGGCCAGAAGAGAGGCTGACTGGATATCTCACTGTAAAGGAGAAAGGATCTAAAGACTCCCCCTTAAGATGGGATACCACTACAACAGCATAAATGCTGTAAGCAAGAAAATAATGTAATATTAAATACCTAAATAAAGCTTTGGGTACTGTCTGGGGTCAAAAAACTTGCAGGAGAAGAACTGGACAAGAACTCTGAATATTCTCATCAATATATACTTATTTCAGAACTAACTTTTCAAACTAATCTAGTTCCAAATTAAATCAAGAAGGTTTTGCTTTCACAGTCAGGAAATAAAAGGGAGGAGGAGAAGGGAGTCACTATCTATTTTAGAGTAAAAAATTTCTCTCTCTCAATCTCTCACAAACATTTTGCAACCAATACAGCAAGGGGAAAAAAAAATCCTCTGCCTTCACACCTGGAATCGAATGTCTCCTAACAAAGCCAAAGGGGGATCCTTAGCTCATATGGGTTAGACACCACCGAACCAGATCCCATTTTTTCAGACACACTTCTGGTAGGTTTCATTTAACAATCCACAACCAATTATTCTCATTATCAGTTGACCATGATTTTGCAGGTGCAGGAGGTGGGGCAGAGATGGAGGGCTCAGGGATTGGATATACGTCAAGGTCATGAGTACACACAGGCACACACTTCCCAGGAGCAGCATTAGGAGATCTGACCCAATCACTGGTACGTGTGCCTGTGGTCTCATGTCTATTAGCTGAAAAATGCCTTCACTGAGCATAGGAAGAAGCTATGAAAGAGCTAATCATGTGAATGTTATGCAACCACTAAGCTTGTTTTAAAGTTCGAAATGTTCTGTTTAGATTCTCCTGCTAAATAAGTAAGTTAACTCAACCATACCATCTAAAGCAAATCCTAAGTTTTATCCCATTCTGTTTCATCTCCTTTTATGAAAAAAAGCAGAGCATAAGCTCGTCAGGGCAGGCACTGCACGTCTATTAATTTTTTTTTTTTAAAAAATAAGTGAACTACATTTAGTTAGAGGAACAAATTTACTATCTGACTGTCAAAAAGGCTTACTTTTCTTCAAGTTAGTGTTAAGAGTCTTTGTAAGTATCTGCTTCCTCAGCCTGAGGAGCAGAGGTTATAATACTGTTTTAATAGTTGGAATTTATCTAATTTACCTGAGCCTTGACAAAAATTGGCCAAAGTAAGTTTGCTTTTGGAGAGGAGGAGGCTCTATAGAAAAGCACAAAAGCTACCTATTTGCTGAACTTCTGAGCTCCTGACAAAGCTCCTCTTTCGAATGTTTCCTTCCTTTTGAAGGTTTGAATCATGGAAGGGCAAGAGAGAACAGGGAAAAATCTCAAATCACAAATCAAACACAGATATCAGTAAAATGCAACAAGCTACAAAGCTGAAAAAATTGGCAATGGATAGTCTATGCATAGACTCTCTATTTAAAAATCAGTACCCCATAATAAAGAAATAGTCCACTGAAGTATTTTATGAAATTCTAAAACAGCTCTCAAATGTAAGAAGATTTAATACATTACAACACTTGACATACAATACTTCAAAAAATGCAAGTCAGAGAACTGTAAAACAGCTACTAAATTACTCCCTTTAATAACACAAAATTGGTCAGGCCTGTAACAAAAAGTACTTCTGCAGCTGATCAGCTACTGACATACCGCTTTTCACTCCAAAACACCTGAGCATGGCAAAGAACAGCCTATTTTACTATAGTGTATGTACAAGTTATGCAGTAGTTGCTAAAGATAGTCAAATGCCTCTCACAACATCAATAATCAAACTGTCCATCAAAAATGTATAGGATCAAATTAAGAAAGCCTGATGCAATGCATTACTGAATTAAAACCAATCAGAAAGCAAGATATGTTTCTATAAATATGTATATTAAACAGAAAAAATCCTAGAGAAGTCCTGCAGCAGCACTGGAGAACTAAGTGACTTGGTTTCCAGTTCCAGTTAAAGTTGACACAGTTAAAGGTTTCCAAGCTGAGACTCCCTTGCAGTGATAGACTGCCAAAGCACTCTTAATTTCACTATCACTCCAAAACATCTGACAGTGCTTCAGAGGATGAATTCAGATGCTATAAAGCATGTGCATAAAGTAACACACCTTCCAGGAAGATTCCATTAGGAGTTGCCCACTTGCACCCCAGAACAAGACTTAGCACGTACTCTAATGCAGAATTTAGCCTACAGTCTTAAGAAACCTCCAGATAAGATGTATGAAAACCTCAATTCAAATATATTTGTTAGCTCTAACAAGGTTAGCTAGAATTTCAATACTGGCACATGAGCTTTTAGTTTGAACCATAAATACATTAGTTTTTAAACTATATTTGATCTGTTTTATAAAGCAGGTTCAAAGTATAAACTATTCTGAACAACGATTGACACACGAGAATGTGGACCATGCACAGGATCACTCCTTTAACATCTTGTTTCATTCTGTCTTTTAGACAAGTTTTAGAAGAAACACCTAATAGAACACTAGTAGAAGGATGTGCCCACCCCATCCAGAATGGCTGCCCTAAAAGCAGGTAAGTGAGAAAAGCTGTAAACTACATGAGAACAATGAGAGCATGAGAACAAGTAGAACACACTATGCTGTCCAGCAAACACTAAATTCGGGGGGCACTGGTGGTTAAATTTTACATCTTTTCAAAGATTAAACATTTAAGTTTATTCAGCAGAGAATTGGCTGATGACTTCTCTTACCTACCAAAGGGAACTTCACAATATTCAGGGTAAGACGAAAATAAAGCAAGTCTGGTTGTTACTTTACAGCTATTAGTGTGTTGTTTACTCTCCATCCAGCCAAAACAAACACTGCACCTAATTTAGAAGGGATCTGTCATGTAAAATACGGTTTTCTTTCTCAACTTCATCCAGAAAAAACATCTGCTGGTCTTTCACTTAAAAAACCAAGTACCCTTAACTATCAAATTTTTACGTACCATTAAGGCGACTGTATTTTCACATCAGCAAGAGTCACGTAATGATGCTTTAAGATTTCACCTTTGCAACAAGATTATCAGTGAACTTGTAAGTAATGGCAATTTTCATGTCACAACCATTGGAAAGCTATTGAATGTCAAGAAAGAGGTTACTGAAACCACTATGGAGGAAGATCACCAACTTTTAAGGAGCATTATGGTGCATAAGCATTTACCTTTCAAAAAACTGAGCACAGGGATTTACCTATCCTCAAAATCTAATTCCAATATGCTTACTGTTCGATTGATCAAGGTCTCTGCTGCAGGTTTATTCTCATTTAACTACCTGTTTGTTTAACTGACTTAACTCCCCACTTGCCCATCAGTCTTCAGAACCACTTGTACCACACTACAAAGTGAAATGGAAACATTTGACAAATCACATACACATCTAAGAGTAGAGGCAAAAAAAGATCAATTACGACAAAGTTACAAATGCATCAAGTCACACGTTGTGTACACTTAGAAAAGTATGAATAACATGTAAGCAAGTGTAATAGACAGTTGTATTCTCCCAAAAATTTAGTGCTGAAACACTGTATTTAATTTTCGAGACGTAACATACTTTCAGAGAGACTGAGAAATTTTATTAGGAACTACCTAATCTGAAAGAAGAAACACAAAGTAGGTAGACTAGCAACGATTTTGGCTTTTAAGATAAATTTCAGAAAGATCCCATACAGTCTGATGAAAACCAAAGTTCTAGACTACACATAATCACGAGATACAAACATCAAAATATTGGAGGTAGTGCAGCCACATCAATGTCCCATTCTGAGCATTACTTCACTACTGGTTTTACTTCCCTTGGCATGATGTTGTTTAACAATACCTAGGAATCCGTGCCTGTAAAAGCTTGTGATCTAAGATGTAAAACAAAACAAGATGCATCTTCTTGCCAGAGGTTTAGTTAGAACATTGATGAGTGATGACTTGCAATGTTGCAAATAAAAACTTGCACACTTCTTTGCCATTATGCACATCATTCGTCTGGATATCTAAGTCACATAAAAGCTACTGTCCCAAAAAGAAATTATGCCTGAAGTAAGTATCAGATTAGGACAGACATACAGACACAGTTAATCTAAAGTACTGTGGATTTTGGGTCGCCAAGTATGAAAGTGTATGAACCTAAGTTTTAAAGAGGAGTGGGGAAGTCAACCTACAATCACCAGATTGATTGTTACCCAGCAAAATAGATGGGCACAAAACTACACGGAGAACAAAAAAACCCCACTTGTTATATCATGGTATTTCAGACATACTACACCACAAAAGCCAATTCTTTAATTTCCCCTTCACGTGCTCAACAAGTTTATGAGAGCAAGAGGAAATGGGGCAGGTGGTATGACATGCACATGGAAGTCTGAAGATGCTGTCAGCAGGAAATGCTGCTGTAAATTTGATACCTGAACACAAGCTCTGTGTGGATAACAAAAAACTTGAGGTAACCTTTCAGAGGGAAAGGAACATGGACTCATATGCCCTTTTGCTATCCTTGAGTACTTTTTCTTGGGGGGAAAAAAAATCAATTAAACTACACAATCTCCTCCCAATAAATTTCACCGTTTCATTATTATGAAATAATGTAACAGATCTGAATTATTCCGAGGCACCAGAGTGCCAGCCACAGCCCAAGCTACAATGAACCTCCTGTGCTTAATAACGAAGTTAGCTACCGCAAAAAAGGGCTTAATGGTAAAAAAAATAATAAAAAAAAACACCCCCCAAGAAAAAGCGATACAGGTGCATTTTTGCTTTCTCAAGACCTGCCCGCCTATTTCTTACAGCTCCTCCATTAAGGTGAGACCCCGCGGATGGGGACTCCAGAGCTGATTTCAGGACAAACCCCAGGACGACACGGCCCCGCGCAGCCGGCGCGGCCCTTCCCCCACAAAGGGTGGGGAGCCGAGGCCGCTGCCCAGCCCCGCCGCCCCAGGGCCCAGCCCCGCGACCCCCGCCGNCCCCGCTTGTTCTTCCGCCGCTTCGCTCCGCGCTTGGCGTCGGCCGGACTCATGGTGCTGACACCCGGGCACGGGAGGAGGGAGCGCNGGCCCCGAGCGGGCCGGGGGCACGGGGGAATGGCGCGGTGCAGTCTCCCAGCTGCTAGCGCTGGTGTGCGATGTCACCCGCCCGCCCCGGCCCCGCTCACCTCGCCGTGTCCCGCCNCTGTGACGGCCGCGGGGACTCGCTCGGCCCCGGCGCCGCTGGGCAGAGTTACCGTCCAATATGGCGGACACAAGGGGAAAGTGATCCCCCTTTACGTCGGGGGGCTCCCCCTCGGCGCTGACGGGAACCCGCCGCGCGCAGCACGCTGGGAGGCGTAGTTCCACGCTTTGCCATAACCTAGCGCCCGTCCTGACATCGGACTACAGTTCCCAGCGTGCATCGGGACCCCCGCCTGGGCGCGGTGGGTGAGCTCATCCGCCTCCGCGGTGGCTGCTGGGAGTTGTAGTCCCCCGCGCTGCCGTTAGCCGCGCCGAGCAGCGTTGCCACCCCGGTCAAGGGACTACAGCACCGCCCAAGAGCCACGTGACGCCTTAAAGGGGCCGCAGTGCTCGGGGATGAGGCGGGAGGGGATGGTTTAGGAAAAGCCCCGCGTCAGGGGCCGCAGCCTGCCCGCCGCTCCGACGTAACGCGGCCCTTGAGTGCAGTGCTGCTTTGTCATTCTGTCTCTGTGCAACCATCCCTCAGAACCACGCAGGCACCACCGTCCCCAAATCCCGTGCAGAGCAGGCTGCAAATGGAGGTTACACCTCGCACGTTGAGGCTGAGGGCAGTGCTGTGCCCTGAAGTGCCCTGAGGCTATTGCTTGAGTTACTATCCCTGGAAGTAAGTGTTCAAGAAATGTGTAGACGTGGTGCTTTGTGACGGTTTAGTAGCTTGCCACATGATCTAGTGGTGGGCTTGGCATTGCTGGGTTAATGGTTGGACTCAGTGGTCTCAGAGGTGTTCAACAACCTGAAAGATTCCATGATTCCATGTTGTTCCTCACAGTGCACAGTCACATGCAGGCCCAGGAAAGGTGAAATGCTGTAGCTCTGTGCTTTGACGTGACTGGGTGGAGTGATGCAAAAATCATAGATGTGAGCACATTAAAACTGGTGATAATTTCACAGGATTATGGAATCCATTAGGTTAGAAAGACCTCTGCAATTGAGTTCATCCTATGACCAAGCACCACTATGTCAATTAGACCATGGCACTGAATGCCACATCCAGTCGTAACTTAAACACCTCCAGGGATGGTGACCCCATGACCTCTCTGGGCAGCCCATTCCAATGTCTAATCACCCCTTCTGTGACGAAATTTCTCCTAATGTCCAACTTAAACCTCCCCTGGCACAGCTTAAGGCTGTGTCGTCTTGTCCTGTCATTCTCCTAGGAGAAGAGGCCAACCATTACCTGGCTACAACCTCCTTCCCCGTAGTTGTAGAGATCAGTAAGGTCACCCCTGAGCCTCCTTTTCTCCAGGCTGAACACCCCCAGCTCCCTCAGCTGCTCCTCATCAGACTTGTGCTCCAGACCCTTCACCAGCTCCATCATCCTTTTCTGAGTGCAATGAAATGCTTTAACTCTGGGCAGTGTGATGCAAAATCATAGATGTGAGACACCTGATGATTGCTTAGGGCAGTCTAAAATCTCTTTTGCAGCATTAAAATTGTGCAGGCATTGCATGGTTGTGATGGTGGATCAGAGGATAGTTCAGGAGCACTGGCATATTTGCCTTTCATTCACCAATGACCATACTCACTTAAAAGATCACAGGAAAGACAGCCTCAGGAGTTTTGGGACAGCAGTGCAAGAAGGCACTAATTTCAGTGTGTCCTGAATGGTTGGCAGTGCCAGTAGAAGCTGCCATCCATACTGAAGCTGTTCCAAGCTTAGTTTGCCTCAGTACACATAGAGGAGCATTGCTTGTACGTGCAGACAGCTCTGAAACCAGGAGAACACATTTGTTCATTCTGTGGTCTAGTAAATGGAAAGGGTTTTTTGGAGCAGGGCCCCGGTCTTCATAAATGCATTCAGTGCTCAGCGCACACAGCACTGCATAAACAGCAAATAGCAGTGGCAAAAGTAGCTGTGTACACGTAACTGTACAGAGCCTTTTGCCACAAACAAATAAATTCCAGACCTTGTAGTACAAATTTGAAGTTGACTTATCTTTGTAATATATGGCCTTATTTTCAGAGCTAACATCTTTCACTTGAAATAGTGACACAGTCTCATATAGGGCTGTCTTCATCTTCCTTTCCAAATTATATTTTCACTTGAACTCTGTTCATTTAACACCATGCTTCTGAAAGAAAGATTACAGCTCTGTCAATCTCTCTATCCCCTATGTAATACAGATAAAAAGCATTATGATGAGAAACTATTATAGTAAAATCACTCAACCATACAGGAGCTAAAGTAATGCTACTTAGCCTGACATCACAGTATTTAATTCTGATAGTCTTATTGCAGAAACAAATGTTTTCCTCTTACTTCAGAATTAAAAAATCCTGTTGATTTTTTTTTAAATCCAGCTTTCAGTATGAAAGAAAATTCGCAGTGCAGGACAGTAAGTTTTTATAAACTGTGCAGGCCAGGAGGAAAGGCAAGAAGAAATTAATTTGACTGCTGTGGAGACCTACAACTACATTTCTTGTCCTTACTTGAATTAAATTACTTATAACATTCCACCCCATCCCTAAGAAAATAAACTCAGTCATTTGAACAAACTAACTTTAATTTACCTCATTGTTAATCTAAAGCATGGCATTTCAAAATCCTTTTGGGGGAAAAATTAATTATACTCTGAAAATTTTCACATTTTCCAGGAATGATATATATAAAAACTCACTGCATAAACAGTGCTGATTACTGCAGGGCTTTCCCATGCTCTTCCTTTGAACCAGTGCAGTTTCAGCAGCGTTGTAATTTTCTCTTGTGAGCCATTAAGTCAATAAAAGGATGAATAGAGAGCTGTGCAGGTCACAGTTACCTTTGAGTTCTGCCTTCAGGATGCCAAGGTGGCTGGAAAAACTCAATATGGTTTTACCACCTCACTGGAATATTTGTACTGGTCTCCTGTTGCACATAGAATGATGTAAGGAGTCTATATACTGAATTGCTGTTATAACCTCAAGTAAAAATTAAGAGACCTGTTAATCATTACTGTTTCTGAAATAATAGTCTCTGTGCTAGGGAGGTTAAAATATATGGTTTCTTTAGTTTCAAGGGGTTCTTAATTATGCATTTAGTTCCCAATTTTGCAGGTGCTACTTGGTGACACTGGTAATAGACTGAACTCAAAGGAGCAACTTACACGCAAGGCAGTACCATAAGGAGTTTAAAGCACGTCCAGGTGTTTGAGGAATCTTCTGACCTGAGTTGTAACAGCTGTGTGATGCTTCCAGTTAATTTCTGGCAAGCTGAAGTCCCCAATAAGGACAAGGGCAGTTGACTTGGAGGCGTCCCTTAGTTCCTCAGACTTACTTGCTGGCATCATCATCCTGGCTATAGGTCTACAGCCAACTCCCACAGTCACATCCACATTATTTGTTTACCACTTGATTCTAACCCAGAGGCTCTCAACTGTGTCATTGCCAGCTGTGAGCTCCATACATTCTAACCCTTCTATTCTATACGGTGCCACCCCTCCGCCTCTTCTGCCCTCCCTATCACTCCTGAAGAGCCTAGAAGCATCCAAAAGGGCACTCCAGTCACAGGATTCATCCCACCAGGTTTTATTTATGCTAATGACGTCAAATCTCTGGGACTGGCCCAAAGCTTCAAGCTCGTTGGGTTTGTTCCTTATGCCGTGTGCATTACTGTAGGAACACTTCAGGTGTGGTACATTGTAGCCAATACCTTGTAAAGCAGATTGAGGGATCCCATTAGTGCTCATTTCCTCAAGTTTTTGGCCCACGGTCACAGGTGAGCCTGGTTTTATCCCTTTCTCCCTTCCAAGCCAGTGTGAATGTCTGTCAAGGAACCTCACCAGCTCCTGTGCTACAACTCTTTTCCCCCTCTGAGACAGGTGCATCGCATCAGGGGTCACTAGACCAGGTGTTGAGTAGATCATTCCATGGTCAACAAACCCAAAATTTTTCCAATTGACCTGATGGATCTGCCTATTCCTATCAGTATTATTCCTTATAACCAGAAGTATCAAGGAAATCAGTACTTGTGTTCCTGGTCCCTCTACCAATTGTCCCAGGGCCCTGAAGTCTCTTTTGATTGCCCTCAGACTTCTCTTTGTTGTTTCACCGCTGCCAGCTTGAACAATCAATAGCAGATAGTAATCAGAGAGCCTTACTAGGCTGGAGAATTTTCCAGCAATGTCCCTTGCCCAAGCCCCTGGGAGACAGTAGACTTCTCTGTGAGTTGGGTCCACTCTGGACAACTTCAGCAACTAGCACTAATTTGTCTTTGCTGTCCAAAAAGCTGCCATTTTAATAGAAGTTCATTCTCCTCTACAGGAGAGTGGACATGCATGTGCATAGGTATGGGGAAGGATGTATTTACACGTAAGTGTGCAGCATCACAGCATATATGTATACTGACTGCCTTTTCATCACCTTACCTTGAGTTCTCACACCCAGTTCCAGAGTATCTGAGCTCCTTCCACGCATGATGGATATTGACAGCAAGTGTCTGGATGGCCTTCATGGAGTCTAGGCACTCCCTCCTTTTCAAACAAAGTAAATGTTCTCAGAGTGAAGATATTGATTTATTGGCTTTGGTTGAGTTTCTGGCTGCTTGATGGGACTAAACTGAAGAATAATAAAAGCAGCATCATTCTTCTAGCAAGGCTTTCTGTAAAGCGAAAGACTGCAGGTTTTCCTATAGATGGCCAAAATTAGTTTCACCTAATCTCCTCTGGAATTTGCTTCACAGCCAGATGCCTCAGCTGAGAAGACTTTATCTTATGCTAAAGAGGTTTAGAGCAAAATAAAAGGAATCTCACATGCTGGACAATAAAACTTCATTTCAGCGACTTTATGACCACTTTGATTTTATGGTTCTCGGGGTTTTTCCTAGACAACCTTCACTGGCTCTTAAACTATGTGTTTTTTAAAGCCATAAGCACAGAAGTCTTGCAGAAACCCAGACTTACTCCAGGGCATCCACCATTAGAACAGAATCTCAGAGAAACCTTGACTTGGTGTATGCTGTAGCTGGGAAGATGTGTGATTCCTGGCTTCTTGTTCATAGTGTCTGTGCTGAAAAACTCTTGTGTTGTGCTGAACTTATAAACAACAAGTGCAGAAGCAGAAAAACAATAATTTTTTCCTTCCAAATAACAGTAAAAAACTGAACGAAGGACAGTTTCTCACAATGGGAATGCTAGAATGTCTATGTTTACTGAACTGATCTTAATTCAGAAATTTTTTCCAAACATTCCTTTGATTCTCTATTTTTCCCCAATTAGAGTAGACTCTTTCAGCCTATTGTGAAGAACGTCTTTTGAAACAACCTGCATTTTATAAAGAATTACCTAATTCTGGCCACTGAAGTACAGGTTATGTCATGTAATGTTGCTTCCCTGCCAGCTGGCATTTTACATAATGAAATATGGTGCCTTTTCTGCATTAAAAAGCAACATTGCTGTCCCCTTGTTGCCCTCATGAAACAAAGAAGCATTCTGCAGATCAGTACTAGAACAGCAGGTAAGACTGTACTGGTTCCAGTTTTTCCTAGCTAGAGCAGGAGGTTGTCCCTGTGTGAGGGAAAGGATATGTCTGCAGGTTACTGGCACACAGCTGGAGGATGTCCTCCTACCAGCAATTCCAGCAGCAGTTCAAAATGAAACAGAGCAGCTTGGACAAGTCTGCCCTCAGATGCTTTCAAACCCTCAAAATAAGGTGTACAGGGAATGATGTTTAGTCTCTCAGCTAGTGTTTTGGAAGAAAATCCAATTTCCACCTTTCAGAATAGGTGTTAACCTACACAGTCAGAGCTTTGATGGTGTGCTGGGGGAGTGAAGAAGAGATTTCCATAGTGTGATCTTCTCTATTCACAGTCCTGCACAGGAAGAAAATACAGCAGCAGTTTCCTTGTTCACAGTTTCCAGTCCTGCCTGCCCAGCCAGCTCCCTGCCTTCAGGAGTCCAGGCTCTCTGCTCCCTCTGAAGGCCACAATCACCAGGGATGTTCAATTTCCCTGCTTTTTCCTTCCATCGTTATTGCCATTAACCCTTAAAAGGAAGGATTGGCAGCCATTCACTGAGAGGTCTCTTCCTTTTTTGGTTGGTTCTGCATGTCAGGTTCAAATTATTCTAGTAGTGTTCCTCCTGTTCCCAGCTACTGCTGTATAACAACATTTGGGGCTCTTTTGACCCTTTCATTTCACCTTTTAACAGATGCCAAACCCATCCATCAGTTTTAATCCAGAGTATGACAGCTGAAAGATCAGAACCTCCCTCCTGGCAGCCATTAGCACCTACAAGCACATGTCCAATTTCTTTGTGAGTTGTACCAACAGAAACATATTCTGCTTTTGCACTCTTTTCATCTGGAGCTCTTTAACATTATCAAAACGAACAATGCAGCTTACGAATCTTTCTTCCTGTTTATCTTTCTGCTTTGGCTTTAAAATTTATGATCACGGGGTGGGGGGGACGAGTATCCTATTGCTCTTTTGTCAGCTATTTCTTCAATAATTTATTTTTCCCTATCACGAAATTGTCAGTTTAGTAGCAGATCTCTTCACAACATGAGGATGCTCAACAGAGCTCATGGATTACCCAGGTTTCCACCCTATGTCTAAGAAACCCAGAGAAAAGGGATAAAAATTTCCTGTTACATCTCATTGCTCATCTCTGAGCAATCAAGTTCATTACTTTTAATTGACAGTTGTAAAGTAGTTGAACCCAGAGTAACAGTGAGGGGGTCTATGGGTTTGCGTCATCTTTCTTGGATGTCAGGAGAGAGGAAGTCCTAGATAGGAACATCTCCACACCAGCAAGACACTGGGGAATTAACAGCAGTCCCAGTCAGTATCCTTTGTCCATCCTGACACAACAAGGTGGAGAACTGGGCCTTAAGATGCTGTAGGTGTAGCTTTTAAGCCTAGGCAAACCAAGTTTACCAGACCACCTTCAACATAATCCTTAAAATTTCACTTATTATTGGGATGCCCCCCAACCAGTTTCTGAATGACAATGTTTTCCAGAAGATGTCTGGTCACAACCTTAAACATACCAAGTAACAGAGGACATGCGGTCACATGGCACTGTTTATTATGGCACTGGTTTTTATGGTGCCCTGCTCAAACAGGGAACTCAGGTGAAGCTGATAATCCTGTGTTTCCTGTTCTTGACCTCTGCCTCTCTTCCCCAAGTCTTGTGCAATGTGGCAGTCCCCATTTCTGTCCCACTAAAAAAGAAATAAACTAGGAAAGTAATTTCTACAAGCTGTTTATAGCTGTAGTGTGCAAAGGAAACCAAACCAATGCTACCACCTTGTCTCAGTGACCTGATTAAGAATTTTTTTAATCCACCAATCACTTTCAGTCCCATTTGACAGAGGCAGTGATCCCCAGGTATGCCATCCTTTGAGTCTTAGGCAGATATTAGCTTTCACATCCCAGGGTAGTCCCACAAAGGGAAAAACGCTTCCAATCTCTTATCAGGGAGGCAAGAACTCACTGGCCAATCAGCCCATGTCTGCACAGCATAAAAGATGCTGCCTCTTGCCTGGCCAGGCAGAGAGGAAATGAGAGAGCTGGGAAGGACTGTAAAGATGCAGAGTTCAACCCCATGGGAAACTTAATTTCCACCCTTCATTTTTCCATGAAGACTGAGATTTAGAGGCGGCCTCATGGAGATGTCTCCAGGCCTGGGGTGTTGAGGCCTCACTTTGGTCCAAGATCAAAGATACCAGAACCAGCTGTGAATTTCCAGTCCAGACCAAATCCCTTACCACAATAAGCATCTGTACTTCAACTTAAATATTTAGTTTGCTTGATGAGATTATTGCAACTGACTGGGCTTGCCCCTGCATTGTTGAATCATTTCCATCTTGTCTTCTAGAGTCCAAACCTGGACTTTTAATCCTCAGAAAATGAATAGTTAATATAATGATGTGTTCCAAAGAGAGTATGCTGAGCACCAGAAATCTCATAGCAGTAAGTATAAATACATTTGGGTTTCAGCTGCAGGTCCTTTAAGAGGTACCTGTTATTCTAACCAATTCACATCATTTGCACTGTGGGGCTTTTTTCTGGATTGATAAGCAGTTCTCTGTAAACTACCATTTCATGGTATTTATATGAATACAGGGTGCCATAATTCTCAGCTTCTCTCATCCCCACAAGAGAAATTATTCAAGGAAATTCCCCAAAGGGCAAGTCACATTTGGATAAGGCTGGCATCATTCCAAGAGTGTGAGATTGCTAGAGAAAGGGAATTTACTTGAGGAAGAATGAGAATATAGCATTATTTACCGGCTAAGAGCTGATCCTGCGGGGAGTGGAACATCATCTGCCTTGGTATCAGAGGAGACTGAGGCTGCTCCACATCTCAGCCCCAGATTTAATAAACACTGACATGTTTGCACAGTATGTGCATGCAAGAGGCATTTGTGTAAGTGCAAGGAAGCAGTTTGTGTGTTAGCAAGGCTGGCAGAGGCATTTTCTGTGCCACTTCAGCATCAGAGTTGTCAAGTGCACTATCAAAATCTTCAGCAGAAATGGGCTTGTTAATGTACACTGTTTCAGGGCACAAACCATTAACAGAAGGCTACAGTTGCTGGGTTTCAGGGCTTTTGCTAGTCTATCTATTGATCTATTTATTTATTTATTTTGATGTAGTAGAAATTGCATGTGAACTGACTTGTACATGAAAGAAAAAGGAATATTCAGCACACATATTTAAGCATACCACTATTTTTAATCTCAGAGAGAAACCAGGACTTTTAAAGCACCCACTTTCAGAGAGTGCATCGTACCATCAACCACGTGCCATTTGTTTGTGAAAAGGGTGAAACAAGGAAAAACTGGGCACTGCAAACATTGTACCTCACACAGTCCTACCAGTTATAGTGAGCATCAACAGACAGCATGTAACCATAGATGGGGCACAAAAGCAGCTCCTTCCTTCCTCCCTCCCTTCCTTCCTTCCTCTTCTGCACAAGTCCTCTTCCCACTTGTTCCAAATCCCTCCAGAATGGTGCCCAAATGATTTAGAACAACAGTGAGAATCCCTGCAACTTCAAATAGTCAGAAATCATTTTTAAAGCAAAAATTCTTCCCATCCTGGCTAATTGAGTCAAGGCTGCCTGAGAAGTGATAAATTTTCTCTTCCTGCTTTTAAAATCTCTACATTATTGTAGCTAATTCATGCCAACTGAAGTCAAGTGATACAGGCTATAGTTGGGTTTGGTTATTTATTTACACTTATTTGTATCACATTTCAGCTTCCACAGGCCATAGAACAGCTCCCTGTCTTTGGCTAATGAAGCACTTCTGGTCATCTCATTCAAAATTTAAAATATGACATTGCTGTTGTGCCAGATAAGACATGGGTGTATTTTCCTAATTATTTCATTTCTTGGTAACTAAATTGGAAACAGACTGAACAAAGAAGAGATATTTAATTACATGACTGCAAATAAATAATATATAAAACCACTACATTATATGCTTCAGTAAAATAACCTTCTGCCGTGAGAAATACTCACTGCTAAAGATTTACTTGAAGATCCTGCACTTCTCAAAGAAGGGTTTCCAAGCGATTTTATTTACTCCAAAGTGGGGGAAAAAAAAAAAAAAAGAAGGTGGAAAAATGTTTTTATTTAAGAGTACGTGGTAGCCAAATGCACTGTAGATGAAAATAATGGATAATAACTCAAATCCAGAAGGGGCAGCAAATTCAGCCTGAATTAATTTTAAAGCTTTGTCAAAGAGTGCAATTCATTTTTGGCAGCTTGAAAGCTTAGAAAGCTGGTAGGGGAAGGGCTGCCAGAAATGCTTTTCTTGGAAGGAGACTTTCTACTGAGGATACCCTTTAGAAATCGCTCTAACCTGGGTTACCCACAGGTGCTGCTCATGCTCTGGTTTAGGAAGCACAGGGTCTGGGTGGGATTTCCTTTCTGCCCAAAGCCCTCCATTATTCTGACCCTCTATCTGACCTCCTTGGGTTTAGTTTCCCAAGTATTAAATGGAAATAAAACTCATGGTGCAAGTCTTTCTGAGCCTATCTGGCATGATACCTTACTGCAAGGACCATATAAACCTGATCTATAAAATAGATTGATCTGTAAAAAAATCTGCCATGGTTGAACTAAACCCTTAAAAAACACATCAGTAGCATCATATAAAAAGTCAGTGAAATTACAATAGCATAGAACAAATCACTGACCGCTTTTTAAGTTCTGCCTAAAACTGGAAAATGCTTCCCCTGGTACTGTTAAACTGCAAGAAATCTCATCTGCTTGGCCTAGTTAACATGGGTGAATTTTCACAGTGTTTTCCTCCTGCTATCCTTGGAGGTCTGGTGCAATGAAGACTTTGTCTAACCCCAGCTGTAATTATTGGTAAGAACAGAAATAAGAGGGAAAGTGGAAGAGAGAAGAGAAGGGCATCCCTTAGGGCAGAGTCCCACTGTGACGTGTAGGATGTGGTGTCAAATAGCTGCTGGTTGTGGATCGGGTTCGGCTTTGCTTTCTGTCTCCTATCAGAGATATGAGAGAAGAAGGAGAGGCAAAAGGTGGTGAGATCAAAGCTGTCCCATGTCAGGAGAAATAAGGAAAGAAGCTGTTTCTACCTGGCAGCAGTGGGAGCAAACAGCTGCCAGGTCCCCAGCTGTCACTGGGCCAGGAGTGCAAAGTGGGCTTGGAGGTGGTGAGGAGTAAATGAAGGAAACACAACAGCTGTGGGAGACATATCCCAAAAAAAGGCCAAGAAACTTGACCTCACAGAGCTGCAAGTCAAGAACAGCTAGGATGTGGGCAGGGAGAGCAAGTGAGTGTCCTATGAGTGTCACAGGAAGTGAGGTAGTGACTGGAGGCAAGACAGGAAGACATGGATATTTGGAGATGTTTCTGGGGCTTCAGCTGTGGTGAGGGTCTCCTGAAAAGCCTCCAGCAAGCTTCTTCAGCAGCCCAGGAGGGAAGGAGTAAGGGTGTGCTAGCAGAAACCAGGAGAAGATGGTTTCTTCTCCTGGTCTAGAAAATGCAGTTCAAACAGAAAACAAATGCAAAGGGGACTAGGAAAAATATTGCAATTTTGAGTCACCCTTTCTTTCACTGTATCAGGCACATGTGCAAAATCAGCCCATGGGCAAAGCACCTTTGCAGGTCTGTGCACTATAGTTAAGTGTAGTGGCAATCTGAAAACGCCACACTGCAAGACGTATGAGCTCATCCATGTTCCTGCTGCACAAGGGATGAAACCTCTTTCTTAAAATAACCCCAACTATTTTCTTTAAATTTAATGCTTAGGGTACATACCAGTTATGTAACCTCCTGTTCTTCCTCAGCAAGTCCAGGCAGTACTAAGCACCCATTTTCTCTTTCCCCCCCCAGTTATGATCACTGTAAGGGAAGGAAGTCCTGGCTTTGCCACAGCATTGGGGAGGCTTTGCATGGCTGCACATGTCTTCAAGCTCAGGCCTTCAGCTGAAAAAGCTAAACATTTGTAAAAAAAAGATTGTTTCCCCATTGTTCATATAATAGAATTCTGTTTTTCCCAATTACAATGCTAATTAATGGTTTTCACTTCATTCCCACTGTGACAAAAAATCACTTCCCAAAGCCTGAGGCCCTGTTGGTGCCTCCATCATCTTGAGATGCAGGTGAACTTCTTTTCCTAGACTCTCAGCCAGCACCAAAGACAGATGTTTGTGGTTTTGTCATTTGCTTCACTCTCTGTGGATCATTTGATTTTCTCAGCTCAAGGCAGCCTTCAAGAGTTAAGGTTGTAAATGAACCTGTCTGCTTCATGGTTTGTAGCCATCCTGCCGGGCTGCCAAATTGCTCTGTGTGGCCACATCTTTCCTCTGAGGCTGATGGAGATCCAGAGTGACTACCCCCCTCCCCAGCCCTGGTACATCAGCTGGTGACAGATTGTCCTGGTTTTATCTCCAAGAAATTGTGCCCAGAGGCCCGAGTCCTGTTTGCCTCCATCCATGGTTAAAAATTGTGCATTGGATTTTGTGTGGCTGCTGGCACCAGGAGGCATTGCCTCCCTCTCTGGGCAGCTGGCAGGGCTGAGTGCTGAAGGCTGCATGATGTGAGCTCCCAAGGTGGGCAGTGAAAGCAGTAAGCCGGGAAAAGCTTGATTTCCACTCCAGGTGCAGCCTCTCCACCTTTGACCCAGGTGACTTCTGTCTCATCAAGACCAAGCATGAAGGTAAAAGTCTTTTCAGTGTCAGGAGTGTTCTCAATATGTCTCACCTTTAGTAAAAGCATCCTTCTGCCTGCAAGCTGAAGAGATCTTTATTCTTACAGCATCCCCGTATCACCTCCAGAAATAAAAGTGCGTACAAATATCACAGGTAGCTGACAAGCTGAAGGGAATTAGTGCTTGCTCCTTCTGATCCTCAGTCACACACTCTCTGCTGACCCTATCTGCCTTTTTTCCAGCTTCAGTTTCACCAGAATCTCCAATACTGTGTTTTGCAGTGTAAAAATAACAAAGAGCAGCTCGGTTCATGATAAACACAGTGCAGTCAGGAGCACATGTAGCTTGCATGTCACTGCAGGCTGCAACACTCCCTCAGCACAGGCTATCTCCCTCAACACTCCATGTTTTTGCACAGGATAGCTCTTTCCAAATTCCCTAGTAATTACATAAAACAAGCAGAATCCCCTTGGTTTGTAGCAGGGCAAATGCTGACCTATGCCACAGGTGCCTTCCCAGGCCTTTACTTTGTTTTAATGGCACTGTGTTGGAAGGGATCGCTGGGGTGGCCAAAACACCGCAAGAGACTTTGCAGCTGACTCTGTAGCAGCCAGCAGAGCTATTCCATGTGCACAGGGTAAGGGTGTGTGACAATACTGGGCTGTTGGGGTAAAATGTGATGAAAAGAAGATAGGAACAACAGCTTGACTTAATTCTACAGCTCTGTAAGTGTCTCTGTCACTCATATTTTTTTTTTCTACAGGGAATGCTACTGGTTTTCTGCTTTGTCTTTTATGAATACACCATGCATTTTGTCTATGAACAGCCTTAGAATTGCAGGCAGTGAGGCCATTCCTTTCCACGGTGACATCAGCCAGTGGAGGATGTGATTTATTTTAGCACGATGCAACTCCTTGTAATCAGAGTAATGCTGCTGCAGTGGCCAGAGACTCCCTCCACAATGCAGAACATTTTGACGCAGTGCAAAGACTCCTCCTTGCGATAACAAAAGAGACATTGAGAGATGTGCTTGCAGACCTCCACCACTGATATTAACACAAGTCTTGGAAACAGCGTCTCAGGCCTGGGTCCCACGAGTGTGCACCAAACTGCACTGACACCACTGCCCCACCGTGCCCCGGGCTGTGGAGTCAAGGCTGACAACTGCCAGCATCAGCCCACATCAATCTGCCTCCACCTGGGTACTGTTCCTACCATAAACAACAGATTGAGAGCTCTTTGGAGAAGGGCAATGCCTTTTTCATTTCTCTGCAAAGCATCCCACTCTCCTCTGGACACTGCACAAAGCCGCTCTGCCGTTTACCAAGGTGATGCCTGGAGGTGAAGCCTGTTATGTACTCTCTTGCAGGGAACAGCAGCTGTAGCTGAGAGATGCCCTTGGATGGGCCATTGTTTGAAAGGAGGCAGGAAAAAGACAGAAAGAAAAGATCTATTTGTAGCCAATTTTTAAAGACTGGTAAGGAAAAAAAAAAAAAAGAAAAATAAGGGCATTTATTTGATGAGATGTGTAAGTGTTTTCTAATGCAGTTCAAGTTCTTGCACCCAGGAATGAGCATTGTATCTACGTTGTAAACAACAAAATCAATCACTTGATCCTGGTTTAGCTTTGTCCTGTAAGATAATGGTTACAAATGTTGTTTATGCCCAATATTATGTCTTGAGTTGCCTGAGGAAGACTGACTTTATAAATCAAAAGGTATGTGTTCCTTCCAGAGGTCTGCTTAGAGGGAGGGCTGGCTGTGGGTGCAGCACTTCATTCCTCACTGCCTCTGGGACCTCCTGAAATATTGGGGAACACTTTTTAAACTTTAAAATATCTTTCTGGAATTTCTTCTCAGAGCTTTGCTACAATCCAAAAATTACATTATTTTAAGCCTGATTCACATTCCCTGGAGTCTTTCTACTGATCTCCTTCAGCTCAAAATTTCACAGTACCCTGTGGTTTTGCAAGCAGTAGTTTAATACATGCATTTCAGTCTATGTGCTAAGAAAACAAAAAGGTGACTCCAGAAGATGCTTGTTTTCTTTCTGGTTTTCCTTCTAATAGCTCCATGTGGAACCATAAGCGTACACCATACACACTTGGATATAATGGGCATTTCTTCAAAATATTAAAGTCTATTCTTGCAGGATAGCGTTGATGTCCAGCAAGGCCAGACTAATACCTCATCCAGGCTGCTGTCTGCCACTGAGAAATCAATGCCAGACATTTTAAAGGATAATTGATAAAGCCAGTCCCGGGCTTGGAACATGGGTAATGCTCTGAGGTCCATGGTGTGATTCTTGGGGCTGTCCTGTGCAGGGCCAGGAATTGGACTTGGTGATCCTTGTGGGTCCCTTCCAACTCTACTGGATATTCTGTGGTTGTATGAAATGGAAGCAGGGAGATGGTGAGCAGTAAATACACCGTGGACACTTGAATCACTCTTGTCAGCACACTGAAATGCACTGGTGGTGAGAACAAAGCACGGTCTGCCCCAGCCTCACCAAGAAACTCCCCATGTCCAGAAAACTAGGAAAGAGGAGGATGGATGGAGATGAAGAGAGTCTGGTCACCTCCCCTTCTCCCTCCAGTCCTCACCAGGAGTGTAACACAGTTGTGGTCATGCAAACAAGCACCCACTGAGCTGGAAATCTTTTCAACCACAGCCTCTGATGCAATGGAGACCTGTAGATGCTGGATTGGTGTCTGTGGTTGTTCAGGAAGCAAAAGAATAAGTAAATCATCCACCATGGAAGAACTTTGTTTGGATGTTAAAATGTGATAGACTATAAATGTATTGGTGTGCCTGGGAAAACACAATAAAGACGCTCTCACACCTGCTAGGTTCAGCAGAAAGGAGGGAAAAGAGAGAGTTTATTTACACTTATCATATTTCATAACATTCTCAACTCCACAAGGGATTGGAGAACATGTCACTTCCTCCTCAATCCCACTGGAGAAAAAGGATGCTCATCAAACTTTCTCTTATCACAAAAGGAATGAAAAACAGAATAGACGGTTAACTAAACATCGGCTATTGTTTACATAAAACCGTGTGAAAATCTCTGACTCCAAGGTTAAAACAGAAGGCTTGGCAAAAAACAGGACAACATATTGGTGTCTATGTGGGATGGGTGGTTTATTCCCCTCCTTCTCAGGCACAGTCCCATGGGAGCATCACCGTTCCCACAGCAGGATTTGCTTTGCAGAGAGAAGACCAGGGAGACTCTCCTGCTTTGTAGGCAAGATGCAGGGCATGACCTGTATTGCAAGAGAGACACCCTGGGCCAATTTAGCAGTTCAGGACTAACTCTGTTAGCACTGCTTAGCCTGGCACAGAGCAGAGACAGTGTGGCGGGGCTTGACTGCCCCTCTGGAGCTCAGGGCTGTTCCCACCCTGGCTGTCCCAACAGCAGGATGGCAACCATGAAAGAGCTGCTGGCGGCTGCAGAATGGTGCCTGAGCACTGGCACGGGATGCTGCAAATCCTCTGCCTCCACATCAGTGGCACAGCGCTGCATTAGGTCATATATTTATTATTTGTACCCAGAGGAACTGGGCTAGGGCTTGGGAGGGAAATAGTGAAAGTTTATTTTCCATGGAAAACGATGAAAGCCGCATAGAAAATCAAAAGCACACTGACACCTATGCTGTGCAAATCCTTGGCATACAGCAGCTCTGCTTTCTATCTATGTAAGAATATGCATATCTATTTACTGTGCTGAGTTCCAGGCAGCACTGTGGTACATCCAGAGGGCACAACAGGCATCTCAATTAGGCTACAAGCATCAGTTCAGCACATTACTGTATATAGTCACTGGCAGATTATAGACTTACTAGACATTTCTTCCTACTGGCACAGGGACCACCAAAGAGCTCAAAAGCTATGGCAAAATAAATCTCTCTTAACACTTACTTCTGCTTATGAAAGTTACGGTCTTTTAATCTGTCTCTGGCGTACTGAACTTCTGCAACCTGCTCGTTGTTACTGATTTACAGTCCTTTGAAGTGCATCCAGGGCCCACAAAAACGTCCAACAAGGCAGACAAGGGTGAAGGGAAAGAGGCTGCTGCAAGCAAGGGCTGCAGTCCCCTGCCTGGAAGCAGTCACTGTCTCCAGCTTGGGGTACATCACATAATGCTGTGGGCTGTGCTCATGCAGCAATGGGGATGAGACGATGCCCTGCCCTGTTGCTGGGGGGCTGTTGCCAGCCTCCCTTGGGCACCTGGCTGCCCACTCAGTGGGGCGCACCTGTATCCCTGGGAAGCATGAGACCTCAAATCCTGTGTTCAGTTTTGGGCCCATCACTACGAGAAAGACAGCAAGATGCTGAAGCATGTCCAGAGAAGGGTGAGGAAGCTGGAGAAGGATCTGGAGCACAAGTCCTGTAAGGAACGACTGTTGGAACTGGGGCTGTTCAGCCCATCACTTGAGTGGCCAAGTCAGGCCAGTGAAAGAACCTGATGCCTCCGCTGTGGCCATCACCAGGTTCCAGCTGTGCACAGGGACAGACTGTCACTGCTGGCAGTGGGGTAGCAACACCAACACATTTCCTGTGAGAATACAAACACTTTATTCTTCATCTTAAAGGGTCTTGAAACATCAGGATAACCTTAGAGGGGGTTTGGGAACCCTGAGGAGGGCATGAGAGGTGGAAGTATTTCCCTGTGCAGTGGAGGGGCTTGGAGTAGGTGCAAGCCAGCAGCACCTTGCTGTGGACGTGACTTGGGCTGACAAAATGCAATTACTGGAACTGGCATTTTTCCAGGATCCCAGGATTAATGATCAGGTTCATGTGAAACCTATTACCTCCCCATAAATATTCAACAACAATTTAAAGAGTTAATTTATTTTCCTCTCCTCTTCTTCTGCAATTTGCATTATCAGTTGCTAAATATATTATGGCATGCTTTACCCCAATTCACCACTTCAAAGACCTCCCTGTAGCAATTTTGTAAGTAAATCACTACTTGATCTTATAACTCAAGCACACAGTGTCAACCATAGGAATTTTATTTCAGTCCAAATCACTATGCTTTTGAAAGTTAATATCCATTATTTTCCTCTAGTAGTTTCATCTGCTCTACAGCAGTGGAAAAAAAATATTTCTGTCTAGCTGGAACCATTAGGTGGAGATCTGTGTAATGGAGGCATCCCAATCTGCCTGTTAATCTCTCCTCTGGAGCTAAGGTCATTTGAAAAACATGAGTGTTTACTTTGTTCACCTCTCTAATCTGAGGCATAACTTCTTTTTCCTCACAGACCCTGGAGCACACAGAGATGACCAGTGTTTAAGCACATCTGGCACCTTTCCTCCAGGGAAAAAATATGATGCAAACTCATAACTCAGGGATCCTCAATTCCTTGCTGGCCCACAGGTGACCGATGTGGTGACGTGCACCACAGCACCAGTGACCACCCTCTGTGTCAGGAAAATCAATACCTTCCTACCTTTTGACCCTTTTACAACACCAGTTGGCCTTGTACCAACCAAATGTGCTAGCAGTTGTCAGGGTTCCTGGAAAAAATAGCTTTTGAGGTGGTCCACTGTTCAGAATAGAGTCTGGTCTTTGCCTCTCCAAGTAGCAGTGCCAATATTTTATGCTGTTGGCAGACTCTTGTCCTTTCTCCAGCCAGAAAATGAGAAAAAAGGCTCGTCTGGCCTTTGCTCCTGGACTGGTCCACACTGAAGTACCTCTGGCAAAGTCACAATTATCTCACGAGTGGCCAAGCTGCCGGCATGCCACGACAAGGGAGCAGCCCCAGTGGGAGACACTGCTTCTCACCAGTCACCACCTTGAAGGGTGCTCAGCTGCTTGACAGAGAAATTACTATGACAACAAAATAAATATGAATTAAAATCAGCATGAATTGAAACAAATTTGAGCTAGGAAGGGAGGAATTCCTCTCTTGGCTCAGCACAGGAGCTCACAAAGCCGCATGTACTTTGGTGTGGGGAAATCAGCAAGAGCTGCATGTTGTGTATCAGTGTCCTGCACTGATTTATGATCACAACCATAAGTACAAGTGTTTTTCAGGAAAACGCTTAGCTCTTGAAGAAAAATATTTTCTGTTTTCTGATGATTCTGTGTAATTCCTAATTTCTAGGCTGCCCAGAAAACTCTGAGAGGGGCTTTATTTACTTTCCATAGAAATATTGCTATGAACTTTTCTTCAACAGGAGGCAGGATGTTCTATTCCTCTTTGGTGAGCAGGGTTGCCAACCAAGAGGGGCAGCACTAAGAGCAGCGTGATCGCCACTATGCCACGAGGTTGCCAACCCCGAATGTCCCTTCAGGGCTTGCACCAGGCTGCACTTGTTCCAATCTGCTTAAGATAACGAGAGGTGCATTTTGCCTTGGTCCACAGCTGCAGAAAGCAATCAGGTTCTAAACATACCTGAAAGCGAGATTAAAACACAAACAAGGTTAAATGTTGGTATTCAAAGTGATAATTCAACTTTATTTTTTCATAAGAGAGGAAGGAAAGAGAGAAAATGGTGAGGTGGGAAAATGCCAAGAGTAATTACAAGAAGCACAGGAAAGGGGTTACCACCACCATGGGCCCAGCACCGGCTCATAGAGTGCATCAGGTGTGATCCCAGGCAGCCAGACCAGCAGGGTGAGGCACAGCAGCCTGGTACGAGCAGCACAGACAGCAAAGACTCCGACACTTGGAAGATTTTGTAGTAGCCCCTGTGGCAGGTTGGGCACTTGCTTATGGAGGGTTTTGAGAGTGGCAACCTCACGTTTCCCTCATAGCAACAGAATGTCAGCGGAGAACTTCTTTGCTCCCTCAAAGTTCATTGACTGCTCGTTGATATCCGAGCTAAGTTCGCCTGATGTATGGAAGTGTTCATTGCTTGTTTGCCTGAACTATCAGCTACAAGGCCTTTTAATGACCTTCACATAGCATGCTTCATTTTCTAAAATGAAGTAGTTCAAAGCTTTAACTTTCAAACCTCAATCTTCAAAGAGGCAATGGAGAAACATTGCGTACTTCTTACTCTTTCACTACAGCACTTCTCCCTTTCCAGCATTGGACACTTCCAAGAGCTGGGAAGCTCCTGACAGGGTCCCAGCAGACTCTGTTGCTAAATTCAAACTGCCCTTCTGGGAGTTGCATCCTTTCTCTGTTCATCCATCCACCCCCACCCATGTGTTGGTCAGACGTTTCTCCTCTTGTCTCACGTGTAAAACCCAAGGAGGGATATTGGTGAGATGCCTGGCTCACTCCTTAGTGCTGAAGGGAAGAACCACAACTACACATTTTATTGTTTGCCATTAACCTTGAATAATCACTTCCCTCTTACTGGGCCTGTCGCTGCAGTAAATTTCAGTACACTAAATACTTGTGTTAAATCCTCTCTAACAGTTCCCTTGTTAGGCTGAAAAAAAGTCAGATTTCTTCAATAAGTCCCACCAAGATCCCTAATCATCTCCATTGTTTTTCTCTTGGCTTCCTTAATATTAACAGTATGCCGTTTAAACAGGAACTGCCAGCTTCCTCATCAACTTTAATAACAAGTGCTTAGTAATTGCAGGTATAATTATTCACAGCACTGACAAAATTTGCTATTCAACACTAATTTCTTCAAATTACTGAAAGCATAAAGCACAAATAGACTACTTAGAAGACATTCATTTCTAATCATTTTCATTACTGTTGTTTAATGAACAAAATCTGCAACTCAGCGTTCCAACAATATTTCAACACAACACAAAAAGAAAGCCAACAGAATTCCGGGTTGCGCCAACAAGGGCATCACCAGCAGGGATAAAGATGTCATTATCCCACTTGCCAGGCCACACCTGGAATACAATGTTCAGTTTCGGTCCCCACGCAAAAAAGATGGGGACAGGCTGGGGAGAGTCCAGAGAAGGGTCAGAAAGGTGACCAGAGGATTGGGAAGCCAGCCATAACAGAAAAGGCTGGGAGAACTGGGTTTGTACAGCCTCGGGAAAAGAAGGCTTAGGGGAGACTTCATTGCCATGTCTCAGTATTTAAAGGATGGCTACAAAGAAGATGGAGACTCCCTTTTAACAGTCACATAGAAAAGAGGAGAGGTAAGAGGTACAAGTTACACCTGGTGAGATTGGACAAAAGAGGAAAATTTTTCACAAAGAGAACAGTCATTGGGATAAACTCCCCAGGGATGTGGTGGACTCCCCAGTATTGGACATTTTTAAGATTCAGCTGGACTGGGTGTTAGGCCGTCTTGTCTAGACGATGCTTTTGCCAAGAAAGGTTGGATCAGGGTTCCTTTCAAGCTGGCACTACACCATAAGAAGAATAAAGCTAATGGTGGCCTACATGCACATGTGCTTTGGACTCTGGCTAGAAACACTTGTCCCAGACCTCTGTCAGGTGTGTGCCCAGACCAAGATGGTGCAGAACCAGCCAACATTATAGTTCCTCACCTTGGTTTATCCTATCTGTATGTTTTGATTAGTCACACAACTAGAAATCAGGGAGATATGGCACAAACCCCTGCACAAAGGATTGGCATAAACCCAAGTCTCCCTTGCACTGCCACTTCCTCTTGTCTCTGAGATCAGTGCATCTGAGAGGACGTTTCCCACATGTTCCTCCCTGGGACAAAACCCTTTTCCAGAAGAAATCTGGCAGCAGGTGTCAGCTTCACAAGTCACTCCAGGCTTGTCAGTGCTGGATGGTCTGTCCCATGGGATCTTGGCTGCAGCATGAGGTAGGAGCAACCTAATTCAGTTTGGGGATGTGAGCTCCTGCCTGTCCAGGAACCAGGCAAAGTTGTGTTGTCAAACACCAGGCATGTTCTAACAACAGCCTCAAACTCTTCCTGTGTGTTGGACCTAACCTAAATCAGACACACAGGGTCTTCTATCCTAGTGAACTGCCTTGTGTCTTGGTCTGGCTTACCATGGCTCTGACTGGGCATCACTGTGGAATAGAATGGGGGATGCAGGACACAAGCCCAGGACCACAAGGTATTTCCCAGCCTATAAACACAACACCTTACCCAAGGGATGTCTCAGATAGTAAGGGTGCAGGCCTGTGGATATTTGCAAATTCAGATGTGGAAGCCCAGAGGGATGACTGAGGAGGTAAGAGTTGACCGTCTCACTCCTGCTCAGAATACTCAGGCATTGCAAGTCCAGCTGTAAAACCAGTGTGTAGGATAGATGAATACATAAACATTTGTTTTCAAAATAACGTCAAAAAAGCTTTTTCTAGGCATCCTAACAGATACAAAACAATACTAAAACCAATAAAATCCTATTAAATATCTAAGTAGCAATGTTGAGGTGTAACAAGAGTATACACAGCTTTCCTTTCCATTTCTTTAATAGCAAACCCTTTCTACTTCCCTTGCATTTCCAAGGAGCTGCTGTGCACATGACACAATTATTTCATTCATCTCTTCAGATGAATAGGTACTGCCCTGCTCTGGCTCTGTGAAACCCCACTGCTGCCAGAGGGAGTAGTAGGTTCACAGCAGATCCAGCAAATGGCGTCAGCCTTTTCCCTTGGCATCCCTGAACACATGGCAAACAACAGCCCTGCTTTCTCAGGGAAGAAGGCTCCAAAATGAAGGCTCTGCCTGACTTCATGCCTGGGAACCTGGTGGCATTAATTAAATCACCAGCCTCTAGCACCACTTGAATTGCTCCTATCCACTCCCTTCCGAAAACAGCTTTGGGGGACAATTTGCAGCTCCTGCAGATGGCTGTAGAAGTTTATGGAACTGGCTGATTTTTGCTGATCAAATAAAATTAATAATAAAAATCGATTTTAGTGTCCAAGCACTTCGAGCTGGAAGTCCCCTTTCTTTCTGAGTGATGGTGACAGTGGCTGAGCAGTACTTTGTTCCATGCAATGCTCTCTGCCTTCAGATATGAGAGGTGGGAGAAGGCAAAAATAAAAGGAACACTGATGGCAAGTCTAATAAACTGTCTCTACAGACAGAGAACCCTCAGAATGCCCAAAGCACTTCAAATATTTTTTTAGGCAGAAGTGTCAGCAAATCGGTCTTTTGTGAGCATTTCTTCTAATTAGCTCTTTGCAATTCATGAGGCCTCCGTTGAGCAGACAGCTCCCTTCCCGGCGGAGCCCCGGCTGCTCCTGCAGCCCCGCGCTCCATTTGCTCAGCTAAGGGGTGTTAATGCTTCAGTATGCAGCAGGCATTTTCTTAAATGTTGAAAGACTAAAACAAATTATAGCCATCCTATAATCTGGCAGGTTAGAAAAGAAGCTTTTAAAGAGCCTTGTAAAACGAGTAACTTAAACCTTCACCCCAGGCTATTTTTAAAATTCATTTGTCTGCACTCCAGCAAGAAGGAAGGCACAAATGTATGCATGATCCATGTCTAAAATTTTGATTTCTGAATTAGTTAGAAATATGCTTCAATCTTTGTGGCAACTAATAAATGATTTGGGGAAATGGTGTTGCAGCACTGCTCACTGAAATAGCCACAGTTTCATACCCTTCCTCTACTGAGCAAGGCTTGAAATGAGATTTATGGAGGAATTTATGGCAAAGGAAAGAAGCCACAGCACACCACCTCCTTGCAGCAGAGTTTTAATGACTAACTTTCATGCTCCCTTCCACTGCAATATGTGTGCTTTTAATCACACTAATTATGAAATGCCCACTTGTGATGATGCTTCAAATCAAGATATGCAAAAAGAGCTATACAGAAGTTTACACAAAAAATAATGCTGCTCTATCTATCCCATCCCACAGAGCCATAAGGCAGTATGTGAGATAAACTCCTGCTAGAGAAAGCAGAAGCCCTTCTCCTTCCCTAAGAAGCAAGGAAAATCCCTCACTAAGTATGAATATGTTTGGTGTACTTCCTGTGAAAAAAGTTCCCATATAAAGAATTAGAATGTGTTTAAAATGGACATCTGCAAGTGTTCGTATAGACACTCTAAGACCATTAATCCCCTGACCTCTGCAACCTCTGTATTAAATCAATATCGTAACTTGTTATTTTTCTCTGTAAGACTATTAATGCTAATATCTTCTTCATGAAATACGAGAGAGGAAACAGGATTAGAAAGAACCAGTCCTCCATTCCCATTTTCATTCCTTATGTATTTGCTTTTAACTGCTTACCTAAAATGTTAAGGTAACATCTACTATGGAAAATAAAAATACGCAAAGTCTGAATCTTCAATCTGTGGGTAGCAGAGTTACTAGGGGGAAGTAAGGCCTTCAGGTTTACATTGCTGGAGTAATCAAGGGCTTTACTGAATGAAAGATGTGGCAACTATTCAAAATATTTTAAAACGGTCATTGAGACCTCCATTGCATTCCTAACAAAACCAGGACATATCACATCACATCTGCATTCATCCTGCACCACTGGCATGGGTGGGACCCCTCTCTGAAGGGACATGTCAAACTCCTGGGCTGCATTTGGACACAGCACCAACAACTCTCCTTGAGAGAGATGGCAATCCTCTCCTCTGCGAAGCCCCAGACCAGATATTGCTGTTCCTTTTACCTTCCCAAAACCCTCGAAGAGAAATCTTAGGAGGACTTAGGGTTTCAGAAAGAATATGAAGCAGCTCTAAAGCATCTCATTGTTCACAGGCCCTAAGTCAACTGTAGAAACCACAATGAATTTGGTCTTTAGATGGAACACAAACAACCAAGCTGGATTTTACATCATCAGGCTACATAGACATAAAAAAGACATGAAATATTTGGAGGTTAAACCATTCTCACAAGCTCAAGGGCTCAACTGCATGCTCTTGACCTAGAGAATAAAATAGATTTTTACAGAACATATGAAATAGATTTTAACAGAACATATGAAATTAGCATTCACTGCCACCAAGTGTAGATCAGACACAATGCAAGGACACATCTCTACAGTTGACAAAAACTTCTTAGATGGCATTGTGTCACCTGTCAGCATTGCCCCAGACCTCTGTCACCATCCCAATCCAGGCAAACTGAGGTTTGAGCTCTGCAACCAGAATGCAGCTATGGCCCTGCTAATCTGTTCAACCTGCTGTACACCAACACTTACCCTTGGCAATTCCCCTTTGCCAACTGTCTGCTCACACACAAATCAGCTCCAAACACATCTGTACACTTTCCTCTGTAGTTCCAGTTTCCAGCTCACGATGTTCCTGCACTGGTCCCCACTCCAGAGCCGCAGTCTCCACTCCAGCCCCCAGGACAATCCTCCCAGTCTCAGCCTTCACTTCAGACACTGCAGCACTACAAACACTACCCAAATTACATGTTCAGCCCAGCCACTGGGCCATGGTTCATACCTAGCTCCCTGGACAGGGCTGGTCTGCCCTGGACCTGGTCTTCTGTCTGGCTCATGTTTCATATTTACCCCGTCTGCTTTCCAAAAATGTGACGCAGAATCAAACCCCAAGTGAGAACAGCCTTCTGCAGTTGCTGAATGGTTCATCCAACCAAAATGCCAAATCTGGCTGCAAATCAGAGAGCAGATCTGATGGATCCAATATTCCAACAGAAGAAGATCAAGGGATTAACTGAAGCAGCAAGGACTCCCCCATAACAACTCCCTTCCTTGTCCACACAGCCCTCTGTTTAAAACACCTGACAGCTGTTGAACAGGAGGTTATTTTACTGCATGATGGAGACTTTAATCCTGACTTGTAAAAAAAGATCCATTATTACAGAATGTACTCTAATAAGGCAAACATAGTACAGCAGAAAACAAAAAATAACCTTATTTTAGGATACAAACAAAAGTATAATGAAACAGCAAATTGCTCATCAGCGTTTGGAAAGGCAGCTACTCCATATGTGTACAATATAAAGAGTAAAAAAGAATAAAATACAAGAAAAGCAACTGAGAGGGATAAGCCAAGACCTTCTCTAGTTTAAACCTTCAAAACTCTCTACCTTAAACACTGGGCTTTCTTATGTCATCAACCATGCTAAACCTCACTCGGTAATTTATTAATCAAACAGGAATAGAAAGCTTGAGATGGCCTTTATCTTAAATTCAAGCAAAAAGCACTACTAACATCTACCCCTAGTTTTACCTACAGAATTTACCTACAGAACTCCTCCATTAATTCTCTCGTTTTTAAGCCTCAAATTCTTGAGGTAGCAGCTACAATAAAATCTCAGTAATGAGCCCTCCAGCCCTCCAGCAGATTGACACTCCCATCCAACTTGGTGTTGTCTGCAAAATGTCTGAGGGTGCTCTCAATCACCTCGTCCAGTTCATTGCTGAAGTTATCAATGCCATACTAAAGCTTTTGGTTTCTTAGACTGTGGGACTTGCTTTGCCAGGCCTGGTTTACTGGTCCATGTGGTCAGGGTCCATGTGATCAAGATGGGAAACAGGATCTTTGGTTGGGGACTTACCAGGCTGGTGAAGGGGGATTTAAACGAGATTTGTTGGGGAAATCCTATCCATCTGTTATGATCCAGTCTAAAACCAGAAGAGCAAAGAAAATTAAGTCACTGTGTATAAAACAGAACAAACTTCGAAGGTTCAAAATATACCCAAAAAACATGATTAAAACCAAACAAGGTTGTATGTTGGTGCCAAAAAAATTATATATTTTATTTAATAGTAAAAGAGGCAAAGAGAAAGAAAGAGAAAAGAAAGAAAGAAACAGAGAAAGAAGTGTGCGTGGGGGGTGAGGGGAGAGGGAGAGAGTTGACAGGGGTTAGGTAGAAACACGTCACCCTTCCGAGGCTCCCAACGACATCTCTTTGCTCCTCTCCATCTGGTCTTCTGGTGGTGAGGATCCCCCACTGCCATGCCACGCCAAAGAGTATAGAATGCAGTGGATGAGTGCAGGTTTGGGTCAGTTGGGAACGCCCAGGTGCCTCCCTTGCAGGGCATCAGTTTGATACCGTCCCTTGCAATACCATGGATCTGCTGCATCATGCTGCACTGCTCTGGTGCAGGGTCTGCTAACCCCTTTGGGGGGCCTTTGACGGGCCATGAAACCCCCTCTGCTGTGGATAAGCTTTTCCCCAGGTGAAGGGCCCCTGCAGCTCAGGGTTCTCTGCACAGCGGAGGACGGGCAGTCGTTGCGCCTCTCATCAGGGGCTTTTCCAGCACACACCCAAAGCCTCTCTTCCCCCACCCTTTGGTGCGAGGGTCTGTGTGAGCCTGGCAGCTGACAGCCCTGGGGCTGTGGTCTCCACTCCGAAGGTGTTAGGCTTGTGCCCTGTGAACGTACCCTTTTCCCCCAGCCCTGAGTTGTTACTTTATTTTTGTTTCATCAGCAAGCAGTGTAGGGGCTCCGTCAGGGCCCCATTCAGGGTGTGGTGGTTTTCTCCGCAGCTTTTGTAATACAGTTTTGCTATAATAGGCAAAAGGTCCTTCATGAAAATGTTTAAGTCATAAACTGTAATATTTCAGTCTCTGACACCATCCCAAGGCTGCCAGTCAGACACCAACACCTGTAATGGATGCCTGCAATAAGGCAAAGGCATTCCAGGTACTGCAGCCAAGGCATCTGCTTTCTCCAGGGCCTGCCTCAGATGACCGTACACAAACACACGTGGTATGGGCAGCACACAAGAGGAAGTACAAACGTGCGCATTCCTCTCCTGGCATCGCTGAGACATGGTGGGAAGGCTCCTACGACTAGAACAATGGAGGGAGGGTTTTTTGTCCCCCAAATGCTCTGCGCAGTGCCCCGAGAGCCCTCCTGAAGGGGGAAGGCCGCTGCATGGGGACAGCTGTAACCTGCCTCGCAGACACTCAAATGCCCGCCTGTCCCACTCCAGCAAGCCTTCCTCCCACCGAGTGGCCCCCATGTCAGCCTGCACGTCCCTGCAATCCTTCCCTGCACCTTCCATTTGGTACAGACTTCCTGCCTCTGACTCCATGCCTGTACCCCTGTGAAAGAGCAGTGGCTTCATGTGGTAAGGACTCACCTGGGCTGCCACCAGCCGATCCAGACCATCATCTGTGGGTGTGCACGCTCCAGAGTCCCAGCTCTCTGCCCATGACTCATATGGGAGGGACACTGAGGCAGCGTCTTTATCAGTGCTGCAGCTTTGGTGTTTGATTTCTGCCCGCTCTGTGGACAGCCCTGCCATGCTGCAGACCAACCTGAGTTCCTGGGAGCAGGACCCCTCCTCGCTTGCTGGGGAGCACCAAGCATGAGCAGGACCCCGTCCTGCTTCTGCCCCTGCGCACTGCCCACTGCAATCTTTCAGGTGGCTGGGCAAGGGGTAGAGGGGGCAGCAGGGGCTGTGTGGGGCAGCTGCCCGGCTTTCTGCCCCTGCTGCTGCCGCCTGCTCACTAAAGGCAGCAGAAGCTGCTGTCTTTGCCTCCTCTTGTGCCTTGGCAGTGGGAGGCACATGATCCTCTTCCTCCTCCTCAGGAGCTCTGTCCAGGGCAGCAGCTGCTGGCTGGGTGGCCTTGGGACCTGCCAGGGCAGGAGATGTGCTGGGCAGCTCAGTGTCTGCCTCTTCTGCCAGCAGTGAGCAGAGGTCCAGCACGACTGACAGGAAGAAGGGCTTGACCCTGATATTGTTGATAGTGCTGTCATTCCAGTCCTCCTGCGACGACTGTGTCCTTGCTGTCTTCCCCATGGGACAGTGATTGGTCTGTGTTTTCTTCCTCTTGGGAAGAAAGAGCTAGCAGCTGTCCTGTGCCATCATAAGACTACAGTGGGTTCAGGTCATAAGAAGAGGACACTGAGATCCTCTCTTCCCCGCTGCTTGCGCTTTGGTAATCCTTGGACCAGGGGCCTTCCTCGACCTGTGGTGGTGTCAGGACTCTGTTGAGGCTGGACATGTCACACGGACTGTGGCACCAGCTCCCCTCCTCACTCCACAGCTCTGCCAGGACGTCTCTCGCTGCTGTCCCTGCCCACTGCCCAAGATCTTCCACAGGCCTTGGCAAGATCGGGAGGGTCCCGATGCTGTGACAGGTGCACAGCTGGGGCCTTTGGCCTGTTGTGACAGGTTGTACTGGGTTCAGCTGGGGCATGGCCTGTGGCTGTGCACAACTCAGTCTTCTAGAACTCTTCCCATGCCTAGTGTGTGGGGAGCCTGGGGGGCTTCTTTTGGTATGGTATCTTTGGTGTCTCTTGTGCTCCTCTTTGGGTCTGTAGACTTGCCTGCCTTCCTCCAGCTTGCAGAAGGCCCCCTCCTCATTCCCTGATGCTGGCAGGACTGCTCCCACTGTGGCCCCTGCCCCCTGCCCACTGAGAGCTTCCAGCTGCCTTGGAGAGGGGCTGGGGGAGCAGCTGGGGCTGTGCAGGGAAGCTGCCCAGCTCTCTGCTGCTTTCACCTGCTTGCTGAAGGCAGGAGAAGCTGCTGTCCTGGCTGCCTGTTGTGCGTTGGCTGTGGGAGGCACACGGTGCTCCTCTTCCTCAGCAGCTCTGGCCAGGGCAGCAGCTGCTGGCTGGGTGCCCGTGGGACCTGCTAGGGCAGGAGATGTGCTGGGCAGGTCACTGGCGGCCTCTCCTGCCATCTCTTTGCCCACGCTGCCAAGAATGCTGGGCCCCTCCAGGCAACCACTATGGAGGTGCCACAAGACCACCAGGTACAAGCAGATGGTGCGGATATTGCCACCTTTCCAGTTCTCCCGCGACAGCTCTTTGTCTTCCCCATGGGATGGTGGTTTGTCTATGTTTTCTTCCTCTTGGAACAGCTCTTGGAGGCTGGAGATGTCCCAGAGATCCTCGTTCATGGACCAGGCCCTCTCCTCGGTCCCTGGTACTGGCAGGATTGTCCCCACTGCTGTCCCTGACCCCTACCCACTGACAGCTTCCAGCTGGCTGGGCAAGGGGTCGGGAGGGCAGGGAGGGCTGTGTGGGGCAGCTGCCCGGCTCTCTGCCCCTGCTGCGGGGGCTGTTGCTGCCATCACCGTGTCCTTGCCTTGAGCCGGGTGCCGCTGTGCCCCCGCTGCCGGCCGCGCCCCCGGATCAGAGCGGCAGCGCTCAGGGCGGCAGGTGCGCGCAGCAGAGCCCGGCCGCGGCCTGTGGCGCTGTGCGGGGCCGCTGCCCGGCTCTCTGCCCCTGCTGCTGCCGCCCGCCGCCAAAGGCAGCACAGGAGTCACGGCGCTCATCTTGCAGGGCTGCCCGTGCCTCCCAGTCACACACCTGCACGGAGCAGGAGAAGGATGACGAGGCGGCGGCCGTGTGGGATGGGAATGGCTGCCGTGGCACAGCAGCTCCCTCCGTGACGGTAAGCCCGGCCCCGGCCCCAAGACAGCTCTGTGCTACCCCATCCTTTACCTTCTGCCTCTTCTGCCATCTCAGCGGCCTCTGGTTGGGCTGGCTGTTGGTGGTCTTCTTGTCTGTAGCCACCACGGACTTCCTCTGACACTGAGGTAACTCCAGGGAGATGCTGCCTCCTGAAAGAGGTGCTCTCCTGGGAGAGCGCAGCCCAGGGCACTGCGCTCTTCTATACCCTTCTGCTCAGGGCGGGGCCCCACCGTGTCTCAGTGGCCTCTGGGCACAGGGAGGCCCCACATCACAAAGGACTGGGTGTCCATGGGGGCCGCTGGGGCAGGAGATGTGCTGGGCAGGTCACTGGCTGCTTCTTCTGCCACCTCTCTGGTCAGGCTGCTGGCACAGCTGGGCCCCTCCTGGGAAACCTTTTCCAGATTTTGGGAAGCTCCCCACAGTCTACTGGGCAAACCCATGCTCACAGTACATGTGCCGGAGCAGTTTGCCTTGAGGACCTCCAGTGCTCCCTTACCACCATAATCATTCTCCGAGTCTGAGTCTGTGATATAGCCAGCCTTAATGGGAACTTTTTTCCCCTTCATTTTTTAGGAGGAACTTAATAAAAAATGAGGAAGGAAAATCACAGAATTATGGAATTAACTAGGTTGGAAAAGACCTTTGAGATCATTGAGTCCAACCTACGATCTAACACCACATCGTCAACTAGACCATGCCAGTTAATGCCACATCCAGTCTTTTCTTAAACTCTTGCAGGGATGGTGACTCCACCACCTCCCAGGGAAACCCATTCCAATGCCCAACGTCACTGTGAAGGACTTCTTCCCAATGTCCAGCCTAAACCTCCACAGGCATAGCTTAGGACTGTGTCCTCTTGTGCTGTAACTGGTTGCCTGGGAGGGATAAGCCAAGACCTTCAGGAAACAGCATCTCTTTAGTTTCTTGGGAGAAAAAAATCAAGTGAGCTTTAGTGTAACTCTGAAACTATGCTGTGCCCAGTCCTCTCCTCAGCATACCTCCTCATCTTCTCTCCAGCGGCTGCTTCACATCCAGCAGGCCATGGGAGATGGCCCAACACCCTCCCATCCTCTTCCCTGCTCTCCCTGGCACTGGCTGCCAGGCTCCCTCCACTCACAAGCCCACCTCTGCATTGCCCCATTGCCCCCACCCCGAGCAGGACTCCACCCTCTCGTCCCCACATCCTTCCCACCCCAGGCAGTGCCTTTCTCCTTCGCCCCATACAACACACACTGGTCCCAGCATCTGAAAGGCTTTGGTCTTCAGGACTTTCCCCCCCCAAATTAAGGACTACAGCACGATCAAAAGAACAAGCACTTCTGATTGATCAATCCAATTGTTTTATTTCCACCTGTTAAGAGAACCCTCTGCCTACCAGCAGAGTTCAACATAGATGGGCCAACAGACTTGAATACAATTAAATACAGGAAAAATTGAACTATATACAAGACAGACATCTACATAATATAAAGACTTTATCTATGAGTTCTTGCCAATGTGAAACATTACTGGAACTGAAATATATCAGACTTTTTTTCCCTTAAAGAAAAAAGCATGTAAGGAATTTCCTATTTTTTCCCCGTGTACTGAGACGTAATATCTGTTTTGAGATGCACAAAATTTGTGGCACTTCACAGGGTACACAAAAGCTAAAAACTTTTTGTTATAGTTTATGATATCTAAATTTTGATTAGATCTATTTATTGAGACACTAACTCTAAAGTGGTATTTACATGGAGGACGTTGTGCAAAATCATTTAGGCTATGGCTAGTAGACTGTGAAAGACGCACGGTTAAGTGACTCACCCTCATCCTCAGTAGTAATCCCTTAAATCCTCTTCTGATCACTCCTTTCACACAGCAGCCACGCCAGGAAAAACCATCATAATTTATTGTTTCTTTGTTAAGCTACTGGGAGAAAGTAGTTTCTGTGACCCTTAAGCATCTCTACAGGTTTAATGTTGGGCTACTTGTCTTCACACAATTAATGCTTTAAGCATCAACTCTGCTTTTTGGGACACAAATGCAGCCATCACTGGCACCGCACTATCCTGAGACAGCCGTAGTCCCTGCTTGTAGTTTATCTTACCCACGGGAGCACACAGGAACTACGTGCTTGTAACTTTGTAGGAGTCACCCTATTGCCACAATACAGAAACTGCATATTCTTGCTACCAGCACTGAACCAAAGCTAGTCCAAACCAGGGTGGCAAAGGTACTGCATTTCCTGAGCCAGCCTTTATGTAACAAAACTCTCTATTACTATATCCAGAACCACCCTAATTAAAAAAAAAAAAAAAAAA